>CAKNYM010051922.1:383902-421740 GCA_932195095.1 Andricus curvator | reverse complement strand
ACAAATGAAAAACTGACTTCTGCAAATACAAGTAGGCTGTGTTATTGGACCCATCCGCTCAATTGGTCACGTGACTACAAATTTTATTGAGCAGGAGCCACTAATGCGAACAAGGGTGTAAAAATTCTTGAAAAACAGCCAGAAGAATAGCCAGAGAGCAATAAAAATAAAGGAAGCTAGCAATCGTAGTACACTGACGAATTTCGAAACTCGTAGAGTAGAGTAGAGCTGATGAGTACTGACTCCGCCTGCGATAGTAATCATTTCCGAGGTTACAGACAGTTACAGATGGGACTGAGACAGGGGATGAGAAGGCGGGACCGGGACAAAAAGGAAAAGGGGACGAAGAGGCATTATTTGAAATCGCGTCACGTTTCGACGCCACTGGAATATACTCACAGCATGTGGTCTCTCTTTTTCTCTCTTTCTCTCCTTCTCTCTTTTATTCTCTTTCTTCATCTGACAAAGAAAAATTCTCCCCCTAGTCCCTAGTCCCTCTGCCACGTTCACCCCTCGCCATCGTGTTTAAATTATGTACTAATTGCCCCATGTTTATGTTCAGAAACGTTTTAAACGCTACTACTATAATCATTATATCGATTGCAGAAAGCAGTCAAATTGCAAATTCATACTTTTCCTGCGTCTAGAAACATGACTTTTAACGTAATACTTGGACTTCGCAGCCCAAACTGCTAGCTATCAATTCAGGGAAAATGGGGCGATTTTTCACGAAAATAGGGGAATAAATTCAATATAAAACGCTTAAGATTTCAAGACGAAAAATATTGCATTTTGCACAATATTGCAATATAATATATCTATAATTCTGAGGAGATTTGTTAAGTTTTAAGCCAGTGGTATGACTAGACACTTCTACACTCTGACGTGTACAGTTAGCAGTGTTCCATATGTGCACGTACACAGATGGTACACTCCCAGATGTGCACGCGGAGATCTAGATGTACAGAGATGAGCCAGTGTGTGACTATCATGCGATTCTACTGGAGTGTGACTAATTAGGCTTAAGGGAAATAATTTTTTTTCAATTTTGAACTCAATTATTTTTACATATAAAAGAAATTTCAATTAATTTTTTAATTCTATTAAGATTTAATCAACGTTTTCATTGTGCGCGCGACGTGCGCACTAAATACCGTTTCTTTAGAAAAAAACTCGGTTTATTTTCCTACATTTTGTTATGGATTTTACAGAAAAATTTGTTTACGTAAAAAAATAATAGTGAAAATGAAATTGATTGATTGATTTTTGATTTTCATTGATTTTTTTATTTTGATTGATTGATTGATTTTCATTAATCCTTGATCATCATGTCATCATCATTCAATTCACTGATCCTGTAATATGACAAATTTCACTTCACAACTTTAAACTTTAGTTTTCCATATTTTTAAAGATGAGTATTTGATTAAATTGTCAAGATTTTCGCTAATTGTGAATAGCGACTGAAAAACCTTCTTTGGTTCAAAATTCAACTACTTAGTTGAAAGTGGAACTAATTTGTTCAAAATTCATCTTTTTGGTTGATGGGTCGTCATTTTAGTTGAAAAATCTTATTTTTGTTGTTCAAAGTTTAACTATTTTGTTAACATTTTGATTATTTGTTTAACTGAAAATTTAACTATTCCATGCATAGTTGAGCATTTATATTCTTTAATTGGAAATTTAAATATTTGGTTAAAAATTTCTGTATTTTGTTAAAACTTAGCCTTTTTTGGTCGAAAACTAATCTTATTGGTGACTAATGCACATTTTTGATCAAAGTAAATATTTACCTAAATTCTTTGTGAAAAAATGAGTTTTACAAGTTTTTGGCGCTAATTATGATTTTTGCAGTTTTTTTTAATGCGGATTGCTTCTAATACATAAGATACTACTTTATACTGATAATTAGATGTTGACTTTGACTTGCCTTTTTAGTTATGAATAAATAATAAATAAATATTGTAGAGAAATAAAACAGATATTTGAAATAATCTTTAAGTTTTTCTGTATGGATCATATTAGATGTAAATTTTCCTTGAAGAAGTTGTTGGAAGCCCTCAAGTTTAAATGCATATTAATATTTAATAGTTGTTCCAAACTTGAATTAATTATCAACTCACTAAGTAAAATTCGATAAAAAGTGGACATTTTCAGAAAAAAACCGTTAATATCTAGCATTACTATAGCAGAAGATAGTTTTAACAATAATAGTTTGTTTAAACAATCATTATTGTTAAATTTGACTAATTATTACCAAATTCCAAGTGAAAAGTGGACAAAAAGTTGAATATTTCAATCAGACTCTGATTGAAAATTCGACAAAAAGTGGAAAATTTGTGAAAAAACCACGACTTTCTTACTTGACTGTTTGAGCAATTTATGCAAACATCTGATTATCAGTATAAGGTAGTATTTTATGTATTAGAAACAATCTGCATTAAAAAAAACGCAAAAAAATCATAATTAGTGCCAAAAACTCACAAAACCCATTTTTTGCACTTACGGGGTTTTCTTGGGACCCTATAAAACCGACTTATTGAATAAAGTAATAAAGACTTATTGAATAAAGTTCATAAAACATGGTATAGATTTGTGATCGAGGATCTAAGCTAGAAGCCAAGTTGATTGGATCCCTAGATATTGGTGATCGCGTAGATATATTGAAAGGAATAATTTGTAAGAGTTCAGGACTGTCAATTATACCTTGAATTAATTTAAACAAAAAAAAGAATGCCGGAAAATGTCCGTCTATCCTGAAAAGTTCAAACATTCAATCGTTTACAGAGAGTATTCAAATCAGTTCCCCGAGGAGGGTAGAGTCCATGCTTTTTCTAATTGAGGTATTTCAGAAACCTTTTGTAAGAATTGTTAAAATGTTTTTAAATCTTTTACAGATTCTAAATAAAAATACATATTGACTTATTAACGCTAGATACAATATTTTGCATATGCACATTAAAAGAGAGATCTTGTGTAATTGTAACTCCGAGGTCAAGCACTGCAGACGCTCTCTTGAGAACTACCCCTCGTATTGTGTATTGAAAGTTAATTAGCTTATCTCTTTTGCGCGAACGAGAAATATTCATAATCCGGCACTTCTGAATATTAATTTCAAGTTTTTGGATGTGCACTAGTCAACAAATCTATTAATATTATCTTAAAGATACATACAGGAAGTTATATCAGAGATAGAGTAGGACACCTTGAGATCATCTGCATAAAAATAATGATAGCAATTGAGAAAGCCAAAAGATCACTCATACAGATAATGAATAGAAGTGGTCCAAGGTTAGACCCTTGCCGCATAATAGTGTAATAGTCGAATCATATTATCCCGTAGATCAAGTATTTGTAGCTTACTTAATAATATCGTATGATCCACTTTATCGAATGCTTTAGAGAGATCAGTGTAAATTACATCAACTTGATTATGTACAGTTAGTAATTGACGAATATTTGGAGTAAAGCTCAGCAAGCCGGTAGCAGTAGATCGGCTAGGGAGAAATCCATGCTGATTAAATGATTTCACACGAAAAGCCAACCGAGATATAAAATTATAAATACATAATTCGAATATTTTAGAGAATATAGACACTGTCATCGAGATTAACAAAACATTGTTTTCCTACTAATCCTTTCAAGGCATTGTCCATTATCCTTTGGAACGTTGCAGGCCCATTTTTAAGCCCAAGCGGTAATCTATTAAATTAAAAAAGCCCTTCAGATGCCGAGAAAGTGTATTTCTTTGATGCTTCACTTACTGGGATTTGGTGAAAGCCTGAGCTGAGGTCGAAGACCGAAAAGAATTTTGCATCTCCTAATTGGTCTAAAATTTCCTCGATGACAGGTAATGGATACGCATCTTCTTCCGTGTCCTCGTTTATCTTTCGAAAATCTGTTACTATGCGCTACTTCTTCTTTCCAGGCGCGTCTTCCTTTTTTGGAACCATCCACATCAGCGAATTAAAGGGTGAGTTTGAATATCGCAGAACACCTTCTTCTTTCAAATCATAGATTTGTGTTTTTATTTCTTCTTTGTGACATTGGGGAGGACGATAAGATTTGACATTTACTATTTTGCCGGTTTTCAAAATTATGTTATGTTCTATTAAATTGGTACACGGAAAGGGGTCTCCTTCAAAGTCAAAAATGTCATTGTATCCTGCTATCATTTTCCAAAAATAAGGACGTACGTTTTCTTCTATGTTGTCCAGTCTAGTATTGTTTAATAGATCTTGCATACGTTTGACTGATTTCCTTATGAACTAGTGACCCTGACTCTGCTTATTTCTTTAATTTGATCTATTTTATCATAATCTAGATTGTTTGGTATGTTTAAGGGGGGTTTTCCATAATTATACAAGGAAACAACTAATACTTGGTTCTCTATTTTATAAACGCCGTCGGAGATTGAGTCGTGGTTTTCTATATAGACATCTTGATCCTCATCTACAACTGCGATCCGAGTTACCTGTGCTGTGTTTCCCGAAACAAATGTTCCGTCCTCATAAAGCGGTAATTTTTTGTTATAAATATAAAGGAATTCTTTAGTTATATGATATTTTTATCAAATGCATTAAAGAATGATCGGCCGATGATACCTTCTTCTGGTAACGGAAAATCATTATCAATTATGTGAAATAAATGCAACTTTCCTAAATATGATATTCTCACTGCTTGATAAGAATATTTAATGTCTCTCCCCATGGCGAAACGTTTTCTCATCTCAAATGGTGTTATTTCTACGGGTACTTCAAGAATGTTTAATGAGATTAATAGGAGCTCCGGAATCTACTATTAATCTTTAGACGCGTCCATAAGAATGTTTTCCATGTATGGATTGCAATCGTCCGCTGATTGAAGAAACTCTGCAGAATCTTCGTAGCGGTCGATTTCATTCTGTTCCTCTGGTGTCACTTCGTAGCATTCTAATGGGTCTTGTGGATCTTCCATCTCCTGGATATTTCTATTCTCTGGCAGTCTTCTCTGATTTTTTCCATTACGAAAACCCTGTTGCTTTGATTTTTCGTAGCATTGTATCTCCAAATGGTCCAGTTTTTTACAGAAGTTACAAGTCATTTGTACCGGGCCGCAGATACCGGTATGTTCGTAGCTACTTATAGGACAGTGCCGTATTGCTCTATTATCACTTTCATTTATTTTCTCAGTTAAAATATAATAAAATAGTAGACTAGGTTGGGAACATATTAGCCTAACGCGTTTTATGATCATGATTAAATCATTATGCCAACATCATCTTGGCCGTTTAGAACCACGACCGTGCGGAGGGTTTGTCTAGCCTCGGAAAGCGGTTCAACGTTTTCCATTTGGTGCATCGCTGGTAGAAATGGGTTGTTTCTCGGAAAAGTGAGATGAGCGGGTGCTGGCGGCCGTTTAGTATACTGTGAGAAGGAATTTCGGATCTGAACACGTTGCGAGTCAATAACCTGTGCAGAGGAACTTGGGAGTTGATCACCCATTGTTCTAGATCTCACAGTTTCATGTGCGGGTGTCAGCTTGCTTCAGGTTTTCCTGGTTCAAAATCATCAGACTAGTTTCAAACCAGATCCTGCTTCTCACCGATTATTTGAAGTTTATTCAGGATCAGTTATAGGACATCCTGCTCTTGTTTTGACTAATGCCCCGTTGCCATAGTGGGGCGGTAAGTGTTGCGGACGCGGAACAATATGATATTTTATGTTGATTTTAAACACTTCACTTGCGGAACCTTGTTACAAAAGTATAACAGCGTCTAAGCATACATTTTCTCTCTTATTTTATAAATAATTTATTTTTATAAAATCAATTCTGCGCTTGCGGGATCGTGCTATAACAACAGTATACCGATGCCTAAGCACAAATAATCTATCTGATTTTCTAATAAAATTTTTTTTTTCTAAAATCGCTTACTTTTTCTTTGTAGAAACTCTGCCTCCTGGTTGTCGGGCTTCACCGTAGTAACAGTCCAGAGTCCTGGATGCATTCCTCGATATTAACCACCTTAGTGATTTCCGCTTTCCAGATTGTCATCCAAAGATAGGGTCGTTTGATCTATAAATTGCTGCGTAGAAACAAGATCGTGTACTCCTATCCTGGCAGGATCGCCAATTTTGTAACGGGTCAGAAGAATAACTAGTAAATACTTTTTATTATGCCTGAACTATAATGCAGGATTTCTTTATTATAAAAGACCTTTGCCGGGCGCGGGTACCAAACAGACTAACTCCCTCGTACAAGGGAAGCAGTGGCAACATGCCCCTGCTTATAGGAGTCGAAGAGTGTGGAGGATAGAAGATCCTTTGACATTCCTGTTACAACAAGATATTAAATATATAGATAAGGTAAGAAACCAATAATTACGTGGAAAGCATTTGAGAAAATAAAAGAATATTTAAATAAGATTTCTGAAAAATGTTTGATATACATTTTCTACATATTTTTATTAAATATAGATAAAACTTTGGGTATATTTCTTGTGAACTAAAACATTCGAAATTAATTTTGAAAAAATTTTCTTGTACTAAAACTTTTCTCATTGTCATATCTAATGACTTGTAAATTAAGTTAGTTCATACAAAAGCCTTACTTTTTCCTCAAATTGCTCCGCACCTACAAAAGTTGATAAGTGAACCAGTGATATTTATCATTGATCTGCTCACAAACACCGTTGCGGAAATAAAACAATGACATTGAAAAAATCTTTCAAACAGAGATTCGTAAGAGAATTTATTTTAAATAATTATAATTATTTTACAATTTTCAAGATTATAAGCACCTAATCTAAATAAAAAAGTGGAATTACTAATTAAACATGTTTCAACCTTTCATATTGTTTCAAAAGTTCGATTCAAACTTATTAATAACTATTTTTATGTATAAACTTTACTCTTCATATTATCTACAAACGAAATATTCCGAAAGACAGTCAAGTCGTATTCTGACGAATTGTGCTGTAACTCTTTCCCCTATTTCCCTCTTTCCCCATTTTTAAATAATTCCGCTTTTTTCCCTATTGTCAAGAAACTTGCCCTTTTTCCCAGGGTGTCTAGCGTCCAGGAAATCCTTGACAACCTGAAAAAGTTTTTAAATTTTGCTTAGGGACCATCCATAAACTATTTTACCAATTTAAGGGGGAGGGGCACCAAAAACCATGGTTGGTGACAGTGATGGGAAGGGGGGAGGGAGTTCATGGAAATAACTTCACGAACATCGATAACAATTATTACGTTTCCTGATGATAAATTTCAAATGAATCCATAGTACGCAATAAAAAAATGCAACTATTTTTAGTTCAAAATTGAAT
Organism: Andricus curvator; assembly: GCA_932195095.1. NCBI lineage: Eukaryota > Metazoa > Arthropoda > Insecta > Hymenoptera > Cynipidae > Andricus > Andricus curvator. The sequence continues at coordinate 414,434 of CAKNYM010051922.1, read as the reverse complement.
ATTTTCTTAAAAAGTGATTTTTTTTTGGTCAAAAAATTATCTACTTGGTTAAGCGTTAAACTACTTTGTTGAAAATTAAATTTTTTGGTTGAAGAATCATCTTTTGGGTTGAACGTAATTCTTTTTCGATTAAATTCAACTGTTATTTCAAATTAAAATTTTTCCTGGTAGAAGTATTAACTACTACATTTTTTGTTGAGAATTCATCTTTATTGGTTAGAAATTCAACATTCATCATTTAAGCTGCAAATTCGTGTTCTTAAATTGACAGTTGAAGTGATTCTCCGCTGGGAATCGAACCTTGTTCCATTTTTGGCCGGAAATTTATAATTTATAAGCTGCTTGAAAATACGTTTCTTCTGATAAGAATTATTCTCTTAAACTAAAAATTTTACGATTCCATTTTTAGTTAAAGAAATCTTTTTCAGTTAAAAATTCAACCACTTGGTTTAAAATTCACTTCTATTGAATGAAAATTAATTCAATTGTTTAAAGATTTAACTATTTGGTTAAAAATCCTTTTTTTAACATATAATTCAACTGGTAGAGAATTTTTCTTTTGGTCGAAAATTTATCGTTTATGGTGAAGAAGATTTTCTCTGTTGAAAATGCACTTTTTTGGTCGAAAATTCAACTGCTTTGTTAAAAATTACGTTTTTGTTGTTGAACATTCGTCTTTTTGAGTTGAAAATTCATCTGTTGTATCGAAAATGCAATATATATTTCGACTTGAAATCTTAGGAATTTAAAATGTTTAAATTTAAAGACTTTAAAACACTTTTTGGTCAAGGTTTCTATATAATTCGACACTTTTGCTTGAAAGTTCAACTATTTGGTTGTAAATGCAATTTTTTGTTTAGTATTTTTTTCAAGGATTAAACTATTCTGTTGAAAAATCGCATCACTTCTTTGTGAGAAATTAATGTTGTTTGCGTGAAAATTCAAGTATTTGTTTGAAAGTTCAACTTCTAATTAGAAAATTAATTTTGTTGTTGTTGAATATTCATTATTTTAGTTAAGAATTCAACAATTTGGTTCAAATTTTATTTTGCCCTTGACTGAAAAATCTTTCTTGGTTGAAAGTTGAACTGTTTTATTGAAGAATCGTCTTTTTAGTTCAAAACTTCTTCTGTTTCAGTAGAAATTTTATCTTTTTTGGTTTCAAATTTTATTACTTTTCCGATAGAAAGTTCGTTATTTTGGTTGATATTTATTTTTTTTCTATTGGAAATTCAACTATTTGGTTAGAAGTTCAGGTATTGTGTTAAAACCTCTTCACTTTTGCTTAAAATTCAACTATTTGGTTTTAAATGAAACTGCTTGTTGTAAAATTAATTTTTTTTTTAATCCAACTATTAGGTTGAAAAATAATCTTTCTTGGTAGAAAATTCATTTTCTCGGATTTAAAGGTCAATAATTTTCCAAAAACTTCGATTTTATAGCTTGAAAATTCAGCTCTAAACTGTTTTTTATTAAATTCAATACAATTAAAGTAATTCTAAAAGATTTATCAATTGTAAAATGTATTAAATTGATAAATTAGAGAATTTTTGAAACTGTACTGAAAGGTAAAAACCTTAAAACTACTTTTAAGAGATTTCCTCTTTTTCAATAATAATAATAATCTCGCCAAGTTTTAATTTTTCTTCTTTTAATAGATTTTTAAAACTTCTGTCATTTCATCAATTTCATAGATTGTGAAATTTAGATATCTTTCAGAATTACCACGCAAACATTGATTGACAAATTTCTTCCGCGTCTTAGCAGAAGAACAGAGACCAAGGTCTATAGTTTGTTCGGTCTGATAAGATTTTCTATTGATTTATCAGTTATCTTTCACGAAATCTGACAAGAAAAATGAAGATCCCTCTTGGAACTCTGCTTCTGGCCCTAGTGGTTTTCATCAATTTTGGTGGTGAGTTTGACCACTATAATACAAATCTTGGAAGGGGTTGGAGAGGGATGGTGTGCATGGAGGGGAATAATAGTCAATGAAGGGAGTGGTGGAGAAGGATGGTGGGGAAGGAAGGGACAGGATGGGATGGTGGGAATGTTGGGATGGGATGTGAGAGAGGGGAGGGTAGGGGTTGGAGGGTTATGGTGGAGGATAGTGGGGAAGGAGGAGATAGGAGGGCATTGAGGGAAAGCAGTGAAAGGATGAAAGGAGATGGAAGAGTGGGAAGGGAAGTGAAGAAGTTGAAGGGACGATGGGCAGTAAAGCAAGGTGTGGAAAATGATGGTGTGGAGGTATGTAAATAGAGGGAATGGTGGGTTTGTTATGAAAAGAAAATTATTATTTGCATTGAATAAAGTTTCAGACTTACGAAAAGTAATTATTTAATCAATTGTTTTTGTTAATGAATTTTTTTCTTAATGTCGCTTTTTTCAAAATTTTTTATAAATATTTGAATTTTAATAAATCAAGGCTGACCTTTTCCGCAAACACATGTTCTGTAATTATACTCTTTTGTTTTAGAAATAAGTGAAAAATCTTGAAATATATTTATTTGTAAAAAATACCGCCATTTTAAAAAATTCTTCCAACGATTTCAGCCATGGGAAAATTTGCTTTCAACATTGGAAACAGTAGAGTTGTAGAGAATGTTTTCTACAACAAACTGAGCAAACATTTATTACACTTCAAACATTTTTTAAAAATTGGTAAACAGCGATAGAAAGAAAAAAAATCAATTGCAAAAGGCATTCTTTAAATAAATGTGTAATTTAGATTGAAAAGGTTTTTGAAATTTATTTTGTATAGTTTATAGGTTTGTAGGTTTATTTCTCAATTTTTGACAAATTAGAACTTTTTTTGTAGTTTCGGTCGAGAGTGAGCCTGTCCATCGCACTTTTTTCCTGGGAGGAGTGTGGAGTGGAGGGGAGGGTATAAGTTGTGGGGAATAGCGGGAAAGGAGGGAAAGGAGGAGCAAGTGATAGGAAAGTGAAAGGAAAGAGAGGGGTGAAAAAGTATGGTGAAAGAGGATGGTGAAAAATTGAGGGAAATGAGGAAGAGTGGAGTGAATAAGAGGGTAGGGATGTTAAAGTGGTGTAGAGGTATAGTGGGAAGGAATGGAGTTAATAGGAGAGGAGGAAGGGGTGGAGAAGGATGGTGCGAAGGAAAGGGAAAGAAACAGAAAGAAGGGCGTGGTGAAGAAGGTGGGAAGGCGTTGCAAGGAAATGTTGATAGAAGGGGTTGCGAGGAAAGGAGGGGAAATGATGGAAAGAGAGTGACGGAAAGGGAAAGAGTAGTATAGTGGACAAGGATGGAAATGGAGTGGAATGACAAGAAAGGATGGGAGGGATGGAGAAGGATGGTGGATATGGAAGCTGAAGAAATCGAGTGGACAGAGCAGCGGGGTGGGAAAGGGGGAATATGATAAAAATGGATGGTAGGAAATAATGGAATGGTCTAAAGGGGGATGAAGGGAAATGTGGTAAGGGAAGTGGGGAAGAGTGAGAGGGTCGGATGGAAGCTATGATGTGACACTGCCCCTGTTTTTAGGAAGCCTCCCCTTGTGCTCCTTTTTCAGCTTCAATGCGAACTGAATTAATAGAAAAAAATTTCTTTTGATTGAAAATTCTACTCTTTGGTTGAAGATTCAATTACTTTTTTGAATTTTTTTTTTAGTTGAAAAGTAAGTTTCTTAACTGAAAATTCAGCTTATCATTATTTGTTGAAAATTAATCTACAAATTTGTTATAAACTTTTGTTATCAAAATACATATAAAATAAAATAAATAACTTTTTGGAAAAGCGAAACAAGCTAAAATAAAATTTTATTTAACAAATTTTTTCGCCTAAATTATATCTACACATTTTTTTAGAATCACTTTACTCTAGGATGCTTACTTTTGGTTCAAATCGTAAAAAATATGTTTCAATATGAATGCTCAATTTTGCAATATCTCAATGAGCCGTCCCAGACCGAGGTACAGACCAAAGCCTACGGCTCTGTGTCTATATTTATTAAATTTAAAAAAAATGTTGTTTTTCGATTGAAATTGTATTGAAAAACATAACTATACGTACTTCTTATATCCTGTTCATTTTTTTCGGCATCGTTTTATTTTTTGAAGTGAACCGTATCTATAACCTAATTATCGAGCGCGAAACACAAATGTCTGAATGAGAATGTAATTCCTCAGAGCAGCAGATTCTTTGAAAACCTTATTCAAAAACAAATGGAAACACAGTTACAGTTCCAATTTATGACTGTAGTTCCTCGGGGGTGCACATCACCGTTTTCGATTAAGTCAATATATTTATGACATTTGAAAAAATGTAGCTGAAATATACGCGAGGGTGGTTTTTGATGATTTTGCAGAAATGTTCAATTGCACATTATAAATAAACAAATGCATTTTTCTCAAACAATTTCATAACGTGACTTAATAGTAATGAGTAGATTATTTTGCAATACTTAGTTTTAATTTTCGTTGTAGCGTCAAAAATCGTAGACTCACTTGGGAAATTCCTACTCAACAGTTCTGCTGCGCCCATGCGTAATAGCTTCGAAAGGGATCAGTTTCAGTTCTCTTTACAGTCCTCCCGCTAAGTCATCACTTTTCCAGCAGCATGCGTCCAGCAAAACTGTTATCAAAATTTACCCATAAATTTCCGCAAAGCATCATAAATGACATTTGGCATCTCTTTATTTTCGAATGATAGAAAATTGTTGGGCTTCGTTGAAAAAATTCTTTAATAAAAATCCCTATATTATATGTTACAGATGGAAGTGATGATCAGTCACGTGGAGGTAAACCACCAAGGGAGCAGCGTAGAAGACGGGCTGATCGAACACCTGATCCAGGTTAGTATATTATAATTTTTTGAAAATAACAAAAAATCTCTGGGATTCAGAAAAAAATCCAAATTTTATTTCTTAACCAATTCATAAGATTTTCAAATCATAAATTCTTCAATGTCAGCGACTTCCAATGATTTAAGTTCAAATTAGCCAAGTAGATGTTAATGTTATTAACTTCGATAAATTGGAAGTGGAACTTTTTTTGTTAACCAAAAATATATAGATAAGAATGTTATAACTGTTATTAAATTTCATGAATGATGAATAATACGAAATTCTAGCGGAATGAATTGATGTTTATTTATTAAATGCACATAAATTTCGAAGGTATGAAGTGTCAGCAAAACTCGAAATTATTGTCTGAAAATGAAAAATTTTTAACATACATACTTGGATTATAATGAAAGAGAATTTAACAAACGAATACAATATCACAAAATAGATTTTTCAAATGTTAAGTCTGAGATAAGTGACTAAGTTTTACATAAATTTAAATATTAAATAATAAATTCAACAAATTTAAAAACTAAAATAAATTATAACGAGATCCTCTTAACAGAGGTAATTAGATCAGGAACATCGTTGTCGCTCATTAATACAATTTTATTAACTACTTTTGAAAATTTTCAAGTAATTGTTTTCACCTTAAAATATTATTATATCTTACAGATGAGGGTCTTCAGGTGCCAGTATTACGTCGAATGTCAACACGGCCCGAAAAATTCCACTACTTTTCTTCAAGTTCTGTACCTCTACGTTAGTATATTATAATTTTTTGAACTAACACAAAATTTTTGAGACTCAGAAAAAAATCTAAATTTTATTTCTTAACCCCCAATAAATTGTTCTCATTAAACGGCGTTGACTTCTGGAGACTTTTGAAACAAGTTCGAATTTAAATTGAAAAGTACATATTCTTTTAGGAAAACTGATTGCGCAATTTTTTCTCCTGACAAAAATGTTGTAGCTTTCCTAATTTTAAAAATCAATCTGAAGAACCCGTTTCTTGAAAAACAAGTCTGTTTTTAGAAATGTATGAAATTTCTGGAACATTATTGGAATTTGTAAAATTTGCGAAATTTTTCGTAATTTATGAAAATGTTCTGCTAGAAATTTATATATAACATTTGTGGAAATTTGTTAAATTTGAGATTTTTATGGTAATTTATCGGTAACTTTTGATAAATTCGATGTTGCTCTGCTGGGCGTATGTATTGTTTTACATTTGAGCTATCTTTAGTTTGGACGAATAGCAAATTTGTGGGATTCGTTATAAAAATTCTTGAATAAAAATTCCTATATTATATTTGACAGATTCACATACACCACGACCAGGCTCTTTAGTAAATCTGCAGGTGAAGCCCTTTGAAACAAGTATCGAATTTTAACTTAAAAGTACATATTCTTATCGGAAATTAATTTCGCATTTTTTCTCTGGATAAAATGCTGTAGCTTTTTCAGTTTCTAATGTAAACCCGCAAACACCGGTTTGACAACAAAAAAAAAACGTATTTCTATAAATTTTGGAAATTCCTAAAAATTTACGAAAGTGGAAATTTATTGGAATTTGTGAAGATCTTTGATAATGTTAGGCAAAACCGGTGATCGCCTCCCCTCGGATTTTCTGTCTTACCTTTGCTTTTTTTTTTATTTCATTGGGGAATGGAGAAAAATTATAAAAATATGCAACTTCATGATGACATGTAATTTGTAATGATTTACAGGATAAAGAAATTGTTTAAATAAATGACAATTGTTTAAAAAATTGCAAAATATCCTAAACAAAAAAATATTACATTTATCAATCGTTTATTGTGTCATTAAGTCCAGAGAAAAAGTTATACCATTGACGGGAGAATGATTGTTTGAACAAATCAAAATTGTTTAAACTATTGCCAAATGTGTCGAGAAATATTATTCTGGAAATTCACCATCTTTATCATTTTTCCCGAAAAGCCTCGGTGGCTTAGACGATAGTGCGTCAGACTTCCCTGCAGGAGGACTGGGTTTCGATCCCTGAGCCGGTTCCAATGGAAATTTTTCTATATACTTCTTTCGGGGCTTTGGTGGTTCGTAACTCACCTTAAACTGTAGGTCCCCTCAGAAGAGGCTAGTTACGTACGAAGGTAGAGGCCCCACGTCGAGAGGACTAGCCTTGCGCTTCAGGCCTCTACGGGGGACTCACGCTCGGTGGTCACTAGTCGTTTTCGAGTAATGAAGACACACGCATATACGTTTGCATAACACACCAGAACAGAGCTTCGAATCTGTGTATCTAACTGAGTGCAGTTCCACCGAACGAGCTTAGGCGGCGTGGCGTCGCTTACACGTGAGTGGCGCGGCCTATCCAGCGGCTTGGAGGTGGAAGGAATACATGCGAGTAAGCGAGGTAGCATCGGTGTTCTTTTTTCAATCTCTGTATCCCCTCCACCTCTAAGCCACTTGATAGGCCGCGCTACTCACGTATAAGCGACGCCACGTCGCCTAAGCTCGGTCGGTGGAACTGCACTCACTGATGACCTCAGGGATCGCTCCGTCCACCCTGGCCTGGCCGTATTCTCCTTCTGCGGCTTGCCGGGGAAGCTGCCGACTGGCAGAACGAGTGAGGATCACTTTGCCTGTAACAAAAAAGAGCATCATTCACTGTGCGATTGGTATGCCTGGCACCTGAAAGGTATATTTCCAGAACGTTTGAAAAAACGAAATCCACCTAAATCTAAAAATACTTGGTGAAGGTTGCTGGATTCGGAGTAATGCCTTCATTTAAACAAACAAACAAATCATTTATCGCGAAAAACAATAAGTTCTTACGATTTACGGGCAAGAAAAATTGTTTAAACAGATAACAATTGTTTTAAAAAACTCTAATTAGTTGAAGAATGCGTGCAAATTTGTGACTCATCAAATATAAATAATTAATTTAGAGGATATCCTAAAAAATATCATCTTTAGCATGAATTTTACATAAAACTGATATTTTGCATTTTTGGGGCATATTGGACCAATAGCAAATGTTTGGGATTCGTTAAAAAAATTCTTGAATAAAAATCACTATATTATATTTTTCAGTCATACCTACACCACCACCACCACCAAACTTCGACCATTTATCGGGGCTGCCAGTAGAAAGTGGGTCAATGCGTAAGTATATCATAATTTTTTTAACTGAGAAAAATTTGCTGTGATTTAGAAAAAATAAATCAAAATCATTGGTCCTTGAAGACTTTTTCTCTGGATACAATGCTTTAGCTTTTTCCGTTTTTAAAGTAAACCCGAAAACGCCGTTTAAAAAAAAAAACGTATTTCTATAAATTTTGTAAATTCATAAAAGTTTACGAAATTTGTGGCAACTGATTGGAATTTGTAAAAATCTACAACAATTTATGGCAAAGCCGGTGCAAAGCAAAGCAAATTTTTGTGGTTCGTTGAAAATATGCTTTAATAAAAATCCCTATATTATATCTTACAGATGGAAGTGATGATCAGTCACGTGGAGGTGAAGCACCAAGGGAGCAGCGTAGAAGACGGGATAATCGAACACCAGATCCAGGTTAGTATATCATAATTTTTTTGAAATAACAAAAATCCCTATGATTCAGAAAAAAATCCAAATTTTATTTCTTAACCGCCAATAAATTGTTCTCGCTGAAGCGCGTTGGTCCCTGGAGAACTTTGAAACCAGTTTCAAATTTTTATTTAAGAAGTACATATTCTTATAGAAAACTTAATTGCGCATCTTTTTTCATTAAATAAAAATGTTGTAGCTTTCCCCGTTTTCAAAGTGAACCCGAAAACCCCGTTAAAAAAAACTTTCTATAAATTTTAGAAATTTATGTATCACCGGTAACTTTAAATAACAGTTCTGCTGGGCGCATATGCAATAACTCAGGCTATAACTTCTGTAATTGGGACGAAGACCGTTAACTGCAAAATGAAAAAAGCCGAGAAAATCGACAAAAACTATTCGAATCTTTATTCGCACATATCGCGGATTCTAATTCATTTTCTAAACATTTTTGGTTGTTCTTGACTAATTTTCATATGAAGTTGTCAAATCTGCCAAAAAAATGGTTTTAAAATGTTAATTAATTATTGAAAATAAATTTAATGGTGTTAATGGGATGCTCAATTTCGAGGAAACGCTGTAACCGACAGTTACGGCTCTCTTCGAATTACGGACCTCAGAAGCAGGCCTACCTTAATTTGAGAGAACGCTGTTCATTGTAAAAGAATATGAAATAATAGAATTATTATAAATTACCGCTCAGACATGAAATTATAATTATTGTGGAATATTAAATATTTTACTATGAGAAGTTGTGGGCTCCGGAAGCTACGATCATGTTTCCTTAAAGCAACCAATCCCGACACAACTGGAACGTGTACGTCATCCGCTTCTGCTCCTTCTGTCCTAGAAGGTAAGCAAGAGCGGGAAATTTACGCGAGATAACATCGGGCAAAACTGTTCCTTGGAGTCAGGTCTCTAGCCGCGGATGATCTTACGCGGCAGACGGGACAGTTGGAGATGAAGGTTTCACCTCTAGATACTTTTTTAGAGCTATTAATCTTTGTAGAATGTTATGAGGAACAGTGTTGACGGACCAGATAAAGTGATCCCAGAAGAACAGCCTTTTGCATCCGGTTCGCGATGGAATGAGCCTGACGCTGGCAAGCAGGAATCTTGTTGAGTTGGCTAATAAATGAAGCTTTCATACCTCCAAGACAGCCGATTATGAGAACTACAAGATGGAATTTAAAGCCTTGGTAGAGCCTGCTCAGCTCGAAAAGAAGTGCTTGATATTTCGCCCGTTTTTCTACCTCCTTTGCCGTCATATTACCATCGGCTGGTGCCGAGAATTCAATCACGTAAATGATCTTTGTCTTCAGATCTTGGAGCACAATATCAGGCATATGACAAGACGGGCAATAGATCAATACCATATAAGTGCCTAAGCTGGTAATATAAAACTTTTAGCACCGCATTGTGTTTCTGGCTCTTGCTTGCACGCTCGGCAGTTGGTACCTGTAACGCCGTCTTGAAAGGCAAAAAGAAATCCTTCAGTATCCGGTCTCAATCCATCAGACATGAGAAACATGTTGGACAGACCCATCGATAGCTCATCTCTACATATAATACCGTAGAATTTACCATGAAGAGGCGAGTCGCATGAGAGAATCTGTGCTATTTAGAACTGGGCAGGCTGTAGCCAGAACCGTTCGGCGATGAAGAGACTCCAAGCTTAGCAAGCCTCTACCCCCTTTATCTCGTGGGAGGTATATTCGAGGTACGGAAGATCTAGGATGATGTCTTCGATGGATTGTCATCATCTTGCGTGTGCTTCGCTCAAGTTGCTTCAACTCATCGACGTTCCATTTTACTGCACCATACGTGAAGAGCAGTATAGGAACGGCCAGCATATTGCTCGCCTGGATCTTATTCTTCCCAGATAATTCGCATGCCCCAATTTTTCTGAAAATTTGGCGATACCTTTTTTCAAGGGCTGTTTTCAACACACGCATATTATGGGTTTCCGCTTGCGGTATTCCAAGATATGTATATGTTTCTTCATCACCAAGATGTTGAATGGTATTTCCGCTTATGAGTTGAACATCCTGATCGTGACGCGATGATGCAGTTTCTAGTCTTCCTTGGTGTAGGTGGAAGCAGGCACACTTGTCCAGTCCGAAGCTCATGCCAATCGCTTTAGAGTACCTATTTACAGCCTCCACAAGGATGTTAAGGTCCTCTTTCGAGGAAGCAAACAGTTTAAGGTCGTCCATGTATAAAAGGTGGTTGACCTTATATTCTCTTTTGTTCGGTGGGCCACATAGGTATCCAGAGCTTTTGCCTCGGAGCACAATAAATACAGGCAAGAGGGAGATGCAGCAAAGTGTCGTACTTAGAGAGTCTCGTTGGAAGACCCCCCTCTTATATGTGATATAGCTGGTAGTCACTTGTGTTTTGTCAGATGTTATGACAAATTTTGTCCGCCACAAAAGAATACGCTCTTTTATGTATCTCACTATTTTTGGATGCACCTCCAGGCACTCAAGGAGCTTGATAAGTAGCTCAAGGTTAGTATTATCGAATGCCTTACGGCAGTCAATGCAAGCCATGCACAGATTGCGTCGATACCTGATCGAGTCCTGGGTAATACACCTGTCTATTAATATGTTCTCCCTGCAACGTGCCAGCCCTCTCTTGCATCCACGTTGTTCAACTAATGCACTCCATACCGGCTCAATAGATGTTAATATCCTCTCAATATTATTATTATTATTAATATCAGCAATGCTTCTACGGTTTTCAAATTGATGTTTAGAATAGCCAATCAGATGTTAATGTTATAAATGTTTATAAATTAGAAGTCGAACTTTTTTTGTTAACCGAACATATATAGATAAGAATGTTATAACTGTCATTAAATTTGGTGAATCACGAATAATAAGAAATTCTAGCGGAATTAATTCATGTTTATTTATTAAATGTACATAAATTAAATTAAAGAGAATTCAACAAACGAATAAAATATTACAAAATGATTTTTTCAAATGTTAAATCTGAAATAAGTGACTAAGTTTTACATCAATTTAAATATTAAATAATAAATTCAAAAACTCAAATAAATTATAACGAGATCTTCTTAACACGGTTAATTAGATCTGGAACACCGTTATCGGTTATTAATACAATTTTATTAACTTCTTCTGAAAATTTCCAACTAATTGTTTTCACCTGAAACAACTAAAATTATTTTAAAATATTTTTTTACCTATTACATTTTTCAAAATTATAACTTCCTGTTACCTTAATGTACAGAAAATCAATACATTCAACTGAACTTTTTTTAAATCTTATGAAATGTCATTTTGTCCATATTTGTACCGATAATGTTGTAAATTTTACAAATCCTTCTTCTGCTTGTGTTATGCGGGGAGGTTTTGGCGTCGCCGATTTCAAATTTTTGGGGTTTCGTTTTTGAAAAATTCTTCAATAAAAATATTGAATAATATTATAAATATTATATCTTACAGATGAAGGTCTTGAGATGCCAGTATCACGCAGAATTTCAACACGGCCCGAAGGATTCCACGACTTTGCTTCAAGTCCTGGAACTCTACGTTAGTATATTATAATTTTTTAAACTAACAAAAAATTATTTGGACTCAGAAAAAATCTAAATTTCATTTATTAACCGCTAATAACTTGTTCTCGCTAAACGGCGTTCGCCTCTGGAGACCTTTTAAACAAGTTTCGAATTTTAAATTGAAACGTACATATTCTGTTAGGAAAATTGATTGCGCCAGTTTTTCTCCGAAAAAAAATATTCAAGTTTTCGCCGTATTCAAAATAAATCAGAAGAATTCGTTTCTTAAAAAACAAAGAATTTGAAAGAGAAACAAAATTTGTGGACATTTATTAGGATTTGTAAAATTTGCGAAATTTGTCGAAATTTATGATAATGTATAGAAATTTGTGGAAATCTGTGGGAATATATGGGCATTTACAGAAATGTATGGTAATGTGTAGTAATTCACCGTTAACTTTTAATAACAGTCCTGCTGGACGCATACGCAGTAGCTTAGGCTATAATTTATAAAATGTACAGAAATTCATATATAACATATGTGAAAATTTGTTAAATTTGAGATTTTCATGGTAATTTATCAGTAACTTTTGATAAATTCGATGATGTTCTGCTTTACGTATGAATTGTGCTCCAAATTTTTGTGTTTCTATGGCTTCTTGAAGTTTCTTGGCCTTCCAGCGATGCAACTTTCTGCAGGGTTGTTTTTAGAAATACAGTGCATGTCCGTCTTAGGTGCTTATTCTGCGTACATTTAAAAGTCACTAGAAAATAATCTTTAAGAAAATACTGAAGCTCTGCTAGCAGCCACACAGTGGGCCAGAAATTTAATCTTTACAGCGCTTTCAGAGTAACCTTTATCTGAAACAAAAATTAACTTCACGTGTTAAGATTTATCCACCACATTAAATCCTTTTTTGTTTCGATGCTGAAAAATTCAACTTTCTCTACTTGAAAATTAACCGCAACCAAAATGCACTTCTGTTTTTTCTGTATTGCAGTGAGGGTAGTTTTGGTGTTGCTGACTTTAAACTTAACATAAAAAGTTGACGATTAAAAATGACGGAACCAATATGGCGGATATTTTTTTCGAAAAATGCTAAAACTGAGTATACTACAAAGATATTAGATTAGAATACAAAAATCTTAAAAATGTATTGTCTGCAGGGTCAACCGTGTTTGCAGAAAGTTCAACAGACATAAGGAACTGATTCATGAAGTTACATGAAATAATAGAGCGCAAGATGAACATTTCATGAAACTTCTTAAGGCCATGTTACGAGCGGGTCACGTGACCGGATTCCTACCCTACCGACACTTTTTTTCAAAATCAACTTACGTTCACACGAAACGCGATATCGAGTTGAAAATTTGGGATATTAAATAAGAAGCGCTAAGAAAGGCGGTTCTGGTTCTAAATTTTAATAATCATGAAAGAAGCAAAAAAAAATTCTTTACAAAAAAAACTTTTTTTATAATTATAAAAATTTAGGACCAGAGCCGCCTTTCTTAGCGCTTCTTATTTATTATCCCAAATTTTCAACTCGATATCGCGGTTCGTGTGAACGTAAGTTGAATTTGAAAAAAAGAGTCGGTAAGGTAGGAATCCGGTCACGTGACCCACTCGTAGCATGGCCTTAATGAGTTTTTTTTCGGTTGTCTTTTGACGCAGTATACATTTTGATACAAAATTTGTTTTCAATAATTGTTTTTCAAATTCCGAAATTAATTTATTGTCTGTTTCAAGTCATTGTTATGTATGTATGAGCAGAACCCTATGCTTTCCAACATGTGAATGGATAATACGATTTCAAAGTAACATAATACTCTAAAAATACATACTGCGGGGTGTCTAGATTCTCAAAATAAATTTACTGCATCGAAATTAGGTTCCTTGGTTTTTGTCAACTGACCTTGGGATTACATTTGAGCTATCTTTAGTTTGGACCAATAGCAAATTATTGGGATTCGTTAAAAAAATTCTTGAATAAGAATCCCTGTATTATATTTTACAGATTCACGTACACCACGACCAGGCCATTTTTCAAGTCTGCACAAGATTCCGGCACCAGTATGTAAGTATATAATAATTTTTTCAACTGAGAAAAAATTGCTGTGATTTCAAAAAAAAATCTTTGGCCCTTGAATCCCATTGAAAAAATTTTCTAATTTTAACTTAAGTAGTAGGGCTAGGCGGGTGCTGGACCAGTCACCGAGAGATGGCGCCACCGTCGCAATTGGCCGACACCAACAGATGACGCCACCGACAAATGGGGGTTCTGTTGCGTGCTAAGTTACCGACAGTCGGTAAAACAGTGAAGTTGGTAATGCAGATTCCGGTTGTGATAGAATTGTGCCATCGGTCGGTAAAACAGAGAGGTCGGTAATTGTTAGTTTCTGTTCCATGCTAAGCAGGTAAAAAAGTGAGGTTGGAAATGGAGATCCCTGCTAAGTTAACATTATAAGGTTCTATGCCACGCTAAGTCGATATAACAGTGAGGTTGGTAACGGTGATTCCTGCTAAGTTAACATTATAGGGTTCTGTTCCGTGCTAACTTACAATTGTTCAGTAAAACAGTTTATTACCATCAGTCTGTAAAACAGTTAATGTGTAATTTTTTATATTATCATTTTAGCATGTGTCGGTAAGGCAGGGAACCATATTACCATCAGTCGGTAAAACAGGGAGGTCGGTAATTTTTTATATTATCATTTTAGCATATTTCGGTAAGGTAGGGGCCGTCGATAATGCACATCTTCAGCCACAGATGGAGCCTCAGTTGCTATATTAGCAGCTTATCTTATCAATCGGGTGTAAATAACTGGTGACGTCACTCAGTACTTTCTGCCAGCACTTATATCAACGGTCGGTAATGCATTTATCGGCCGTTGAATTGATTCTCAGTCTGTCCGTACCTTACCGACATAATGTGTGTCGCCCCCCAGTGCGTCCTGCATGCGCGCGGTGGTATTCCCTCGACGTCCACGGATATTCCTCTGTTTCTACAAGTATCATGCGTCTACCTTATATACAAAAGATGTGGGGTTTCCCCTATTTCTACAAGTGTCGCGTTGAGATTTCCTGCTCTGTTTCATGTAGCCTACATTTTATGAATTTAAATTTCCCTCGCTTCAACTCATTAATTGGCGAAACAGTTTAAATCTTAGAAAAATTAAGTAAATGAAACGAAAAAAAAATCTTACATACTAAATTAAACTAATTAACAAATAATAAGAGCAATGGTTAAACGTTAAAATTTGACTCTTTTATTGTCATAATTTTTTACAATTTATTTAGCATTTTTAAATTCGACATTATTATATTGTCCACCCAAATATTTCAATTGTAGCTTCTCAGCAGAAGCAGCTTCCTGCATACTTTCCAGAGTTCCAGGATCTTCTAGAACTTTCGCAAGCCTCGCAGGTAGGAAAGTATTGAAAGTACCTTCCAGCTCGACAACGATTCTGGTTCCATACTTGGTTTGCACCTTCTGGATCCTCGTCACTGCATACCTCTTCTTTGGAGTCAGGTCTGTCAGCGGCCTCGTTGGTAGGTAGCCTTCCATTCGACCAATGGCATGGATCTTCTGCAGGTCCATTTCTTCTTCAGAGGCTTTATAGGCATTTATAGGCAGGAATCCCCACCCTGCTAGTCACCACTACAAATCTGCGCATGCGTTGTATTTTAATCGGGGATTCCCCGTCTTACGATGAAATCTTACCTTTATAACGTCCTCTAAGCTAGAGTCAATGCCACAGAGGTGGCAATATTGCGCATGCGCAGATAGATAAAAGTGCAAATTATTTTAAGATATTCAATGATGAGCAAAGTAACTAATGTTTACTTAAAAAATATAACTATAAACTAATGTTTCCTTAAAAGACCTAACTTAAAATTAATACGAAAGGGAAATTATGAGTAAATAGACATTTAATAATCCATTGAAAAATCCATTTATTTAATGTAATAAAATCTTAACCTAGTTTTTACAAAAAGTTTTCCAAATCATTATAAAACTCTTTTGCTGTATAATTAACATCTACTTCATCTATTGAAACATTGCTCGTTGTACAATTATCTGGTTTATTTAAAACCCAATTTTTTTAATATTACAGCATTATTTACAGCACAATTAGTAGTGCGATATGTATGATGTGTACATGAAGGTAGTGATGATTCAAGTGTCATTTTCTTTAACGAAGGACAATTCAAGTCTTCAAGATTTTCAACATTGTTTTTTACATATTTTTCTAACCACATTTTCTTCTCAAGACCTTTAACGAAGATTGTGCGTGCAGTCATCAATATTTCTTGAAGTATAGGTCTAACATCTTGATAGGGTACGTCACTACCAGTCCAGATGATTCCATAGAAATTGTGTGTTAACCATGTATTAGTACTTTTATACCTTTCAGGTAGAGAACTCCAGCTGCAGGGTGGTTGGAAGAGGAAGACCAGGGGAAAAGCATCTTCCTGGAGAGTGAGGATGGCCAGCTCCTTTTCAGCCAAATACAGCTCTTTTATACCCTGATTCAACTCCCACCACTCAATATTACCCCCCACCACTTCAAATTACTTTCTGAACAGCGCCACTAATGGGCTTATATTGAACTATTCGATCATGTATGATTAGACAATAGGCTGCTGTATTGGCGGAAAAATTATTACTCGATTCAAATTCTAACCGTACATCTACTGAACTTTGTTTGAAAAACTCATTTTGTCTAGAGCAGTCAATTACAATGAGTGGTGCATTGTCCTTGAAGAAACGCTTCTTTAGCAAAGGTGCATGCTCTTTTCAATGGTATGAAGTTTGAAAATTAGCATACATCTCATACAATAATGCAAACTGATTCTGATCAAAGTTGGAATTAAATTACCATAAGGATAATACTGAGAATTCAGAAAAATTTTTACATTTGTAATATTACAGTGATCGAAAGAGTTGATATAACTTCTTCGTTGATCTTTTCTGCCAGTTTGAAATCCTTGTATGATATATCTTGGTTTCTGTATTTGTGTTGAAGTCTTTACCTGCCACACATGGTTTTGAGCGGCGGGGATTAGAGGATATTCAAACATTTCCCAGGACCGCAAAACTCATTGATATAGGTGGATCCTTTTCAATATACTTTAGCAACTGTATCTTCTGACGATTTTCAGGTAGAACATAGGGAACCATCCATTCAACTTTATGTAGTATAATTTTAAAATCTTCAGGTTCTCCTTGCGCTGGTTGAATAATAGCATTAATGTCTGTGCGTGATCTTGTTAAGATTAGTTCGTGTTTGGCATTTACAATAATCTTTTGATAATCTTCAGCGAATCCAAGTATCATGCAGAGTGGGATACATACATCAAAGTATCCAGCTTCATTTGTTATTCGAGCATTCAGATCTATATCAAGCCAGCCTGCATTCTCAGCATAATTAAGCTGGTTAGGAGTCAAGGAAATTTAACTCTTCATGGTGCTGGTATGTCCAACATTTTTACATCGGTCAATCTCAATACCATTCAATTCATACCGATTTTCATCAAATAAAAAGCAGATGGCGTTACCAATTAGATTTGTTGCTGTCACAGCTGTATTTCCATCAGCCCGAAATAGTCTTCCATGTAAGTGTATAGAGCTTTTACTTGGAAGAATGCATAAATCTTGATGTTGCACTGCAATTCGTATCTCATCACTGTTGTTATATAATGATGAAGCATAAGGTTGATGAGCATGAACCTCATAGTGTGCTATAGATTCATCATAGCTCACTGGAGCTGGAACATTCAGTATTTCTTCCATTTTTGTAACAGCGACAAATAAACAATATATGAATTAATGGTCGCTTTTTCTTCTTCTTTGTCCTTCTTGAACAAGTCTGTGACCTTGTTGCTTGAGGAAGCGCACGTTCTGAGATGTTAATCTCTTGCGAGCTGATTGAAGACTGACTGATTTCTTGCATGGTGGCTTGCTTATATAACTTGCACCCACTTTACGATTAAAAACGATACCCATCACGTTGACTTTAAGTGTAATCGGATAGTTATAGTCTCTCCTCGAAAATTCACCAATTCTCCGTCTTGATCAACTATGCGGAGTTGAATATGATGTATTGTCTTCACGAGGATCGGAAGATAAATGACGTGTGATGGCACTTCAACGATCTTATATCCTGATGGAACGGTTGGGAAGAATTCAGGAGTCGTGTGAACTTTTTGATCATTAGTATATGCTCCAGTTGTAATGGTGCACTCAATCCTGAGAGCATTCACCTTGAGAATAGCTACTGGCAAATCAGATATATGCATCTTATTAGCTTCGAGAACACGTGATGTGAATCCCAAAAGCTGGCCAATAGAATCTTTTGGTTTAAAGTTAACTTCACGGTTGCTCTTGATTTCACTACGCAACGTATTGTTGTTTGGTCTGACATTTACTATAGCATTATTATTATTATTATCCAAATTCTTTTGCACATATTTTTCAATCTCATCCCCATTTGCTGATACTGTTACAACAGAAAAGTCTCTATTCATCAGAGATCTCTGTATATATTTCTCAATATCTTCAACTTCATAACTGTCAGGGGGTATGCTAACTACCTGATTACCAATATAAAATTTATTCTTTCCAACATCAACGTTAGGAATTGAATTAAATGTGAGTAGCTCAACTAGACCAAGAGCATAATTTTTATTTGGCGAGAGTTCTATTGGTGGAAAGTATTCTGCCTCAAGCACAGATGAGTTCATGACTGCTGATGGTGATCGTGATGACGGTGATCAGGAGCATGATAAAACTATGATTGAAGAAAATGATGAACCTATTGAAAATCGTGACAAGTTGACGAATAAATTTATTGGACTATTACTTTACATGAAAACCAATGGTTTATTGGAACTTTTATTTAAGCAAAAACCTGATGAAATTTATATAAGCCCTGATGATCTAAAGAACTATGAAGAA
The DNA here is from genome assembly GCA_932195095.1 of Andricus curvator. Lineage (NCBI taxonomy): Eukaryota > Metazoa > Arthropoda > Insecta > Hymenoptera > Cynipidae > Andricus > Andricus curvator. The sequence continues at coordinate 395,579 of CAKNYM010051922.1, read as the reverse complement.
ATTCTTATAGCTACAAATGCACATAAGAAGAATTATAGTCCTACTTCACCTATTCGCTCAAACAATACTGCAAAATATAAAAATATTATAGTAAAACTTTTTCCACATAAACGATTATCAACAACTGGAGGTTCATTCCAGAAAAAGAAACGATTAATGAGTTTACTACCCAACCTCATGATAGCAAGGAAAGACTCAATACCAGACTACATTTATTGGGATGATCCAAATGAACTAGTCGATCGTCTTCGTTTACTGTTGGCATCACAAGCAGCAGGCAATCCAAGTCACAGTAATGAAATAGTTTCCATAATTAAAGAATTGCGGGAGGCTCAAATCATATATTAAGAGAGTGCGGATGAATATAACGTCAGTATTGAAATGGGCGCTGAAGTGTTCGGACATAATTGTCAGTTTACCTTTGCACAGTCTTAAGATGGCTTCTACTTGTCAAAATTGTTTAAGAGTTTTTTCGCGAGTAGATAACTTGAAGAGACATCAAATGTACTCATGCAAAAAAGCACAGAATCTCTCTTCCCACATAAATAGCTATGATAAATCTGAAAGCTATGATTTTGTCCCCCTCAAATTGTCTCATGATATTCCGAAAATGATTCAAAGTGACATCAAGCACAATTATGAAACTGCTGATAGTAATAGTTCAGTTATTGCAGAGCTGCGTGAAGTCCTAAAGCAAAAGTGTGCTGCTCTCAAAGAAAATGTAATACCAGAAAGAATGAAGTTGACATGTCCCAAGGTACGAAACCAAATATGTACCGGAATAAGACGTAAGTATGATTCAACTTTCAATGGGAAAAAGAATTTAAGTTTTGAGACCCTCAATGAAGACGCTTCAAGCAAAAAATTGAAGCACAATGTGAAAGTTATGATGAATAATGATGAGCATATGGATCAACATGCGGCGAAAGACAAGGAGGAGGATGTTACTGAGAAGCATGAGATAGATAGTGAAGGGAGTAAAGAAGATAAGTTAAATTATGAGAAGATGGATGAAGAGGAGATAGATGGACAAGAGGAGGATAATGATGATAATAATGAGGAGGAGAAGGAGGAGGATAATGAGGAGGAGGAGAATAATGATGAGGAGGAGAATAATAATGATAATAATGAGGAGAAGGAGGAGGATAATGATGAGGAGGAGGAGAATAATTAGGAGGAGGATAATGAGGAGGAGGAGGAGGAGGAGGAGGAGGAAGAAGATCATAATGAGGAGGATGAGCTATCCTATCTTGAACGTTGTATATTGCTTCATACGGATCCAAACGATCTTGTGTATGAGCTTCAATTTTGGATTAATAGTAACCATTCGCCACAAAACCCTGTGTGTCAAGCAATTATTAAAAAATTGTGTCAAAAACATGTAATATATTAGTGAATAGGTCAAGATTTTTTTTTTATAATGAATGTGATCCATTAAAACTAGTTTAAGATTGTTGTTGAATAAAAATTTATATTAAACAAATAAAACTATATGTATTTAATCATACTTCCCTATCCTGTTACAGTAAGTCAATAAATTAATTAGCTTATTATTTAATTATTCAAGTTATTAATTATCTATATTTGAAATTGGTTTTTTCTCAGTTTAATAATTTTTACTTAATTTAATTACTTTTATCTTGTTTTAATTATTTTTAACTTAATTTAATTAGCTTTATTTTGGTTTAATTAGTTTCAGCTTAATTTAATTATTTTTATTATAGCTTCATTAGTTATAAGTTTTAAATAACCCTAATTAGTAACTTCCGATTATGGCAGCAAAACTCATACTGCGCATGCGCAAATGACCATGCATTGAGCGATAAGACTGGATGCGTGCACCACAGGGTTTGCCAGTTACGCATAATTGTCGAGTTTTTGATATATATATATATATATATATATATATATATATATATATATATATATTGAAAACCCAGTTAGGTACTTTCCAAGATGGCGGACATGCACTGAACCTCACTTTTCTTTTAAATTGATCCGTTTTTATGATTTAATTCATTCACAATAGCCATAAAGTCTGAGCGCGCGAAATTCGAATTGATAAAATGTAGGTTGATCCAAGCTGCAGTATTAGATTGCGCATGCGCAGAGTACCAAGTAGATGCTAGCAAGGTAGATTACCAAGATCTTCTTCCACTATTTGGAACAGACCTCTCAGTTTCAAAACGATAAGTATGAATTGTTGTTCGAACACCATCGGAACCTCTCTGTTCAACTCACACAATAGAGAGAGAGTTCTCATGCATCTCGTTGTCTATCTCACATGGTTGAAAGAGAGGTCCGATCGACTGTAGGCATCAGTGTCCCAGTAATTTAAAATAATGTTAAATAAAATGTGAAAATTGAAAAGTAAATCAATCAAATTTTAATGTTTAACCATTGTTCTTTATATTTTTTAATTAGTTCAAGTTATAAGTATGAATTGTTGTTCGAATACCATCGGACTCTCTCTGTCTAACGCAAACGTTAGAAAGAGAGACGTTTTGAAAATTTCGTTTCGAATTCTCATGAGTACCGTTGTCTATCTCACATAGTAGAAAGAGAGGTCCGATTGACTTCAGGCATCGGCAGTATGTCGGTAAGGTACGGACAGACTGAGAAACAATTCAACGGCCGATAAATGCATTACCGACTGTTGACAGATTGATATTAGTGCTGGCCGAAAGTACTGAGTGACGTCATCAGTTATTTACACCTGATTGATAAGATAAGCTGCTGATATAGCAACTGAGGCTCCATCTGTGGCTGAAGATGTGCATTATCGACTGTCCCTGTTTTACCGACCTATAGCAAAATGATAATATAAAAAATTACCGACCTCCCTGTTTTAACGACTTATGGTAATATGGTTCTCTGCCTTACCGACATATGCTAAAATGATACAATAAAAATTACCGACTTCCCTGTTTTACCGACTGATGGTAATATGGTCCCCTGCCTTACCGACATGTGATGAAATGATAATATACACAATTACCTACTTACCTGTTTTACAGACTGATGGTAATAAACTGTTTTAGTGATCAACTGTCACTTAGCACGGAAAAGAACCCCATAATGTTAACTTAGTAGGAATCGTCGTTACCGACCTCACTGTTATACCGACTTAGCGTGGAATAGAACCTTATAATGTTAACTTAGCAGCGATCTCCATTTCCAACCTCACTGTTTTACCTGCTTAGCATGGAACAGACCCTAACAATTACCGACCTCTCTGTTTTACCGACCGATGGCACAATGCTATTGCAACCAGAATCTGCATTGCCAACCTCACTGTTTTACCGACTGTCGGTAACTTAGCACGGAGCAGAACCTCCCTTAGTCGGTGGCGCCACCTGTTAGTGTCGGCCAGTTGCGACGGTGGCGCCATCTCTCGGTGACTGGTCTAGCACCCGCCTAGCCCTACTACTAACTTAAAAATACATATACTTACCGAAAATTAATTTCGCATTTTTTCTGTGGATAAAATGCTGTAGCTTTTTCTGTTTTTAATGTAAACCCGAAAAAACGGATTTTACAAAAAAACAACGTAATTCTATACATTTTGGAAATTCCTACAAATTTACGAAATTTTTGGATATTTATTCGAATATGTGAAAAGCTATGATATTTACGGCAAAACCGGTGATCGTCTCCACCAGGATTTTCCGCCTTACCTTCGTTTTTTTTATTTCATTGTGGAATAAAGAAAAATTATAAAAATATGCAGTTTCATGATGACATGTAATTTGTAACGATTTACAGGAGAAAAAAATTGTTTAAGCAAATAAAAATTGTTTAAACAATTGCTAAATGTGTTGCGTTAAAATTATTATTCTTGAAATTCAATAACTCTATCATTTTTCCCGAAGAGCCTCGGTACTTCTTCCGGGGCTTTGTAATTCAGAAACCACCTTAAACTGTAGGTCCCCTCAGAAGAGGCTGGCTACGTGCGAAGGCCCCATGTCAACGGGACTAGCCTTGGGAGTCGAAATCGATTTTGAGAAGACTCGAAAATGAGTCAACGATCTCCTTGCGCTTGAAGCCTCTACGGGGGACTCACGCTCGGTACTAGTCGAATTTGAGTAATGAAGGCACAAACACACATGCACTTGCATCACACATCAGGAGAGCTTCGAATCTGTGCATCAACGGATGACCTCAGAGGGATCGCTCCGTCCACCCTAGACTGGCCGTATCCTCTTTCTGCGGCTTGCTAGGGAGGCTGCCGAATAGCAGGGCTTAAGTGCCATGGGGGGAACTCACGCCCCCCCCCCCCACAATCAAACAAATTATTTATCGCCAACAATTATAACTTTTTACGATTTACAGACCAACAAAATTGTTAAAACAGTTAGTAATTGTTTTAAAAAACCTTTAATTAGTTGAAAAATGCGTGAAAAATTGTGCCTTAGGGATCGTCCATATATTACGTAAGGCGTTTTTCTTTTGTTTAAATGAAGACGAGAATAAAAACGTCTTACGTAATATATGGACGATCCCTTATCAAATATAAATAATTAATTTAGAGGATATTCTAAAAAATATCATTAAAAACCGCATGTTAATTTTAAAAGCCCAGGGGCACGGATTAATGTTGACCGATGCGAGGAAAATAATGATTTTTTTTCTCCAGAAATTGAACTCATCACGGGTGGGAAGGGGGGGGGGGGGGGAAAAACGATAACCAAAAAACGAAGGTCAAATTTTCCAATGCACTCGAGTTCCCTCGCGCGGCCAGAAAAGCCATCGATTGCCCCTCCGTTCCTTCCCTGCTCTTCTTCCCCACCCTGAGATACCGTTGGGGCTGAGAGAGCGGCGTTCTACAGGCACATAAAACTACTTTATGTCCTCCTACTCTTTCACAGCGTTAAATTTAGAAAAATTATTCGAATACATTGTACGTCTTGGTATACTATTCTACATCTTTAATCATTGACATCAATATTTAACATGGTAGTTCAACTTTTATTTAAGTATTTCAATTCTCAATCAAAAATTGAATAATTATATTTTAGGTTGGAAAAATTAATTTGAAAAAAATGAATTTTCAACCACCTTAAACCAATGAAATGAATTTTTTTTAAAGTTTGACTTTGAAACTACTAGTTGAATTTTCAATGAAAAATTGAATATATTAATTTAATATAATAGTTGCATTTTTCATTAGAAGCGATTAATTTTGAGCCAAAACTGGATTAGTCAAATATTCAGTTGAGAAGATTACTTGAGAAAAAAATGCAAAATAAATTGTGAATTAATTATCAACGAAGAATGGTTTTTGATTTTTGAAAATACAGAGTTGCAAAGCATTCAATTTACAAGATCTTTGTTTCAACGAAGTCGCTAGGTCTAGTCTTAACAAAAATATTTGTGCTACCCCCACCAAATTTCGGCGAAACTAGCTGCCCTTTTCCAGCTCCACTTAGCTCACCGAAAATATTCGTTCTACGCTCACGGCATTTCGTTAGTGGGAAACTTACCCTGGGAATTCAAACACATTCAAACAAAAATTACATTCAGCCACAATGTGAGCAAGTGCATGAACATAAGTACTCACTTAATTCCATGATCAACCTCTTGTCACCCCGTCCCCTTTCCTTCACATCAACCAAGATTTAGATGAGGAGAGGGGATAGAATGCCCTCGACCCGAATTTGAAAGATTTTGTCACCCCGGGAGGGAACTCGAGTGCAACAGAATTTTGGGACCACCCTAGTGCGAGAACTATCTGGAAATAATTTCCAGCGGGCCAAAAAAAAACAATTTATTATGTTATAAGCTCGCGTCGAGTGCAGAGCTTTGAGGATTATCAATTTTGTTAAATGGTCCTGGTAAACATAATGCAGGGTGTCTAGATTCTCAAAATATATTTACTGCATCGAAATTTTGTACATTGATTATTATTAACTGACTTTGGAATTACATTTGAGCCATCTTTAGTTTGCACCAATAGCACATTTTTGGGATTCGATAGAAAAATCCTTGAATAAAAATCCCTATATAATATTTTACAGTTATACCTACACCACGAGGACCACCAAAGCACAGAAATGTTGAAGAGCAGCCAATAGAAAGTGGGCCAATGCGTAAGTATATAATAAGTTTTTTAATATATGAAAAAATTGCTGTGATTTAGAAAAAAGTCAAAATCGTTGGCCCTTGAAGACCTTTGAAACAAGTTTCGTATTTCAACTTAAAAATACATATTCTTATAAAAAATTAATTTCGCATTTATTTTCTGGATAAAATACTGTAGCTTTGTCCGTTCTTAAAGTAAACTCGAGTTTATCCTCTCCTGATCAAAAAATCCTTATGGCAAAAACTCAAATTATGAACAGTTTTTGCGCTACGATGAGATTCAGAAGTCAGATTAGGATTGCTCTCGTGTAAGTTTATGCAGAAAAAGAATTGCACGGACGAACAATGCGATGTAATCGCGTTAAAGGTGATAAGCGGTAAGCGTTCGGGCGAGGCGCTAAGCGTTCATATAATTGCAGGTTAGCGAGCTTCAAACGCGAAATTCAATTTCTATTATCAAGAGGCGCTTGGTTGTCTGAATCGATGATAAAAATAGCTAATTCACAAACGCGTGACAAACGCTACTTTCGTTTGAAAGATTGCATCCCAAGCTCGTGGCAAAGCGCCTTAGTTGAATGGCCAGACAAAAGAATCGATACCCAGCGTTGCAATTTGGCACGGATCAACCAGTTTACGTCAAGCACTCTAAAGCACCTTTTATAGAATTCTCCTTTTGTGCCAACGCTTCCATCCTACCTTCAACGCTAAGCGTTTGATAAAAGTACTCAGCAGACAACAAAATAAACTCCCAGCGTTTCTGTTTGGCTTTGATTCGCCAGTTTTAATCAAGCAATCTAAAACACCCTATAAGAAATGCTTATCTCGTTCTAACGGTCCCACTTTAAATTCAACGCTAAGCGTTTAAGAAAGCATCCAGACAACAAAATCAACTACCAGCGTTGCTGTTTTGCGGTATTGGTGGTATTTATTTATGATTACGAAAACAGCAACGCTGGGCATTGATTTTGTGATCTACGTACTATAATCCTATTTTTAACTCTCTGAGTATTTGAAATCGATTTTCTATTATTTTGGGACTAAATATCCGAGCACTATTTGCCTGAAGGGCGCCAGGTAGTTTTCGAAAAACTAACAAAATTCATTTGCCAATTTTTAACTGTAGATTATCTACTGATTGATGTCAAATTAGTTACAGGGGTTATTTTTAATTTAAACGTAGTGTGAATGGTATAAATTACGAGTGGCTAGCTTTCTCGATAGAGTGGCGCGGTAAAGAATGACGCTGTTGTGAGGGCAAGTCATGAATAACTCAAATTTTTTATTTGTGTACAAGAACACTATAATTAAAGTAATTTACATTGGAATAGTACAGTTATTCGGTGAGATTTCTCACCGCACCTTCATTTAACCTTCCAATTACAATGACATTTTAATAGGCACGAGACAAAAGAAAGTTTGAGTGGCCTATGGCCCCTCCTCGACGTTCAATTAATCGACAACGGTCATTACCATTGTTCGTACATCGCGGAAAAATAGGAATTCTTGTTTAAGCATGCGGCCGGTCATCCGCAATTTTGAATTACGTCCCGTATAAAGGTGTAGTCAAACGCCCACGATTAACACGACGTGGTCAGAATGACCACTCCAATTTTAAAGTTGTTAATTTAACCGAAAATCCCACTTCCCATTGATCCTTTAGAGATAATAAGATTCACTGAAGCTACTCCGCAAAACCCAACATTAAGACTTATCATTGAGGGCGAGGCCATTACCGAGCCTCCCGCAGATGCCTATCATTTCGACATTTTCAAAGAAAAACTACAATTTTTATAAGTCGAGTCAAACAAGGTGAGAAAAGGACTACTAACCTGAGAGTCTCCTCCTTCCTCGCCAAGAACTTCTGCCGCCAGTGGACATTTTCCAACCAAAAATCTCCAATTTCCGTTTTTGAAATCTCTCAAAGTGCGTTTTTGATCAATGGCAACCTCACGATCGGAACGTAAAGCAACGAATGAAAAATGGAGTGGTTGCTTCCGCCTTGCCGGAAGGGAGTCGGGACGCAGCCGTGCGCATGGTTCTTGGGAGGGAGTGAGAGGCCCTACTCAGTGCTTCGGCGCGCAGTCAGATGTCGCCGCGATGCCCGATTTTCGCTTCAGTGTCCGATATGTTTCGGTCCGCTAGTCGTGCCCGCCGAGGTTGTTGACAACCTGTCAAAATTTGGTTTCCACCGTTGTATACAAGTCCTGATTTTCCCTGGCATTCTTGCATGAAAGGGACTACCATCCAATCATATATGCCCGGGAATTTTTTTTGAGTCCTCGACCGATGATTATCTGTCTATCCGCTGTTGGAAATCGGTGCAGGTATCGCCGTCTCAGAAGTAAAGACGAGGGTAGAGTGCTACCCCATTCCAGCTCACCAGATGGAAGAATATATAAAAAAAACAAAAGGAAAACAAACTAAACGTTCGAAATTAAAATTCATAAAATTGGAACTCTGTTGTCTCGCAAGTATCCGTTAGCTTATCATCCGACATAACCTAGCTTATTGAAATTGATTAACTAACCAAAGTTTCGATTCGTTGCTTTAGGTTCTTTACCCCATTTTAATTTAGGTTACGTTATCAATTCTTTATCATGATTTTGTGCGGGTAATCAAATACCCCGCCACAGTACATACTTTTCTTTTACGCTTAGCGTTGAAGGTAGGATGGAAGCGTTTGCACGAAAGGAGAATTCTGCAAAAAGGTACTTCAGAATGCTTGACATAAACTGGTTGATCAGTGACCAATTGCAACACTGGGTATCGATTCTTTTTTCTGGCCATTCAACTTAAGCGCTTTGTGACGAACCTGGGATGCAATCTTTCAATCGCAAGTAGCTTTTGTCATGCGTTTGTAAACTAGCTATTTGTATCACCGATTCAGACAACCAAACGCCTCTTGATAATAGAAATCAAATTTCGTGTTTGAAGCTCGATAACATGCAATTATATGAACGCTTTGTGCGTTGCGATTACATCACATTTTTTGTCCGTGTAATTATTTTTCTACATAAACTTGCACGAGAGCGATGCAAAAGGAAAAACACAATTTTATTCCTTAACAAAACTAAAAATAATTATTATCGCAGCATTTTAGTAATCATTTAAGCTACAACTCTTTGACTAAAACCGAAACTCAATACAATTCATAGCCCTGATTTCAGAAATCTAGTCACAGACGAAACCTAACCTTAAAACTGACTATAGCCTCACCTCACTAAATTAGTACTGACTATTGACTAGTCATAGCCTAATTTATTCAATTAGTAATAGTCAAATCTTATTAATTATCAACACAACAGCATCATTTTCTAAATTAAATTATATATATAATATTGGGAAACAATTCTATTCTTACCATTCTGATCCAACAATAATATTTTTGGGAAAATTTGAAATAATTCAGGTTTTACTTTAAAAGATTGATTTCAAATTTTCAAGATATCAGATAAGATCGAAAAAGAAACTGGAAGATTGTAAGAAGCTTTTTCCAATTTGGGAGAATTTAATGAAATTTTAGAAAAACTTTGAAACATTTTTAGTGATATTTCGAAGTTTCCAAAGTTTTAAAAAGATTGAAAAATAATTTCAAACTTGAAAAGATTTCAAAAAATTTCAAACAAAATGTAGATTTTCGAATATTTCGAGAAAAGAAGCTTTTCAAGAATATTGGAATGTCTTAAGAGAATAAAAACTTTTCTTATGACACCTGGGAATATTTCAAACGATTTTTTATTTTGAAAAATTTAATTTCAAATTATTTCTAAAAATGACAATCAAAATCTAAAAGATTTTAAATAAATTTGTTTAATTTTAAAAAATTGTTTGAAAAATCGACGTAGACGTTTTCTTCGAAATTAAATATTTTTTCATGCCGAATAAACGTTTGTGTTTGTATTTTTTTGTGATTGATTCAGCAAATTCTATCTAGAAATAATTTTTAACAATTAATACGTTATAAAAATATTAGTGGAAAAAAAGTTATTTTTCAGCAATGGCAAGCTCAACTCCAGTGTTTTAGAACGAAATGTAAGAGATTTGAAGCTCTTATTACAATTAATTCAAAATAGGTGCTATGTGGTAATTGTCTGAATAATTTTTATAAAAAAATTCACAGTTTGGATATTTTTCAACGAATAGGCTCAATTTTTTGTTAGAGAATCAACTAAACATTACTTTCTCATGAATTTTTGATGTCATATTTTTCAGGAATGATTGGTTATTATTGGGAAAATTTTAATTTTCATACTCAAATTCTGGGTGTCACTTTTTCAAACAATTAATCTCAATATTTTTACAAAATCAATTAACAATGTCATTGCGATGACTTTTTGCTATGATACTTTCGAAATTGAACGAATACGGTCAATTTTTGTTTACGGAATCGACTAATAATGTCTTTCCTATCACTCTTTTCTATGATACTTAAAAAAATGTCAATAATTAATGATTATTTAACTATTTTTGATCAAAAAATTGTTTAAACAAATTGCCAAAGAGCATATATATTTGAATGATTTTTTTGCTCATCTGAGCGGCGCACTGTGGGCGCTTTTGTTGAATTTTTTTACGAAATCGTAGAACTTTTGATTGGAATGATCTAGAGGGATAATTTTTTTCAATTGAAGATAAATCCTTAGCGAATATAGGAAAAATATAGAGAAAGTCATAAAAAAATGTTTTAACATTGAAAATCTATGTTAAAACTAGGAATTTTTCGAGAAAAAAATTGGTTTTCGAATACAACGGGCGTATAAATACTATATTTTATGTTTAAAATACTTGTTAAAATTAATTTTAATCTTAATTTAAATAATTTGAATATTTTTGTCTTCGAACACATGCATTATTTCTATCAAAGCAAATTTCATGATTAGGAGTATTCAAAGGTTTCGGAAGCCGCTGATTTTAAATCCGAAGTGAAGATGTTAAATTTCAAAATAGCGAATCCAATATGGTGGATCATAATTGCCAATCAGCGACCCGAAAAACCTGTGTGTACTCCTAATAATGAAATTCGCTTTGATGAAAATAATACATTCCTTCAAAGACTGAAATAGTAGATGCAAAAATCTGTTTAAAAACGTATTTAGAGCATAACATATAATACATATTCCATTTTCCTAAATCTTTTCTATATTCGTTGAGAAATTATCTTCAATTAAAAAAATTGAACCCTTAGGTCATTCCTATCAAAATTGCACCGATTTTGAGACAAAATTCAACAAAACCGTCCATAGTGCGCCGTTCAGCCCAAGTTTGCGGTACGATTGTGTACTTTAAAAAAATGTAATCTGCTGTTTCTTGTTCCAGAGTTGAGTTCACAATTCGAGAGATATCCTAATGACGACTTGTTTCCTGGTTTCACTTCTGGTTCTTCCTCTGGCAGGGAGCATTCTCCTGATAGGGAGCATTCTCCTGTCATGTATTCTCCTAAAGGCATGGCGAATCCTCCTGCTTTTGGCATGGAGCATCTTCGTGCTCATGATATGGAGCATCTTCATGCTCATGATATGGAGCATCCTCCGGACATGTATCCTGCTCAAGGCATGGAGCATCTTCATGCTCATGGCATGGAGCATCCTCCTGCCAT
>CAKNYM010051922.1:249424-374826 GCA_932195095.1 Andricus curvator | reverse complement strand
TCCTATTAAAACATGTTTAGCCAAAGTAAAGACGAAGTTTGGAACAGCAGTGCGCCGCGTCTGGGCCAATCTCTGGCTTTCCCTCATAAAACATGCTTTGCCGTAGTAAAAGTCACACTGGGCCCAGTGATGCGCCTTTGCTGGGCCAGACTCTAGCCTTTCCTATTAAAACATGTTTAGCCAAAGTAAAGACGAAGTTTGGAACAGCAGTGCGCCGAGACTAGGCCGAACTCTCGCTTTTCCACGTAAAACATGCTTTGCCGTAGTAAAAGTCACACTGGGCCCAGTGATGCGCCTTTGTTGGGCCAGACTCTGGCTTTTCCTATTAAAACATGTTTAGCCAAAGTAAAGACGAAGTTTGGAACAGCAGTGCGCCGCGTCTGGGCCAATCTCTGGCTTTCCCTCATAAAACATGCTTTGCCGTAGTAAAAGTCACACTGGGCCCAGTGATGCGCCTTTGCTGGGCCAGAATCTAGCCTTTCCTATTAAAACATGTTTAGCCAAAGTAAAGACGAAGTTTGGAACAGCAGTGCGCCGAGACTGGGCCGAACTCTCGCTTTCCCACGTAAAATATGCTTTGCCGTAGTAAAAGTCACACTGGGCCCAGTGATGCGCCTTTGTTGGGCCAGACTCTGGCTTTTCCTATTAAAACATGTTTAGCCAAAGTAAATACGAAGTTTGGAACAGCAGTGCGCCGAGACTGGGGCGAACTCTGGCTTTTCCACATAAAACATGCTTTGCCGTAGTAAAAGTAACACTGGGCCCAGTGATGGGCCTTTGCTGGGCCAGACTCCGTCTTTTCCTATTAAAACATGTTTTGCCAGAGTAAAGACGAAGTTTGGTACAGTAATGCGCCGCGTCTGGGCCAATCTCTGGCTTTTCCTCATAAAACATGCTTTGCCGTGATAAAAGTGACACTTGGTCCAGTAATGTGCCATCGCTGGGCCAAGCATCAGCGATAGATCGACAAATTTAAATAGCCAATATAGGCAGCCAATACTGGCACAACACTGGGCCGATTAAAACTCCGATATTGGCCCAATAACATTAGCCGATCTTTGGCTGCCGAAATTGGGCCAAGCCTGGGCCGTGTGTTCAGTTCCGGCAATTCGCACTTGGGTACTGTATTTAAATAAATTTCTGCTCTACGACATCTAGTCAGCGGTGTAGATAAAACGTGATAAACTGCTTCTTGAGCAGTTAACAGATTACCCTTAAGAAATACATTGACAATTTTTCCAAATTGATCTCTCAAACTTAAGTTACCGTTTTCAATATCTGTTGCTGCTTCTCGTAACATTTTGTTGAGACCTGCATCAACTTTAGTTACAAATCGATCCCAAGTTCATAAACGATTCGCCAACAGTACCAGCATCTCGTATTATATTTTGCAATGCAAAGGGATTTAATAATCTAGATAATATCTATAACTATACCACTACAGATGACATCATTTGTGTGAGTCAGACATGGCTTACTTCTTCACCTCAAATCACGTATCCTCAACGTAACGTCGACTGTCAAGTTGTGTACAGTACGGCTACCAGAGAATCCTCAAAAGGAAGAGCAAAGGGGGGCCTAATCATCAACAACGCAAACAAATATAAAATGGGAACGATATGTGCGGCAGAGGATTACATTTTTGTCAAACAAGTCTGGTCGCTGATAAAGACAAAAGGGGAAAACAGATGGTAGAAAGCTTTGAAAAAAATGGGTTTTTTGTCCTGAATGGGAGAACTAAAAGCGACTTGCCAGCTCAATGTACATTCCTAAGAGAAAAAAGTTCTTCAATTATAGATTTTGACTGGTCCAATAGTGTGGGAAATCAGTCAATCGAGGATTTCCAAGTGCTGAGAGTTCCAACGCGATCCGATCATTTTCTTATAGCTTTGATATTACTAGATCACTCGACTTTAAATCACGCAAACTATTCGAGCACCCCTTTTTTAAGTGCAATAATGACTTTGCTGATAAATTTAAAGAAATGATCCAGTAACCTCAGAATATTAACTCTGCAATGTTGTCGATAGATGACCTTTCAAACCGTCTAGAACGGTGTACAACCGTCTAGAAAACTGAGTCGTTCGAAGCCATGGTTTGATACACAATGCAGAAAAAGTAAAAGAGAGCTGAAACAAGTGCTTAAGAAATGCGAGGAACAAAAATTTAATCCTCACGTTGTGTCGATTTATACGAACTGTAAAAAAGTACATACAAAATTATTAGATTCCAAGAAGAAAGATTATAAAAATTCCTTATTAGATTATCTCACGCATGCAATCGATTTTAAACAATTCTGGAAGATAGTAAATAGCTATAATTTCAAACCATTGTATAAACATGATATAGACCTAAACATATGGGAAAAGTACTTGAAATCTCTTTATCCAGTCCGGTATCCAAATTCTTACTTAATATTGATTAATAATTTTCGAAATCCTTATCTTGACTCACATATAACTCTTGATGAAACTATTTCAAGCTTGAAACTGCCAAAAAATGGTAAGGCCCCTGGTCGGGATGGTATTAGCTATGACTTTTTAAAAAATTTTCCCGGCAATCTGATCCTTTACTTAAACTCGTTATTTAATAAAATAATTGATGAAGAAAAGGTCCCAATATCGTGGTCTGAAACATTTCTTAGAATGATACACAAGAAGGGGGATGTCACTGACCCTGCTAACTACCGCCCTATTGCCTTAGTTATCTTTGTTACAAAGATATTTACGCAGATTCTTTCCAAAAGACTGACAGCTTGGACTGAAGACATGCAACTCCTTCCAGAGTGGCAGGCAGGTTTCAGGAGGGGGAGAGGTTGTACGGATCAGAGCTTTACCCTTAACGCATCGATTCAAAATCGCCTGAGACTGAACGGAGGCAAACTTTTTGTACTCTATGTTGATTTCAAAGCAGCCTTTCCCTCAGTTAGTCATAATATCCTATGGAACAAATTAATATCGAAAGGTTGTGGGTCAAAATTTATTAGACTAAAGCTAATATTGCAATCAAGGGAAATAAGGGCGTCTCCGGGTCGGTAGATTTAACGAAAGGAGACATGCAGGGGGAGGTTCTAAGTCCAACAATGTTTTCATTTTTAATTGCTGATTTACAATAATTTATGTATGCCAGAGGTATCAGAGGTGTATCAATAGACTATTTGTTGGAAATATTGCTCTTGGCTTACGCCGACGATTTGGCTTTCTTTGCGGACTCCCTGGTTGGAATGCGTAAGATTCTTGACCCACCTTTTATGTACGGAACCTCCGAAATAGATATTATCAAAAGTTATATCTACCTGGGCACCCCATTCACTCAATCTGCACTTTTTGTCTGGGCGAAAGAAGAAGCTCTTCGTAAATCTAACCTCGCTGTAGGATCAACGATTTCCCTGATTCACAGATTAAAACTTAACTCATGGAACCCTATTGGTCGACTTTTCGATAGTCTTGTATCCAGCGTTTTAATGTCTGGAGCGCATATATGGAGTCTCAGGTATTTAGATTTTATAGAAAAAGTTCAAACCAATTTTTATAAGAGAATCCTGAATGTTCCGCAAAATACTGCTGGATGTGATATCAGATTAGAAATAGGTGCATCCCAACTTGCAGTTAGAGTTTTTGGGTCAATTCTCAATTGGATAGAGAAAATTCTCAACATGTCTGACGATCGATACCCGAAAAAAAGTTATTTAAGGTTAAGAGAACTGGATAGATTAAAAGATGATTTGTCAACCCTAGAGAAATACAATTGGGCCTGCCAGGTTAGAAGTATATTTAAAAAGATCGGGATAGAGGGCGACTGGGAATTACTTTCTCTTGCCTCTCTACAAAAGAATAAATCGGCATGGATAAGAGCTTATGATAAAATATTATATCTAGAAGATTTACAGAGAGCCCACTCGTCATCTGCTTTAATACTTTATCCTCAATTAAGGCTCATGTAGGGGGTAATCTAACCTGGAAAACTCACCTTAAAAAATTGGTTTCGAATGCTGGCGCACCGAAAGGATGTCGGTGGGCAATTTTTTCCCCACAGAAAGCACATATCTCTCCAAATACCCCTAGACAGTACCAATAATTTCTGATAAGATTTCAAGATTCTGTGAATATTTTTCGACCTTCTCCTTTAGGAAAATTATCATTTTTCGAAAGTATTGAATTCCGTGCCCGGAGGATTTTTTTTGCATACTTCAGGCTATGGATTCTTATCACAACACCCCCAATTCTCCCCCCCCCCCCCAACACACACAGATAAGATTTCATGGTGGCCGTTGAGCACAATGAAAACGATTGGAAATTTGTCGTTTTTCACATTATTTTTGAGAACCAGTTTTCTGGCCAGCTTCTTTATTATTTATTCCAAAGACATTCTGACTCTTATGGCTTCTTTCTAAAGCTGAATTCGAGTTGGAATCCAAAGGTTCAAGTCGATCAGACTTCATAGTGACCGTTGAGCACCATGAAAAAGATTTGAACTTTGTCGTTTTTCACATTATTCTGGAGAACCAGTTTTCGAGCCAAGTTCTTTATTCTTTATTCCAAAGACATTCTGACTCTTATGGCTTCTTTCTAAAGCTGAATTCGAGTTGGAATCCAAAGGCTCAAGTCGATTAGACTTCATAGTGACCGTTGAGCACCATGAAAACGATTTGAACTTTGTCGTTTTTCACATTATTCTGGAGAAACAGTTTTCGAGCCAAGTTCTTTATTCTTTATACCAAAGACATTCTGACTCTTATGGCTTCTTTCTAAACCTGAATTCGAGTTGGAATCCGAAGGCTCAAGTGGATCAGACTTCACAGTGGCCGTTGAGCACTATGAAAAGGATTTGAAACTTTTTTTTTCTTGGCTCGAAAACTGGTTCTGAAGAATAATGTGAAAAACGACATAGTTCAACTCGTTTTCATAGTGCTCAACGGTCACTATGAAATCTTATCTGTGTGTGTTGGGGGGGTTTTCTGATAAGAATCCATAGCCTGAAGTATGCCAAAAAAATCCTCCGGGCACGGAATTCAATACTTTCGAAAAATGATAATTTTCCTAAAGGAGAAGGTCGAAAAATATTCACAGAATCTTGAAATCTTATCAGAAATGATTGGTACTGCATGGGTGTATTTCCAGAGGTGTTGTGATAAGAATCCATATCCTGAAGTCTAACAAAAAAATCCTCTGGGCCCAGAGTTCCATATTTTCGAAAAATGATAATTTTCCTGAAGCAGAAGATCGGAAAGTATTCAAAGAGTCTTTACATCTTGTCAGAAATGATTGGTAATGACTTCCATTTATTCGAATAATGGTATTTTTTCAAAAAATGTGATAGAAAAATATTGACAGTCTTTCCAGTTTTCTAGAATTGATTTCTAATGCGAGAGTGGGTTTGTATAGGTGTTCTGATAACAATCTATTGACTGAGGATCACATCAAAAAATCATAGAAACAACGACTTCGACTTTTTCTAAAAATGTTATTTTTTCGTCAAAGAATAATACAGCAATATATTTACCAAGTCTTTCCAGCTTACTAGAATTGATTTCTAATACATGGGTGGGTTTGATGGAGTGTTAGGGGTACATTATATAGCCTAAGGTTTCTCCGCAAAAATCAATAACACAATAACTTTGCATTTTGTGGAAATAAACTTTTTTTTTGCTAATTACAAGTTTGGAAAATCTTTACCAAATCTTGACAGCTATATGTAATGTATTTCTTGTGGGTGGATGGACTTTTGGGGATGTTATAATGATAATCCAGAACCCAAGGACCTTTTTAAAAAATCAAAATCGCTATAACTTTGATTTTTTAGAGAAATGATTATATTCCCATAGACTAAGATCGGAAACTATTCACCGGGTCTTTCCAGCTTTCTAGAGTTGAGTTCTATTGCGTGGGTGCGTTTGATGGGGTGTTAGGTGTACATTATATAACCTAAGGTTCCTCTGAAAAAAATCATAAACACAATAACATTGCATTTTGTGGAAAATGCTTATTTTTGCTAATTATAAATTTGGAAAATCTTTACCAAATCTTCTTTAGCTATATGTAAATTTCTTCTTCTGTGTGGGCGGTGTGAAGGGAATGTTATAAGATCAACTCAGCATTAGAAGAAAATGTGGAAAGTTTTATTTATCTATTTTATCAGTCAGTATTTTGCGTTGAATATATTTTTCCTTCTTTTTTTTCTTATATTTTTTTAAGATAATATTTATTTGTTATGTTTTTTAAATAATATATATTATAACTTATTAAGAATTATTACTCCTAAATATGTTTCAATGCTTTTTCTATTTTGAATATGGCGCCAGAAGTCCTTTTAAATAGATTTAGTGATCGATCGAGATACCACGCGGCTTTGATTGTATTGTTTCTGTTTACTTTTTTTCGGCGTTTGAAAACTGTGTTATTTTGTTAATTTTTTAATATTTATCGCGAGTGTTGACGTTTCAGAGGGACTTTCCCTCTTAAATAGGGGGAAAAAATTGCCCCTCGACATCCTTTCGGTGCGCCAGCATTCGAAACCAATTTTTTGAGGTGAGTTTTGTAGGTTAGATTACCCCCTACATGAGCCTTAACCTTACGAGAAGGACCTCAGAAATATTTAACTCTGTCAAAAACACCACTCGGTTCTATCAGAATTATAGCGCAGTTAAGGTTAATAAATAAGTTCACACCTAGACTTATAATCAAGAATAAAACCTGCAGTTTGAATGTTGATGGTTATTGTATCTACTGTCATGAGAATTGTTTTAATACAGAACCTATGTACCAAATTTTAGTAGAATGTCAATTTTTTAATACTGTAAGATGTTCATGTATAAGCGAAAGTAAGGATATGTGTGAGATAAGGAATGCCTGGCTGAATATTTTAGATAACCCTGAAAATAATTCTATCAAAAAAATTATTATGTTTGTTAGTAAATTTTACGAATGAGCATTATAATTAATTATATACTTTAAGGTTTTTTGATTTGCTTTCGTTGTAAGTACGGTTTATCTCCGCTGGGGTAATGTTTACCATCAACCTTTAATTTTATTTTTTGTGTTTATTAATTAGAATAACAGTTATAGAATTTAACTGTAACCTATTTGTATGAATCAGATGATTCTCAAACCAAATAAAGCACTATGTAAGATACGCAACTTCATGGATCCAAAACGAATTAAATTTTCCATATTGGATTCAATTAAATGTAATAAAGTTTCATTATATGCATTAATGGAAACATCTTGACTTCTTCTTCTTAAAAAATCAGAACTTCTTATGGCAAGAATATAGTCTTTTTCTGTAATATTCAAATGTTTTAATATATCGGAAAATGATGAATAGCTAATTTCATCAAAATAAATTTTCATTAATTCTTTAATTTTTTTTAATGTGCACGTTTTTCTGTGATGTTAATTTTTTCATTATCTGATAAAGGATCTAGAATCATTGTATTTTTCATTAAATATACATTGGATAATTGAACCCACATTGCTGTTTAAATTTATCAATGAAATTTAGGAGTTATACTGATCATTAGTACGCAAAATTTTGTTTCTTCTGGCATTTTTTTTACTTTCAATTTCAAAATAATCTTTATTTTTTCTTAAATGTTTAATGCGTTTAATATTATTCTTATTTTCATTACATTTATAATCGTCATTCATGCGAAAAATTTTGTTTCTTTCAATATTTTCTTGATTTTCAATTTCAGAATAATCTTCATTTTCTCTTAAACGTTCATTACGTTCAATGTTATTGTTGTTTTCTTTTTTTCTACAATTATATTTACTTCTTAAAATTTTATTTCGAGATATATTATTTACATTTCCAGTAACGGAATATTCACCCTTTCTTAAAATTTTCATTCTCATTGTATTTTGTATTCTCTCTTTATTTTCAAAGGATGCATTTTTCCTTTTTTGTTTGATATAATTTCTTAAATACATTTTTTTCGAGATGGAATTTATTACAATATGAGTGTTTGTAATCTTGTCGGTCAGTTTGCGTTTTCGTTCGTTTTGTTTTGGGTGACTGTTTTTTAACTTTCATAATAATGGTTATAAATCGTTATAAATATTGATAAACTTATTATTATTGTCTATATATAACTTTTTTTATGTATTAGATACAAATGATTTTTTTATAAACGCAAAACAATTAAAGGTTTTAGAAGTAGATTCTGAAAACTTAATACCATTAAGAAGGGAAAGAAGATGAGATATCAAAAATTGAAAAAGTCGAAAAACTTTTTAAAGTAATTAGATATCTGAAAAAATGTGATTATCTGAACAACTATTTGGTGTTTCCTTATATGCATGAGACGGTTCTTGATCTTGTGTGTTCAGTATAGCTAATTTGCTTGAATTAGATTTTAATTTTTCAAAAATGTTATTGTTTGATTTTAAATTAGAAGGTTGATTTTTTTCAGAAAATCTTGCTGTTTCAAACACGTTTTTTTTAAATAAACAGATTTAAAAGAATTAAAGTTTCAGGAATGTGAGGTGATTTCTCTGAGGATGTTTCAAGAAGTTTTGAAAAATTTAGTTTGGGAGAATGAAAAAGTTTCTATTTCTCTGAGTATTCCATTTCAGAAAGTTTTGGAAAATCAGAATTAACAGTATCAAAAGATTGAGTTTCTTTTTTAAAACAACGTTTAGCTTCAAGTAGGCACCGATTTTTGTCAGCTGCATAAAAAATCAATTTTTTTATACATATATATTTTAAATCTGTAGCATTTTACGTCGATGTTCGATAGTTTACGAATAGACATTGCAGTGTCTATACGTACAGAAAAAAGTCAGGTTATTCGTACAGAATAAAAGTAATTAATAACATAATAATAATATAACATTTAAAAAATTTCGAATATAATAATAATTAATAATCTTAATATACCTTTTTTCTCTCTCTTTTATTATTTTCTTCAAATATGTTATTTGGATTAAATGTATATGAAAATATCAATATGAATAATAATAACAGAATGTCAATAAAGTATCAAAACCTACTATTTTGTGGTTACCATCGCAAACAATATATAATAGCAGCCATATTAAGATCCTATACGAAATTTAAATTCAAAATTGATGGAAGAATAAAACTATGCAAATAATTCCATTTAAATTCAATGAAATTTAATTGAAAAATGTTAATTTCATTAATTTTATTTGTAAGAGTTTTTTAAATCTAAAAATTATAAATAAAAAATATTTTGGACATTTTTGGACTTATTGTTTCTTTTAAATAAAAAAATGTCAACCTTTAATGATTTCTAAATCTTCATTTGAATTTTCTTCAATTTGCATTTCTTAATTCCTTCCATTAAACCATTTTTTTTAAATTTGTAAGCTCAATTTTGGCTAAACTTTTGTTGTATATTCTTGGGTAGCATGAACTATTCCTTTTTCGATTTATTTTTAAGTAATCGGTTCTGTTTTTTCTTGAGCAGTCGTTTCGAAGTTTTGCTGATTCTGTACTTTCCCATTCTACAACGTATCTAGATATAATTGGAATTTCGATGTACGGAATTTTCAATTTATAGGCATTAAAGTAATCCTCTGGAGATTTTTCTTCTATAAATTGAATTTCATTATCATTTAGTACAGTTTTGATAAATTATATTAAAATTTGCTGTGTTGAATAATGTATATATCATAAATTTTACCATTAATGTACACGGAAAAAATAAGTCTTGGAACATTTCCTAGATTATTGCTGGACTTTTGGACGGGCCATCATTTTTATAAAGTCTATACTTTTCATAGAGTGGTCGTAAATTTTCATGGAAAAATTAAAAATAAATGTTCTTGTACTTGGTATTATTGCTAATACGAATAGGTTCAGTGTGATTGTAATGCTTTTAGTGAGCATTTGTTTTGATGAGAATTCCTTTATGGTTATTTAGATCGCTCATGCTTATGTAAGACTCCTCAGGTGCGTGCCCAAAAAACAGTTCAAGAAGGCCAACAGTTTTCAAGTACTGTTTATCTCTCACGTAGATAAATTGATCGCCAAAATAGATAGATGTATCCAGTGTTGCCAGATCGCGCGGTTAATCGCAAATTGGGCTACTTCAGAGGCTCTGTGCGCGACTGAAATTGGTGATTTGCGACAAGTCGCAATTTGGGCTCTGATTAGTCGAGACGTTAACGCCAACAGCAATCGAATCGCAACGTCGGCCATTACACTGTTGAGCATGCTTTCCATCCATGAGTCGTGGGACTCCGATGCTCTTTCGAAGACGAAAATCGAACGAACCTCTCTTTCTATCTCGACACGTTAGAAAAAGAGGTCCGTTCAATTTTCGACTTTTGACACGGTATCGGAGTCCCACTGGAGGTACCGAGCTAAGAAGACAGCGTCACCACGTAGCTGGTTCCCAAACCACACCGTCCCCCTTCTCTCGGAACGAAATTGTGAAAGTCGCTACTTTGGGCTACTTCAAGCCGAAAGTGCGCGATTTTGGGCTATTCGAGCGTGCGCGATTTTCGTGCGACTCGCCCTAATAGCACGGAACGTTCCTGGGACGTTCCCGGAACGTGTAAAATGTCCGCCGCTTGGGAACGTTCAACTGGAACGTTCCACTGGAACGTTCCAAACATAAATTAACGTTATTGTTATTATTATCAATAAATATCTCGTAAACCGTAAGTGATAGGTCAAAATCGATGTCAGTTTATGATACAGATATCATATTATAGTGTAGTATATGCGGTACTCAAAACTCAAAAATCACATCCATTTTTACCTATCTCTTACGGTTTACGAGATAATTGTTGTTAAAAATAACAATAATGGAAAGTTCCCCTCAGGTCCCAGTTGAACGTCCTGGAACGTTCCAGTGGTACGTTCCCAAGGGGCGGACATTTTACACGTTCCGGGAACGTTCCGCTGGAACGTTCCGAAGGTGCCCGCGGAACGTTCCAGGAACGTTCCCGGAATGTTCCGTGCTATTAGGGCGGGCACACCCAACCTGCGACTCGCTTAAGCAGGAATCTGGCAACACTGGATGTATCAATAGTCATAAGAGTATTATTCAGCCTGCGTAGAATATACACCATATCTAAATATTGGTTTAAATTTTGAGGAAGCATCCTAAAGAACTTGCTGATGAGATACTGATAATTGACAATGGGTTCTGTCGCAGAGTCTGCTTCTACCATTGTTATATATGTCTGTCCTCAAGCCTCGTCTTTTTTGTCATCAGCAGTCATAAATGATGCGTTCTCATCATCATCCTCTTATTTAATTTCTGCAGGTAGTGATTGTTGGATATAATATTTTACTTCAGGCCGTGGTTGCTTAATTTCAGTTTTTGATTCTGGCAACGCTTGCATAACTGCTTCACGGGTGGAATATTAAGTGATGTTCGCTAGTCTTTTTAGTAGTGTCACTATAGGTTTGAACATTTTATTTAATATCAAATACTTTTGCTACTTTTCTATTTCTAGCAATAAAGTAGTCAAGTTTGTATCCTGATCGCCATAGTTGCAACTAGTTGAGGAGCAACCTTTCTTTCAATATACTCACAGCCCGAGAATCTTCTTTCACTTCATCCTTTCAATTAACCACTTTCACCATCTACATTCTACACCAACACCCACACCATCACCACGGCCAGCAGCACGACCAGCACCATTGGGGGTATATATAACTCGTAAATGTTTGTGACGTCCAATAAAATAACATTCATATTTTGAAAAGGTGAAGAATATGGATGAAAAAGCAATGCCAGAGATGGTAATACATATACGTGTACAGATTCAATCATGTTTGAGAATAAAAATCAGTCCGTAAAGCGAGCGGCAAGCAGCCTCACTTCAGCTGATGTCGAGCGGGAGGTTTGACGCCGAGGATGACTGTACCATCGATGGTCCGCGTACATCGAGTGTCAACATTCAAAGACGACAGTCGGCGAACCGGCTGGACTCGGAAAGATGATTTTCTGCAGTTCTCCTCTCCTCTGGCCAAACGTCCAGGCAAATGCGAATGTATGTATGTATACCATTAAGCCATTTCCCTTTCAGGGTAGGCGTGACACTACCCGATTCGGGTAGTGTTTCTAGGTGGATAGATTTCTTGTAGTTATAAATAACTACAAGTGTGGGCTCACCACACCCACGATGTGAATAATTCTAATAGAGTCGAATGCAGCCGCGGGTTATAACTATTTGTGATAACACTTGTGCAGTGATTCTGATCCCACTTTAGTAAGGTAAAAATGTTCTCAGGTCCTTACCCAGTGAAGTGGAGTCGTCCGGCGATAAACATAGTCATGCATGAGGACTTATATGATTTATGATACTTTAGCAGTGAGGAGGATTCGTGCAAGGCCTCTATGTTACCGGAGTATTCACATAAAGGCATATTTCAATAAGTTAAACCGCACTGCTGCGGGACATAAATGAACCTCTCGATCTACAATAATAAATAATAATAGCAATAATTCATGGTCTTCCAAGGAGACTGCCTAAGTCCGATACTTTTCTGCATCACCCCTTTGCCTCTATCTATTGTGCTTTGAGGCAAAAGCTCTGGATACCTATATGGCCCGCCGAACAGAAGAGAATACAAGGTCAACCACCTTTTGTACATGGACGACCTTGAATTCTTTGCCTCTCCAAAAGAGGACCTTGACATCCTTGTGGCGGCGGTACAAAAGGTACTCTAAAGCGATTGGCATGAGCTTCGGATTAAACAAGTGTGCCTGCATCCATCTACACAAAGGAAGACTAGAAACTACATCATCGCGTGACGATCAGGATGTTTAACTCATAGGTGGGAATACAATTCAACATATTGGTAACGGCCCTTGAAAAAAGGTATCGCCAAATTCTCGGAAAAATTTGGGTTTCCGAATTATCTAGAAAGCATAAGATACAGGTGACCAATATGCTGGACGTTCCTATACTATTCTACACGTTTGGTGCAGTAAAATGGAACGTCGATGAGTTGAAGCAACTTGCCGAAGCACACGCAAGATGATGACAATCCATCTAAGTCATCCTCCTAGATCTTCCGTACCTCGTATATACCTCCCTCGAGATAAAGGGAGTAGAGGTTTGCTGAGCTTGAAGCGTCTTCATCGAAATACGGTTCTGGCTACAGCCTGCTCAGTTTTAAGTAGCACAGATTCTCTTATGCGACTCGTACATCAATATTAACTCGTCAATGCTGCGGCGTTTCTATACCATGCCGCAGATAGGGCCAAAGAGGAGCTTGGTCTCCCATTTGATTCCAGCAACACTACACACGGCCTATCATCACTAAACACCTTTGTTGCTCAAAAGTCGTGTACAAGAAGCAGAACATTCGTTTCTATTAAGAGAATATGCTGACGAGCCCCTTCATGGTAAATTCCACGGCATTATACGTAGATCAGAACCATCGAAGGGTCTATCCAACGTCTTTCTCAAGTCTTCTGTAACGAGATCGCGGACCAAAGGATTTCTTTTAGCCTGTCAAGATGGCGTTATAGACACCTTAGTCAACCGCAAGTGCATAATGAATGTACTTGTAGTCGATACCAACTGACGAGCGTGCAGTCAAGAGCCAGAAGTACTTGGACGTGCTCTTAGTATATGCACCAAGTATGCACGCTACGGGTACATAGAGAGATACAATGTGGCTCTTAAAGGGTTGTATTACCATTTACGGTACTTCTATGGTGTTAATGTAATGCTCGTCTTTCCATAGGCTCAGGGAAAACTGGAATCCGTTGTGGAATATGACCAGTGTAAGATCTACTTGAATTTTTCATTCTCCACCACTCAACGTATTAGTGCTACAAAGCTTGATATTGACCTCCTAGATCTGAAGACAAATATCATTTACGTAACTGAATTCTCGGCATCAGCCGATGGTAATATCACTGAGAAGTAGGAAGAGACACGGGCAAAATATCAAGCACCTCTTTCCGAGCTTAGAAGGCTGTACCAAGGCTACAAAGTCCATATCGTAGTTCTCATAATCGGCTACCTTGGAGGTATAACAGCATCATTTCTCAGCCAACTCAACCAGATTCCGGCTTGCTAGCGTCTGGCTCAGTACATCGCGAACTAGATGCAAAATGCTGCTCTTCTGTGATCACTTAATCTGTTTCGTCAACACTGCTCCTCATAACATTCTACAATGGATTGGTAGCTCTAAAAAAGTATCCAAAGGCGAAAGCTTTTAGGACAGAAGAAGCAGGAGTGGATGACGTACACGTTCCGGTTGCGTCGGGATTGGTTGCTTTAAAGAACCATGACCGTAGCTTCCTGATCCTACTACTTCTCAAATATAATAAAATGAATCATATTATGCTGTAACCATCGTAAGCTTAAGAGAAAAATAAAGTTCAAAATATTCTATTTGACACCTTGATGTTAGCTATAAAAAAACATCCAGAGGCGACTGATGTCACCTTTAACGCACTAAACTGTTATGTAAAGACAACAGCGGAAAAAGGTAAGCTTCGAACTACATCATATTCCTAATGTTGTGCCTACTACAACTTCGCTAACTTACCAGTCACTTAACTTATCCCATGGATGATGACGGAAGAACCAGAATAAAAGTCCGAGAAAAAACGTGAATAATAATAATAAAAGTATAAATAGTCTATTTGAGGATGCCTGTCCAATCACAGAATATTATTAATAACTGTTGATAAGTGCTCCTAGTCAAAATAGTCAAACCTGCAGCTTTGAGCTTACAGAAACTTAATAATTGATTTGTGACTGTCTGTAGTCTGTAGTAGTAGTAGTAGTGGTTTTTAGTAGTCGGCAGGCAGGATAAGTTTTAAAAGAATTATGAGACTGGATTATGCTCTGGTACACTTTTTTGAGGCCCGAAAAAATGTCAAGTTCTTTAACCAGTCTTCCTTAACCAAAAATGGTGGTTTTACCTATCAAAAATTCGAATGAAAACTCAAAAATTCACATTTTCGCCAATCGATACGAGATACAAAAAAATTTTTGAGAAGCAAAATGGTTTATCTCGGAAAGATTTTAAAATTTGGTTCATACTACTTTTTGATGAGAAGCATATAAAAAAGGTAGAAAGGAGAATTCTTCATTTAACTTGAGGAATTGTTCGTATTAATTTCATAGGGTGACTAAAATAAAATAATGATTGATGATTCAAAGTATTTTATTTAAAAAAATTCAGGCTTAAATTGTTTGGTTTTCAATATTTGCATTAAAATTGCTTATTTTAAATTAACAGTAAAATATTGCTAAATATTAAAAAATTGTTTTTTATTTTAAATATTTCAAATTAAATACGTTAAAAATAGAATAGTACAGACGTAAATAATATTTAAACAGTACTTGAAATCAAATAAAAGCGTTTCATTATTGAACAGATTCAGAATGGTTTTGTAAATTCAATCATTGTTGAATTATCAATACTCGGGCTACATAAAAATTTAAAAGTCATGAATCAATTTATATTCACAGTTGATCAACTCAAAACTTTTTTTTACGCAAAGCTTCTGAAAAAAAAAGTTAAAGTCGAACTTATTTTAAATCGCATTATATTATATGATATGTATGACATTTTTGAAAATTTCTGGTCAAAAAGAAATTCACTGTCATTTCCCGGTCTATCGGCCACTCTAAAAAGATTTTGTAAATGAAATTTACGGTGTGAAGAATTATGGTCCAAACACTACTGTAAAAATTCTATTGATTGGGATATTGTGGCCTACTGGACATTCCGCGATTTCTTCTGTGGTCAATTCGTGAACCGCGCCGCTGTCCATATTTATTTTCACCCGTTTATACTTAAACAAAACAGTCTTATATATTCCACGAAAATACGTGTGTTTGTTTGTTTTTGTTTCATACATTGCACAGACGTCACCATTGGGCGCTGATAATACAATCTGTTCCTCGTGTGACATGGGCATAACGGCTTTTCTTTTGATTCTCACTAGAATTGCTTCATCGGGAGGAAAAGTATATTTTCGAAGTTGGAATATCCGGGCCGGATTCTTCTTAAGAATGAGTCGGACAAATCTAAGATCTTCAAGTGTATAGCCAAGTATACGAGGAGAAGGATTCCTGACTCGAGGAGACCTGGACCTGTCAGGAAGAGGAGGCTCGGCAGGAGGAGGGGACCTGGCAGAAGAATGGGTTCTGGCAGGAGGAAGAGACCTCCCAGGAGAATGTCTCTCAAGAGAATAAGCAGAGAGTCCGCTGCGAGGAACATTAGGAATAGGTTCGCCATTAGGCAAGCACTCGAACTGGGAACTTAATTCTGCAACAAGAAACAGAGGATTACATTTTTCTCAAAGTACGAGTATACAATCGTATGTTGGTATATCATGAATTGTGAATGCGGATGTAATTGTCGGATGAAATTTAACTACTGGGATAAAAATTGGACTTAATTGTTGAACATTTATTTATTTTTGGTTTAAACTTGAATTATTTTGTTAAATTTATTTTGGGTAAACATTAAAGTTATTAACTAAAAATTTTAATATTTTATTTTTGGTTGGAAATTTATTCCATTGTGAATTTTATTATTATACTCACCAATAGAATCGAGTATAACCGCCAAGAATAAGGTCCAGACAATCCTCATCTTTTCTAATTATAGGAGAAAACAATTAATTTATGAAAGAAGAAATTGATTAACAACGTAACTGATGAGTATGTTTCTGCCTCGTCAGCTTATATAGTCTATACTATATTCGTTACCTCTTACAATACTGGTATCAACTTTGTCCTTCTGAGATATGTACATTTGATAACAGTCATATTCAAGGAAAAAAATTTGGTTACATATTTAATTAGAACTGATGTCACCATTTATGACATCTCTCACGTTTCAAGGAAAACTGATATTTACACGAATTTTAAAGGACTTTATAACATTCAATTGGATTTCATACCCTAAACTTGGCTCATTTTTAGGCTTTAAAACGAACATATTTTTGTAGATATAATACGAATTTTAATGATAAGATTAAGGTAAGGAGTAAATTTATTCCGGAAATCTGATGCACATATATAGAAAGAAACTGTGATGATTTACCAAAATCATCTGAGCTTTTATTAAATTATAATAATATGTGACATTTCCAGAATTTGAAAATTGATCAAATCCCTGTAAGTCCTCTGAGAACCCGAAAAAAACTATGAATGGAACTTAATCATTTTTGTTAAAAAAGATATCCTTATAGAATTTGTAGGGTTGATGGAGCAAAAATTTGTGAAAAGGAAAGTATGTAATTCCAAAAATTAAACTGTTTCGATTAATAAAAAATTTGAAAATTTTGCTGTATTTTCATACAGTTTAGAAAAAGCTGTTTTTTATCTGACAAATGTATATAGTATCTACTATAATGGCTCCTTTGAAGATTTAAAAAACTGATAGAAATTCTACGAAATATGCTGAAAAGCATAAAACAACATGTCACACCGAAAAATCCTTCCCAAAAGAAATGCCTTTCGGGAAATTTCATTTCCCCGCAAGAAAGTTAAAGTATACCTTTTAAAGGCAAACTGGAAGGCGCATGAATATCCCCCTAATTCCATGCAACATAAGTTTTATATGACGAAAATCAAGTTGCCGCACAGAGATTTGTCATAATTTGTATTTTTCGAATTTTCAGGTGAAATAAACTCTATTTTTGCCAACTGCCAGTTATTATAATTTCCATTATACCAAATCCTCATTTAGACTCTAATAGATATTCATATAGCTATAGTAATAATCAGACACCCGAAGAAACAACACCTAAGCTTTAATTTTAAGTCAAGAAGAGCTAAATTCAACCGAAAAAGAAGAATTTGTAACCAAATGTTCAGTTCAAAAAACTCCTGATTAACAAACAAACCAAATTTCCCACTAAAATGACAAAGCAGACCACTTTCAGAGTATCGTTTGCGTGAAAACAATTTCGCAACAATGTTCTTCTACTTCGTATTATTGCTAATACGAATAGGTTCGGTGTTGAAAATTCATTTTTTTGTTGATGATTCATCATTTTATTTAGAAATTTCATTATTTTTGTTCAAAATTAAACTACTTCGTTAATTTTTTTTTAGTTGAACATTAAAGTTCATTACTAAAAATTTAACTATTCCTTTTTTGTTGAACTTTAGGGATGGACCCTTAAGGAACGAAGGCGAGTGTCGGACTGACGAACGGCTTTACCGAATAAAACGAACTCCTTTATACCTGCCAACCCATGTTCCCGGAATCCGCTTTCGCATTACTTCAGGAACATGCGTTATAGGCATTCTACTCCGTACCTCGGCGTTCCTCTGGTGTGTCCAGCTTGGACTCTATTTGGCACCAGGCACAGCCATGATGTACGCATCGTCTTCAGTAGCACAACAGAGTCGCGCAACGGGTTCGTAGGCCTTTGAAATCATGCCTGGGCTTGGCTGGTTTCTGTTCTCATCTGGGTGGATTTCTCGACGGGGCTACCTCTCTAAATGATGCACACCTCACAGTCCCCGGCAGATGGTCAGTCCGGGGATTTTCTTCACGAGCAGCGCAGAGGAAGCATTGGGGAATGCATAATTTGGTCCTATCTAGACCCTTGCAGCCACTGCTAGTGGCCGAAGCCTAGGCAGTGGTAGCATCTAGTAGCCTCCGTCTTTTTTCGGACTCTACAGGACATCCAGCCCACCTTTAGATGTCCCGTACGAAGGAGTCTCGAAACTATCTCCTCCTTCAGCTCTGCGTAGGCCTTATGGTGTCCCCTGAAGGCCTTCTTCCTTAAATTCACCTTCATACTGCCCGGATCGACGCCGCCAAAGTGGTTGAATACAGCCGCCGTCACCTCCACCACGTCAGTTGTCGGTCCAAATCCAGGACCTTGACTTCCGTGCGTGAAACGATCTCGCGCACGGAATTTACAACACCAACTGCCTTCCTGATAACAGAAGACAGCGTTGTCCTTCTGTCTGCTGCAGGACCTACCTCAATTAGGATTTCTCCCTTTCTTGTCTCTCGGACACCCCTGATTTTGACACCAAGGGTGTCCGGTTTCACCTTCTTTTTGAGGCCCATAAGGACCTCGGCGTAGTTCAACCCCTGAGCCGGTTTTATCAATACCGCCTCAGGTCATGCTCTTCTGTGCGGCTCCTTTTTCTTGATGATTGCGAGCGCAGCTGTTGTCGCCCCTACGTCATCCCTCTTCGGAGTTGTGGACCGTGCTGCGGTAGTGCGGGTCCTCGGTTTCTTTGACGCCGGTCTTGTTGCACTTGCCTCGACGGGGCTCAGAGAAGGCTCCCTCTCTCGCTTCCCAGTTTGGGGAGTGGTAGCCTCCACAGCTTCTTCGATTTAAGACCCGCTTTGGCTTGTGTATTTACTCATATTGGCCTTCTTCCTATATTCGGAAAACTTCTTTTCGATGTCTTTTCCAACGTCTTTTATTGCATCTTGATAGGACCAACCAGCGAAGTCTATGGAGATTTCGAGCATGCCCACTGCACGCGGCGCCTCATCCAGTCCTTGCCTGATTGCCATAAACATATTCCTCTTGGTGGCGAAGAAATCCTGCATCCTCGCCAACACACCCTTCAGATCCTCCAAGAGTTTTTGACCCTTCTTCATGTTCCTTTCCACCTGCATGAGATCTATTTTAGGCGCCGTCTTTTGACTGATGTCAAGTTCCTCCACCACGTCCAAGTCTCCTTCCAACTCCTCGCACAGACTTATGTTCAAGTTTTGTTTATTCTCCATCTTGTTCCCACGAGTAGCTAGAGAATTATAGGTCCACCCCCGCAGAGCCCCGCATGCGGGCGTAAGGTCTGAATACTCTAGGAGGCGACCTGGTATCCTAGAGACACTGTTTGAAACACCATACGCTAGTGACATTCAGTCTTCGGCACGGTTGTTAACGCCTTTACATGGGGTTTTTCCTTCGGTACCACACCTGGACCATTGTCTGCGACTGCTTATTGAGTTGTGTAACCGTGTTCAGCAGAAACCCACGGTACAGGGCCCCCCTATCCGCAACCCAGGGATCATGGTATTACATCGCTAATTAGCTCGTGCCTACTTCCTTATCGACCGTCGCTCATTTATCACTGGTCACGTACAGTTAAGTAGTTTACCATTCGGCGTTACGACAAAATTTAAAATTTTGAGGATGTAATAGCAGAACGACAAAAGGTACGAAAAAAAATTAATAGACAAAAGTTGTTCACCCAAAATATAGGTACAAATTTGTTATAATTTATCAAATTCTCATCATTCATGATTGAGAAAGTATTAGAATTGTCCGGAATTTGACCCAACAAAATTCAAGTTTCGAACCAAACAAAATTTTTTAAACTATTTTTTAATAGGAGTCGTCATTTTGGTTTTATTCATCGAAAGTACTGTGCAGAAAATCGAAAATTAAAATTTCGATCCAAACGGCGTGAGATAAGGAAAAAAAATTCCACAAGGAATTGCAGCTTTCAAAAAGTGTTACAAAATTTATTTGAACCATTTTTTATAGGACTTGTTATTTTGGGTTTATTCATCGAAAATACTATGAAAAGTCAAAAATTCAAATTTTGAGCCAATAAACGACGCAAAATATGGGGAATAGTTTTTGGAGGAATTTTAGTTTTTACAAATTCCTACAACACTTCTTTGTATCATTTTTCTCAGATCTCCTCATTTTCAATCTATTTATTAAAAATTATGTGAAAAAATAAAAAATTCCAATATTACGCCAAAAGACGCGAGATACGTGAAAAATCTAAAAGAAGCCTTGTGGAATATTTTGTTTTATTTATCAAAAATAATATGTAAACAAAAATCCTAGTTTCAGCATAACAATGCGAGATAAGCAAGAATGTCTGAAGAAAGGATTGCAGTTTTTTTTATTTATATTAAGGTAATTCTGAAAATCAATATACATTTACAAATGTCTGTCAAAAATCGAGCGCGTAGCGCGAGTGTCACGATGAGAATGTGTACATCAAAGCCTACAGAGCTTTGAGCAACTTAATCTTTAACTGTACTCAAGTACGAAGAAAATTTAGAATAAGAAGACGCATATAAATACTGGGATTTAAAAGAGATCTTTTTGATGAAGTTTTATTCAAGCATTCCAAGTGCAAAGAATGATGATTCATCCGTTATAGTAGACACTATAAAAAATTATCGTGTAAAAACCAGCATTTCTTGAAACGTAGAAGCGTGTATAAACATTGACTCTTATGAAATTTTATTACCTCACAAAGACAATCTTAAACCTTTAGAACGATGAGATAACGACTATATTCTAGATTACACAATCTGATGGAGCTCGAAAATATTAATTAGTTACATTGTGAATCAAGTTGTGCATTATTGCATTAAGCAGTGTTTCCTGAAATTAGAAAATATGAGGATTGTCTATACTCTGTTATTATCCTTGGCGGTAATCTTCAATTGCATTGGTGAATATAATAATATAATATATCTATAATTCTAAAGAGATTTGTTAAGTTTTAAGCCAGTGGTATAACTAGACACGTCTACATTCTGACGTGTACTGTTAGGAGTGTCCCATATGTGCACGTACATAGATGGTACACTCCCAGATGTGCACCTGGAGATCTAGATGTGCAGAGATACCCTAGCGGACCTTGTGAAGGAAACAGTTGCGCAACTGCGTGACCGTAAACTGACCACATAGTGACCGCTGCGTTCACAAGGCCCGCTAGGGCATATTTTCATACTTTTTCACATTTTTTACAATTTCACGTAGAATTCAACACAATTTTTATATTTGCAGGCATTTATATTTATTTATTTGCATTTATTCATGTGATTAAAAATCACCAATTAAATGCTGTGTGTGGCATGGCGAGTGGCCGCACACAACTTTTAATTAATTATTTTTAGGGTTTCCTAGCCACCGGTGAAAACCCTCATAGTTTCGATCGAGTGTCCGTCCATCCGTCGTAATTTTTTCCAAGGAGGAGGATTGAGGGTTCGAGAATTTAGGGGGAGTAGGGGTGGGAAAGTATGGAACGGGGTGATTTAAAAAGTCTTGATTAACCTTTGTTTTAACCCTATTTAGTCACACGGGGTGAAATTCACCCCAAATTTTTTTTACCTCAACCCAGTGTGTGACTAGCATGCAATTATACTGCAGTGTGACTAATTAGGTTTAAGGAAAATAGTTTATTTTCAAATTTTGAACACAACCTTTTTTGCAAATAAAAAGAAATTTTTTTTTTTTTATATTCTATTCAGGCTTAATTAGCGTGTTCATTGTCTACGAAATCCCTTTTTGTAGTTCTGTTTACTAGAACTTTGTGGGCGCTACGCGCGCACTAATTACTCTTTCTCTAGAAAAAAAACTTGTTTTACTTTCCCACATT
Organism: Andricus curvator; assembly: GCA_932195095.1. Classification (NCBI taxonomy): domain Eukaryota; kingdom Metazoa; phylum Arthropoda; class Insecta; order Hymenoptera; family Cynipidae; genus Andricus; species Andricus curvator. The sequence continues at coordinate 352,531 of CAKNYM010051922.1, read as the reverse complement.
TTGTTATCGATTTTACAGAAAAATTTTTTTAGATGCAAAAATAACAGTGAAAATGGTATTGATCCTGTAATATGACCTTCACTTCACAACTTTACACTTTAGTTTTGCATATTTTTTAAGATGCGTGTTTGATTGAATTTTCAAGATTTTCGCTAATTGTAAATAGCGACTGAAAAAGCTTCTTTAGTTAAAAATTCAACTACTGAGTTGAAAGTGGAAATAATTTGTTAAAAATTCATCTTTTTGGTTGATGATTCATTATTTTAGCTGGTACCTAGAGCCTCGTAACGTGGTGTGAGTCGGGTTCGCAGGTGTAGCGGGTCGTCGGCGAGCGAGGCGAATTTCAACGGGCCCCTGCTTATGGGATTCAAACAGTGGGCAGGACAGAATATCCTTTGACATTCCTGTGACAATCCCCTTCTTAGATTCGTGCAAACCGTCATTTGGTATGAGATGGCTATATTTTTGGTATTTCGGTTGGTTTCGTTAACTAGTTGATTCAGACGATTATTATTTTCACGACTGTGTAGTTTAAGTCATTGAACAATTTTTCTAGCTCTTCGTTAATATATTTCATATCGTTAGCTGGCGTTTTGCCTAGAAGTTGGTTCAAAAGATTTCTCTGCTTGTTCAAACGCTGGATTCTTGATTTTATTAATTTCAGCTCAAACTGTTCTAAATAGTCATCACATTGATAAGACGCAGCTGCGAAAACGTGTTGCAATGACTCATATCGCTCGTCTATTTCGTCGGTCTCTACTCCAAGTATAATATTGCAGGTATCGTGATAGAGTTGAGCCTGGCCTAATTCTTCCGAGTAGATAGTTACCCCGGTCAGGTCAGTTTTGACGACCTCATCCGAGATGATCTTCAATATTTATAATAAGATTAGGGCCATCATCTGAAACATCATTGGTAATAGGGCATCAGTTGATTGGCATGTATTCTAGTTCGTTTGTCCTTACATAGGATTGTGTAATTATTGTTTTCCTGCCTCTCTGTAATTACTGCTGGGCTTTTCCAGGAATGAGAAAGTTTGTTCTCTGGATGGTTATTGATAAACTTGACCTTGTGGTATTGAGATTTTTAAATCTTGCAACTTTTTGTATTTGATTTTTTGTATCTTTATTTTCTGCTTTGCCTTTTGGAGATAATGTTCATGCTTTCTTTTCCATAGATGAAGTAATTCTTTATACCTGATATGATATGAAGGTAAGTTGAAATGGTGAGTATCCCGTGCCTTCATGCTTCATAGTATTGTATGCCATACAAATTATTTTTAAATTTTGTCCCATTCAGTGCTGTGATCCTCGATGCTGGTTTTCAATAAATTTTAAATAGTCGAGTGTGCTCTTTCGAGTTTTGTCCCTGATCTGTAAGATATTCTTAGGTGCTCCGATTAGGTATATGTAGTTGTCAAATAACCCTTCTATAATGCTTTCGGATACCGCATTCTTAAAGGGTATCAAGATTAAATACTTTGTGAACATATCTTGAATGTTGAGAATATACTCGTTTCCTGAAAGTGTCAAGGGTAAGGGCTCGAAAATGTTCATGGCTATTTTGTCATTTGGGTTGACAGGCATGTCTAAAATAATTGCTTGACGTCATCTAAAATTTAAGATTTTTAAATTAGATTAAAATCAAATTCAAAATCGCAATTAACGTCCAATACTCAAGTTAAGGTATAAAGTTCCTGAAAATAAAAACAAAAATCCAACGACCAAATTTGCACAAGCACCATAAAATGCTCCCATTGCAACAAAAAAACCCGCTCAAAAAAGATTCTTTCTGGACGCAAATAAAAAAGAGGAAAGAAAAATGAGAAGGCAACCAACCAAACCCCCTTCCTTATCTTTTTTAATTCTTTCGTCGTTTTTATTTCTATTATTATAAAATCTCAATATAAAGCATTCATAATATTTACCAACATTTCGGAAAGAAAGACAGAAATTTTTCCCCCTTTAAGAAAACCTTTCCTCCCCCTTTCCATCTACAATGGGAGCATTGGAATAGGAGCATTGGCATGCTCCCATTGCAGATGGAAAGTTGGAGGAAGGGTTTTCTTGAAGGGTGAAAAATTCCTTTCTTTCTTTCCGAAACTTTGGTAAATATTATGAATGCTGTTATATTGTGATTTGATAATAATAGAAATAAAAACGACGAAAGAATTAAAAAGAGAAGGAAGGGGATTTGGTTGGTTGCCTTCTCATTTTTCTTTACTCTTTTTCATTTTTGTCCAGAAAGATAGGTTTTTTTTTTTCTTTTTTTTCTGTTTGCAATGGAAAAATTTTATGTTGGTTGTCCAAATTTGGTCGTTGGATTCTTGTTTTTATTTTCAGGAATTCTATACATGGACATTATCTGCTAATTCGAACGGGTTTTTGCAATTGACAAGCGGGACATCGTGTGATGTAGTGGATGGTCTCTTGTTCCATATTCTTCCATTCTCCAAGGGTTCTAGCTCGTTCAATGGTTTTGTTTTCCCCAAAATGTTCTGCCGTAATAGATACGTGTGATTCCCTTATAATCTCTCCCCTTTGTTCTTGAGTGAGCTCTGCACGTGACGAGTGGCAGGTGTGAAATTGCTGGTCTTCATTTTCTGGCTCAAGAAGTTGAAGAATGGTCGACGGATGACACCTTATTCTGGTAAGGGAAAATCATTATCAATTATGTGAAATAAATCGAACTTTCCTGAATGTGCATTCTAATGGGCCTCGTGGATCTTCCATCTCCTGGATATCTCTGATCTCTGGCGGTCTTCTCTGAGTTTTTCCACTGCGAAAACCCTGTTGCTTTGATTTACCGTAGCATTGTTTCTCCAAATATCCCGGTTTCTTACAGAAGTTGTAAGTCATTTGCATTCTTTGTTGTAAAGGCAAACCGTGGTTCCGACTATCGGAGAGTTGGTTTCGCATTTATGGCGATTGATTTCGGGCCGCAGGTACCGGTATGTTCGTCATGGGGAGTCGGCGATCACATGGTTATACTGATCGGGAGGACGTTAACACTTTCGCTCGTGAAAGTTCTCTGTCTCGCACTTCTGCTTTAAGGGCTTCCTGTAAAGCTTAGTTCAGAGTTTTGGGTTTTAAGGGTCGCTCTTGATGACTAATGTCATCGCGTAAGTTCATAGCGTACCTCTTGGTCGCAGATTTTTACTTCATTTGGAGGGCTAATTTCCGCTATATTCCGGATGAATATGCTGATTGGATTGTATAAATCAATTCATTATACGCACTTCTAAATTTTTGATTATAAAATTGAACTGAATCATGATTTTGACGGATTGTTTCGAGCTTACTACCACACGTTTCCAGAGTGGTTGTGGTGACTGAACTTATTTTCAAAGCTACTTATAGGACAGTACCGGATTGCTCTTTTAGCACTTCCAATTATTTTTTCAGCTAAAATATAATCCAATAGTAGACTAGGTTGGGAACATCTTAGCCTAACGTATTATAGAAATGGGTTGTTTCTCGGAAAAGTGAGATGAGGGGATGCTTGCGCCGGTTAATATACTGTGAGAAGGAATTTTAGATCTGAACACGTTGCGGGTCAATAACCTGTGCGGAGGAACTTGGGGGCTGATCACCCATTGTGCAAGATTTCACAGTGTCATGTGCGGGTGTCAGCTACCTTCAGGTTTTCCTGGTTTAAAGTCATCAGACTAGTTCCAAACCTGTCCTGCTTCTCACCGATTACTTGAAGTTTATTCAGGATCAGTTATAAGATATCCTGCTCTTGTTTTAACGAGTCCTCCGTTGCTATAGTGGGGGTGGCCATAAACGCCGCAGATATGAAACTATCAGAATCTGTGGAAGTGCCTGTATGTATGAGATAGTGTGTACTTAAATTTTCCCTATAGGCGTGGAACGCCAGCTTTCAACTTGATTGCGAGTGGCGGGTGTAAGTGTCGCAGACGGGTAATAATATGATATTTCATGTTGATTTTAAACACTTCACTTGCGGAATCTTGTTTCTAAAATCAATTCTGCGCTTGCAGGATCATGTTATATAAGTATTGGTAGTGTGAATGGTACCACTACACAAAGTATCGTTTCCCTCAAACTTGGGGTACGAAACGTCACCTGCTGTCAATTGTTTTTACAGTTTTGGAAAAACAACAATAGGCGATAGTTTCGTACCCCAACTCCGAACGAGATGGAACCCATCTTGAAATCAGGTGCAACAAAATTTATCGCAGAGTTTTAACTGTGATCACTCAGTGTAAACGCTGGGTTTACACTGGCGATCTGTGCGTAGTAGAGGACCATGCCCCTGTTATGAATATGATTCGAATTATTTATGTTCTATAAGCGCAGATGCTATAATTACATCTGTTTATATTATATTGTTCATCTGTGAAGAAAACTAAAAACTCGCAAACCACATTTCCCTGAAAAATTCAATGCTTAGTATTTCTAAAAATGAAATCTTTGAAATCGGTTAAGAAATGCGACCTGTGGGCGATTATGAAGAGTAAATTCCTATTCTAGACCACTGTGGAGCGGTTACCAAAGCACGCAGCACGCAGCGCTACACAATATTATTTATCTTTAACTCAATAATCGAGCGCATAAAAGTTCCAACGGTTTCTGAATCTTAAGTATTCATTCCTCAGTATTCCTTAAAATTTCTATCAATTTTTCGTAAGTAGTTTACAAAAGAATAATTTGTTAATCAAACGATGCAGAAATGTTCAATTGCACATTGTAAATAAACAAATGCATTTTTCTCAAACAATATTATAACGTGACTTAATACTAATGAGTACAATATTTTCCAATACTTAGTTTCAATTTTTCTCTTAGCGTAAAAAAAGATTCTCAAAATATATTTACATAATCGAAATTTGGAACCTTCGGGTCTTTTTTTTTGTTGACTGACTTTGGGATTACATTTGGTCTCTCTCTATTTTGGACCAATAGCAAATTTTTGGGGTTCGTTGAAAAAATTATTTAATAAAAATCCCTATATTATATCTTACAGATGGAAGTGATGATCAGTCACGTGGAGGTCATTCACCAAAGGAGCAGCGTAGAAGACGGGCTGATCGAACACCAGATCCAGGTTAGTATGTCATAATTTTTTTTTTAAATAACAAAAAATCGCTGGGATTCATAAAAAATATCAATTTTATTTCTTAACCACCAATAAATTATTCTCGCTGAAGGGCGTTGGCCCCTGGAGACCTTTGAAACCAGTTTCAAATTTTGATTCAAAAAGTACATATTCTTATAGTAAACTTGATTGCGCAGCTTTTTTCATCAAACAAAAATGTTGTAGCTTCCCCCGTTTTCAAAGTAAACCCGAAAACCTCGTTAAAAAAAAAAAAAAAAAAAAAAAAAACTTTCTGTAAATTTTATAAATTATTGATAATTTATGGCAATTTGTGGAAATTTATGGGCATTTATGGGAATTCAAGGAAATGTGCAGTAATTCACTGGTAACTTTAAATAACAGTTAAATGAACTTTTTGGTTGTTCTTGACTAATTTGCATATGAACTTAACATATCTGCATATTTTGTGCATGCCTTTTTATGACTTGCTCAGATTTGTTGGCCTTCCAGCTATTCACCTATCAGCAGGGCAGTTGCGGGAAACGTAGTGCGTGTCCAAAATTTCGCGTAGGCGGAACAGCTGCATAGAACTTTTTACAAGGGGGTTTATTGGAGTGGCTGATTTTGAATTTGTTGTCAAAGGTTGCAAATTAAAATAGTGGATTCAATATAACGGCAAAAATGGTTGAATTTGCACGCGTTTGTCTGAAACTTTCATAAAGAAAAAGGATCCGTATTATCCACAGCCTAGTGTCCAGTAAAATATACTGAACTCGGGATTTTCCATACACTTGTACATTTTACTGGAAGTTAGATAAAATCTACAAAAAATCAATACATTTAACTGAACTTTTTTTTTAAATCTTCTAAAATGTCATGTCCATATTCGTACCGATCATGTTGTAAATTTTACAAATCCTTTTTCTGCTTGTGTTATGAGGGAAGTTTTGGGGTCGCCGATTGCAAATTTTTGAGGCTTCATTGTAGAAAAATTCTTTGATAAAAATATTATACACAATACGAAATAATATTATAAATATTATATCTTACAGATGAAGATCTTCAGATGCCAGTTCTCCGTCGAATATCGACACAAACCGAACAATTTCGCGACTTTTCTTCAATTTCTGGACTTCTACGTTAGTATATTATAATTTTTCAAACTAAAAAAAGTGGTTGGGACTCAGAAAAAATCTAAATTTTATTTCTTAACCGCCAATAAATTGTTCTCCTCAAACGGCGTTGACCCCTGGAAACCTTTGAAACAAGTTTCGAATTTCAAATTGAAACGTACATATCCTTTTAGGAAAATTGATCGCGCAATTTTTTCTCCCAAAAAAAATGTTGTAGCTTTCCCCTTTTTCAAAATAACTTCAAAGAACCCGTTTCTTAAAAAACAAATTTGTTTTTAGAAGTTTATGAAATTGGTGGAAATTTTTTGAAATTTGTAAAATTTGTGAAATTTGTCGAAATTTATGATAATGTATAGAAATTTGTAGAAATATATGGTCATTTACGGAAATGTATGGAAATATGTAGTAATTCAACGGTAACTTTTAATAACAATTCTGCTGGACGCATACGCAGTAGCTTAGGGATCGTACCTATATTACGTAAGACGTTTTTCTTTTGTTTATATCGTTGTGTCCTTTTCAACTTCACATCAATTTTATTCTCGTCTTTATTTAAACAAAAGAAAAACGTCTTACGTAATATATGGGCGATCCCTTATTAGGCTGTAATTTCTAAAATGTATAGAAACTCATATATAAGATTTGTGGAAATTTGTTAAATTTGAGATTTTTATGGTTAATTACCGGCAACTTTTGATAACTTCGCTGATGTTCTGCTGGACATATGAATTTTGCTCGAAATTTTTTTTTTCTATGGCTTCTTGAAGTTTGATGGCCCTCCATTGTGGCTCATCTTTGAAGCCAGAACATCCAACTGAAGCTCTGCTAGTAGCCCCACAGTGGGCCAGCATAGCTTTGTCTGAAACTTCACGGAAGAAACACAATTTTAACTTTACAGCGATTTCAGAGTAATATTCACCTGAAACAAAAATTAACTTTACGTGTTAAGATTTATCCACCACGTGGGAAATGGTTACCATGTCAACTCTATTAAATCTTGTTTTGCTTCGATGTGAAAAGATTCAACTTTATCTATTTGGAAATTACCCGCAACTAAAATTCACATCTGTTTTTTCTGTGTTATAATAAGGGAAGTTTTGGTGTTGCCGAGTTTAAACTCAACATGAAAAGTTAAAAATTCAAAATAACGGATCCAATATGGCGGTCGAAGTTGTTACATTTTTACGTATTTTTCTGAAACTTGGTATAGAGCGGTTTTTAGTGTATTTGATTTCGAATTTGGCGGCGAAAGTTACAAATTAAAAATTATGGATCCAGTATAGCGGATATTTGTTTTGAAAAATGCTAAAACTGAGTATACTACAAAAATATTAGATTACAAGACGAAAATCTTGAAAATGTAGTTTCCGTAGGATCAATCGTGTTTGCAGAATGTTCAAAAGACATAAGGAAGAGATTCATGAAGTTACCTGAAATAATAGAGCGCAAGATGAACATTTCATGAAACTTCTTCATAAGTTTTTTTGGGTTGACTTTTTACGCACTATAAATTTTGGTACAAAATTTGTTTTCAATAATTTTTTTCTTTAATTCAGAAATTAATTTATTGTCTGCTTCAAGTTATTGTTACGTATGCATGAGCAACAACCCTATACTTCCCACCATGTCAATGGATAATACGATTTCAAAATAACATAATACTCTAAAAATACATAATGCAGGGTGTGTAGATTCTCAAAATAAATTCACTTAATCGAAATTTGGTATCTTGGTTAATATTAACTGATTTTGGGATTACATTTGAGCTATCTTTAGTTTGGACCATTAGCAAATTTTTGGGGTTCGTTAAAAAAATTCTTGAATAAGAATCCCTATATTATATTTTACAGATTCACGTACACCACTACTAGGCTCTTCAGCACATCTGCAGGCGACGTATACGCCAGTATGTAAGTATATAATAATTTTTTGAACTAAGAAAAAATTGCTATGATTCAGCAAAAAATCACAATCCTTGTTCCTTGAAGCCCTTTGGAACAAGTTTCCAATTTTCACTTAAAAATACATATTCTTATCGGAAATTAATTTCGCATTTATTCTCTGGATAAAATGTTGTAGCTTTTTCCGTTTCTAATGTAAACCCAGAAACACTGTTTTTACAAAAAAAAAGTTTTTCTATCAATTTTAGAAATTCCTCAAAATTCACGAAATTTGTGAAAATTTATAGGAATTTGTGAAAATCTATGATAATTTATGGCAAAACTGCTGATCGCCTCCCTCAGAATTTTCTGGCTTACCTTTGCTTTTTTTTATTTCATTGGTGAATGGAGAAAAATTATAAAAATATACAAGTTCATGATGACATGCAATTTCATGGTGACATGCAGTTTCATGATGACATGCAATTTCATGGTGACATGCAGTTTCATGATGAAATGTACTTTGTAATGATTTACAGGATAAAAAATTGTTCAAATAAATTAAAATTGTTTAAAAAGTTGCAAAATATCATAAACAAAAAATATTAAATTTATCATTCGGTTATTGTGTCATTAACTACAGAAAAAAATGTATACGATTAACAGGGGAATATTTTTTTAGACAAATAAAACTTGTTTCAACTATTACCAAATGTGTTGAGTTAGAAATATTATTCTTGAAATTCATCAACTGGGGTTTGATCCCTGAGCCGGTACTAGGGTTGCCAATAAAATGGTCGCGGAAGTCGCCATTCTTGATAATAGAAATCGCCAACCTTTGGAAAATTTAAATCGCCAGGAGTCGCCATCAATAAAGTAAATTTCGCCAAAAAGTCGCCAAACAGCGCTAAATTGGAAATAAATGTTTGTTTACAGTCAGAAACTTTTAAAAAATATTTGGAAGAATAAAAAGGGTGGGGTCTTCCAGAAAATTTTTTTTTCTTCATGTTTTCAAGATTTTAATAAAAAAAAAATTAAAAAGATTTTCTTGAAAAGATTTTCGTTTAAAAAAAATTCGGATATTTTGAAAAACAAAGCATAAACGTCAAATACTCACAAGTTTTTGGATTTTTTTTGCAAATTGGAAAAATACGTATCGCCTAACTTCCTCTAAAAAACAACATATTTCGTCCCCGAGAGATTCTGCGATTTCAAGTGTAGAAACCTGCCTGATTTGAAATGGATTCGGTCTAATACAAACTTGTTAGTAGCTGAAACATTTCTATTTCCTAAACATCTTATTCAAAAAATTTTTTAAATTATGTTCACTAATGAAATATGTTTTAAACCTATCAGGTACAATCTCACTTACAAGACTGCAAACAGCCAGTGCACAACCAATAAGCAAATCAATAATTCAGATGTAGAAGATTCTCGTGATATAATTACACTTTACTTTGAAAACTAGTATTTTATCATTTTTCTAAATATCATTTGATAGGTTGACATTTGGTGGTTGACACTCACTTAGCGACACGAATCTGACGATTCTGATGAACTTGTATGCTAATTGCTAATAATTCAATTAATTAACTTTATGGGTGCAGAGATGCAAAACTTATTTCTAACTTTTTACATCAGTTATTATATCAATAATAAGTAACATATTTTCAATTTACATACCTTTAGCCCATGGCTTTGTTTTCCATTCCGTACTATACTTTCTAATTTTCTCGTTATGTTTAACCATTTCTATGATATGTACATGTCCGTTTTTACCAAATGCAATTAAACTTTTAACATTTCAACTTCTTGTACTTCAAATTTTCCAAAATTATTCTGCCGAACAAGTTAAGATATGGACAATCACGAAGAAGCCATTAGCCGTATCTACATGGAGACGATTTGGGAGCGTAATACGTCGACATTTTGCTTTTACGCTTACGCCTGGCAGTTCGGCGTCTGAAATCAATATTTTTTGAATATTGATTGTTAATTTTATAAGTTGTGAAAAAAATCTTTCTAGCTCCGCTATCAGTATTAAAAAAAAAATTGATTTTAGACCCAGTAGACAAAAAAACATTAACATCATATTATTTAATATATTCCGCTGGTCAAAACCCATAACACCAATTAATAAAAAACTACCGAAAATTTATTTGAAATTATGTAGAATTTCAAATTCAAAATCTTCATGTTAATCCTGTCTCTACGGTTTATCGCATTTGCAATCGGCCCGTGAGTATCTTCGTCGACAAAGGAAAAATCTGAGGTTTTGGGTTAAATGTCACATACAGGAACACATGAGGCTCCAATTAGGGACATACAACTTATTATTTCATCATTTTTATGCAAATGATCACAATGAATTTTTTTAATTCACCAAAATGATCCTTAGACAATTTGAAGTATTGCCTAATAGAAATAATAAAACAATATTTTAATGTAACATTGAATTCTTTTTCAATATATTTTTTTTGTCATACTATTTGAAATTCACCAATTTCAGTCTTTTTTCAATGCCATAAAGGATACAAAATAATATTAATAATAATATAACATACAAATTTGAAATAACTATTTATTTGTTAAAAGTTTTTGAACACTTAAAGTGTCAAGTTGAAATTCAATTCTGAGAATTGAGAACAAGAAAATAAGTATTATCAGTTTAATTGCTTTTATATTTAAATGAATATAATTTTTATAAGATTCTTGAGAAAATTAAAAAAAGATTTTTGAATATTTCAGTTATGTCAAAAGAGAATCTAGAAGTTTTGAAGAAATTTTGTTTCATTTTATAGGATTTTACAAAATATTAGGAAAATTTCGAGTCCTTTTCAAAGATGTTCACGACTTTTAGAAGTTTGAAAGAAATCAAGAAATATTTAATGAATTTTTGGAAATGTTTCCAAATTTTTAAATATTAAAAATCTATTTAAAACTTCTTAAACTCCTCAAAATATGTTTCACTGACTGGAATTTTTCTCCAAATTTTGAAATATAATTCAAAATATACGAAAATTGCCTTATCATCTTCTAAATTTTTGTCTTAAAGTTTAAAATTATTTCTGAATCTCTTCAACTCTACTAAATATTTCTTGAATTTATTCGATTTCACTTTTATTTTTCAATCTTACCGAATTGAAACATGTTACTTTAAAATCTTCGACACTCTTTTTCGAAATTTTAGGAAATCGTTTGATATGTTTAAAAATCTTTTTTAATTTTCGCTTAAATTTAATTCTTCAAAATAAAAATTATTTGAAATTTTCACATAAATACTAAGAAAATTCTTTTTTTTTTAAATCTTGTCAGACCTTCTATACCTTCTAATCTTCAAAAATGATTCAAATTTTGCCTAATTTTTTTTTAATTCTGCAAAATTTTAAAAAATTGCCTTGAAATCTTTCATATTCTTCTTTGACCATTTTTGAAATCTTTTGAATTCGTAAAACCTTATAAAATTCTGTACAAGTTTTAATTATTTTTGAATCGTTTTAAAATTTATGAATATCTATTCAACTTACTGACATTTTTTCTAAAATTATGTAATATGGCAAAATTGCAAAATTTCTCTTTAAAATTTTTTACTCTCTTTTTAAGAACCTTAGGAAATAATTAAAAACATTTTGTAATCTTTTTTAATTTTCTCTCAGAATTCATTACAAAACAATCATTTAAAATTTTCGCATGACTCTTAGGAACATTTTTTCATTCTCGTGACACCCTGAAAAATTCAGTTTACCTTGAATTTTTTAATCCTAAAAAATTAAGAAAATTGTCTCAAAGTCTTCCATATTCTTTTTCCGCAAATTTTGGAATCTTCAAAACTTAAAGTTATTATTTTAAAATAAACCCTAGCCCATTTAAAATATTCCCAGAAATCTTTAAAAAATGTAATCTCCTCAAATTTTTCATGATTAAGAAGCTTCAATTTTTTCTCGAATTCTTCAATATAAATCTTTGCCCATAATTTAATTTTTCTTGTCTCTTTAAAAATGTAAGAAAGTTTACACATTATAATGTGGTAACGAAATCTTAAGAACAGAATTATTTGGAGCCTCATGTATTGTTTTATGTGGCGTTCAACCCAAAACCTTTAATTTTTTCATTTTCGACGTAGGTACTCTCGGGCTAATTGAAAATACGCCAAAGCGATCATAGAAAACATGGAGAATAGACATAAAGATACCAAAGTAGTGTAACCGAATGTGAGCACATTTTTGTCCTATGAAAATGGTTACAATACTTCCCGTTCCCGGGTTTGGCGCTAGTGTCGCACGGGTATTGAATGGTAGCTGTCTTTGTTGACATAGACACATTTTGAATTATTGACGATTGTGATATGTGATTTACACAGATAAATTATGATTGACATAAAAAAAATTAAACAATTTTATCCAACGTAAAACATCTTTTTTTGAAGTGTGTGAAATTGTCAAGATCCTGGAATGGACGAGGTAGGTACTTTTGAATTATTGCGCTAACAAATTGACATAACCTTCGCGGTATAAAGATTTGAATAGAGAATAATTAAGATTTTGATTTCAACGTGAAAGTTAGGATTCTTGTATTTTATAAATATTGATTTTTTCATCAGTTTGAAATGCACCAACGGTTTCCTTTGGAAATTAGTTCCATTGTATTCATATCCGGGTTTTTTGGTATCTTTGCAGAATTCAACAAGGAAAAGCGGGTTAAAAAGTAAAAGAAGAAAATGTGCAGAATTCTGTACATGATTTACAAATTGTTTAAACGATTTAGGAATTTTGTATTTATGTTTGTGCCTCGAGGTTATATTTACACGGACCAAGACGGCGGCCATAGTTACCCGTACCACACTAGCGCGCCGCGCTCGAGAAGATCTAGCATTTCGATGCGTGATTGTACATCCGACAGAAAAATGCTCGTTTTTGGTGAAGTCAATGTACAGGACTTTAGGCTCCTTATGTCTATTCTCCATGAAAGAAAATATCACAGGATAAAAAACAGAATTCAGCGTAGGATCCATTAAAAAAAAATTGATATCGAGGATCTGCGCATAATTAAAAATAGCACGTGACTATATAGAAATAATTTACCCTCTTTCTGAAAATAAATCCAACAACAAATAGTCTTATCATTTCCTGTTAAACACACTAATGATAATTGTTATAAGGGCAACAATGCATTTTGCACAATTACTCGATTAAAAATTTAATTAGCGTACTTCATATAAAATTGGAGTTTTCAAGATTTAAAATCCGCGCCGATCTGCCGGGCGTAAAGCTTAAAAGCAAAATGTCGAGGTATTTGTCCGCTTTTGTGACAATATAACCAAACATAATTGATGGTTTGTTGTGTTGCTTTGCTGAAAAGTAATTTCAACGCTATAAGAGTTGAAATTGTATAGAATTACTAATTTTTTGAATTTCGAAAATAGCCTCAGCGAAAGGATTATTCTTCGAGTATAAATTCAGTTTTAAAATCTAGCTCAATTATCTTTCCTTAAACTGTTCAGGGCTAGAAATATAATCAAATGATCTTGCAATTCAGGCTCAACTAACAGTTGTACAAGTAGTACTTATAATAAGTGAAATATAACATATTTTTGTCAATTAATTTACACATTTGGAGTTTTTAAGATTTAAAATCCGCGCGCTGATCTGTCGGGCGAAAGCGTAAAAGCAAAATGGTTCTCTAGCCTATCATCGGATTTGGGAGTCTGGCAACTCTTGCAGCATATACCTCACATTATCTGACAGGAAAGTGTCATATTTCCCAAAAAATGTGCCATTTGCTTCAAAATGAAGCAAATAGCATTATCCTTATACCGTAGTTGGCATCGTAGGGCTGTCAATCAACCCATTTCTATCTAGGGACATTTTCTCCATAGCGTCAGTATCTAACAGTTGGCACCTATACAATGCGCTGGCGAAAAACGCTATTACGCTCTCAAATCGTCTCCTTGTAGATACAGCTATTAGAATTTTGTAAGAGCGAAACAGTTTGCTTGTTTTCAATGTGATCATAAATCGCAGTGAAGTTGGTGCCTGTTGGTGGAATTTATGGGAGAACAAATAGGTTCTCTATCTCTTTCGCTCTTGTGGACTTTCTCCAGCAAGTTATGAAAAGGCCTTTAGTCGTTAGATTGGATAGGTTCACTGTTGTTGCACGAAGCATTTTTCTGAACGTCTATCTTTATTGGCTTTCAACTAATGAAACACTTAACGTAACTATAGAAAAGAGGCAATCAGACAATTCCAGCAGACATTTTTATAAGGCCAAGGTTGCCAACCCTGGCCGGTACCAATGGAAATTTGTCTATGTACTTCTTCTAGGGCTTTGGTGGTTCGGAACCCACCTCAAACTGTCCCCTCAGAAAATGCTGGTTACGTACCAAGGTACAGGTCCCATGTCGAGTGGACTATCCTTGGTAGTCGAAGTCGATTTTGAGAAGACTCGAAAATGAGTCAGCGATCTCCTTCCGCTTGAGGCTTCTACGGGGGACTCACGCTCGGTGGTCACTATTCGATTTCGAGTAACGGAGACACATACACAAACACTTGCATAACATACCAGCACAGTGCTTCGAATATGTACATCTGACTGATGACCTCAGAGAGATCGCCTCGTCCACCCTAGCCTGGCCGTATTCTCCTCCTGCGGCTTGCTAGGGAGGCTGCCGAACGGCAAACTGGATGAAGATGACTTTGCCTGTAACAAGAAAGAGCATCATCTACTGTGCGATTGTAACGCCTGGCACCTGAGAGGTATATTTCCGGATCGTTTGAAACAACGAAATCCACCTAAATCTAAAAATATTCGGTGAAGTTGGTCGGATTCGGAGTAATGCTCTGAGAATAAACACGGGTGTGGAACAATAGGCTTTAAAGCCTAAGTGCCAAGAGGAACCTCGGGGACCCCCCCCCCTCGTCATTTAAACAAACAAATAATCATTTATCGCGAAAAATAATAACCTTTTACGATTTGCAGGCAAGAAAAAATGGTGTAATAATTAATTTTGAGGATATCCTAAGAAATATAATTATAGCATTAATTTTACATAAAACTGATATTTTGCATTTTTTTTTGCATATTCTGACCACAATACAAGGGGGTTGGGGGCATCAACATTAAAAGTTATTGGGTGATAATTACTCCTTGAATATTCCTTAAGAGCTGAATACACTTTAATTTACAAAGAGTTAATAAGAAGTACTTCTTTTTTTCATTTCTTCGAAAACCGAGTTTTTCCTACTTAAAACCCCATGTTAATTTCGAAAGCCCAGGAGTACGGATTAATGTTGACCGATGTGAGTAAAATAAGGAATTATTTTTCTTCAGAAATTGAAGACATAGGGAGGGGGGGGGTCGATGACCAGTAATCGAAGGTCGAATTTTCCAATGCACCCGAGTACCCTCGCGCCGTCAGAATAGCCATCGATTGCCCCTCCGTTCCTTCTCTGCTCTTGTTCCCAACCCTGAGATACCTTTGGGGCTGAGAGAGTTGCGTTCTGCGAGCACATAAACTTGTATAAGAATTAGCATTGAATTTAGAAAAATTAATCGAATACATTGTATGTTTTGGTATCCTATTTTTCTTTCCGTCCCCTGTTCTCTTTCTGTATTGGAATTCAAAGTTGTACAATTTTAAAGAATTACAATTGAAGACTGTAGAACATATAGATTTGCAAAACATTCAATTTGCAGAAAAAATTATAATAGGAAATTTTTCAGTTAAAAAATTAATTTTCTAATGAAAGAATCTAATTTTTAACATAATACCAAAATCTCTAATCAGTAAAATCAATGTTTAAGAAGGTAGTAAATTAAAAGGGAAAGGGGTAAATTCCTTGAGGGCAAGATGTCAGCAGTCGAGATCCGCCGCACTCCGTAGCGCGCCCCCGGTCTCGTGCCTACCTCCACCGCACGTAGTGAGGTGCGCGCTTATGTTAAATTTTAAGTGTTTATTGCGGTTCCAATGTTTCCAAATAAATTGCGAATCGATTTTTTGATCAGCCGCACGGAGTGCGGCGCGCGCCCGCTCGTGTGACTCCAAAAGGCGCGCCCGCCGGAAGGTTGAAACAAAAAAATGAATTCTCAACAATCTTAAACTAATAAAATGAATTTTTACAAATTAGTTTGACTTTCAAACAATTAGTTGAATTTTCAATGAAAAATTGAATATATTAACGTATATATAATAATTTAATATAATAGTGGAGTTTTTCACTAGAAGAGATTAATTTTAAGCCAAAACTGGATTAGCCAAATATTCATTTAAGAAAATTACTTTAGAAAAAAATGCAAATTTAAAAAAATAAAGTTAAATCTTCAACTAAATAGTCGAGTTTTTAACCAAACAAGATAAATTATGAATTAATTATCAACGAAGAATGGCTTTTAATATTTTTAAATATAGAGTTGCAAAGCATTCAGTTTACAAGATCTTTCTTTCGACGAAACTAGCCGCCCTTTTCCAGCTCCACTTGGATCACCGAAAATATTCGTTCTACGCTCACGGAATTTCGTTAGTGGGAAACTTACCCTGGGAATTCAAACACATTCAAACAAAAATGACATTCAGCTACAATGTGAGCAAGTGCATGAACATAAGTACTCACTTAATTCCATGAGCAACCTCTTGTCACCCCGTCCCCTTTCCTGCACATAAAATGTGCCCTTCACCCGAATTCGACAGATTTTCTCATCCCGGGAGGGAAGTCGAGTGCAACTGAATTTTTGGAGCACCCTAGTGCAAGAACTATCTGGAAATAATTTTCAGTGGGTAAGAAAAAACAATCTAATATGATATAAGCTCGCATCGAGTTCAGAGCTTTGAGAACTACAAATTTTTTTTAATGATCCCGATAAAAATAATTCAGGGAGACTAGATTCTCAAAATTTATTATTGCATCGAAATTTGATACCTTGGTTAATATGAACTGACTTTGGGATTACATTTGAGCTAACTTTAATTTGAACCAATAGCAAATTTTTGGGATTCGTCAAAAAAATTCTTGAATAATAATCCCTATATTATATTTTTCAGTTATACCTACACCACCACCACCACCAAACTACAGAAATTTTGTAAGGCCGCCAATAGAAAGAGAGCAGACGCGTAAGTATATAATAATTTTTTGAAATAAGAAAAAATTGCTGTGATTTATAAAAAAACATCAAAATCGTTGGCCCTTGAAGACCTTTGAAACAAGTTTCGAATTTTAACTTAAAGATACATATTCTTATAGGAACTTAATTTGTGCAAATTTATTGGACTTTGTGAAAATTTATAATAATTTATGGCAAAACCGGTGATCGCCTCCCCCAAGATTTGCGGTCTTACCTTCGCTTTTTTTTTATTTCATTGGGAAATGGAGAAAAATCATAAAAATATGTAATTTCATAATGACATATAATTTGTAACAAATTCAATTAATCCAGCTTATACCAATGGTCAACTTAATTTTTCATAACTCTCTATGAGTAATGTTAAAGGAAAAGTGGATAATCCAGGCATTATATTGATATGATGCAATCTAATTATAGCTAAATAATAAAAATTACCACATACCTTCGGCAGTGCTTCTTGAATCATCCTGAATCTTCTTCTCAAAATCCAGATCTCAAAAATAATAAAATAAAAATCTAGAAATCTAAAAAAATGAGAAACTAAACTCAATTCAAAGAACGCAGTGTATCGGCTTCTCGCACGGTCCGCTCAGACTCGGTAGTTAAGCGTATTCCACAAATAAAGAGGGTACAAAACATCTGGAACATAATAAAATTGTATTTAAAAACAAATAGAACTTGTAATTTATTCAATGAAAAAATTTTGAAATAGTAGGAAGCCTGGTTTAACTATCAGTGTTTTACCACGATTCGGGTCTCGACATAATTGATAGGTTTGTAGTCCTAAAATGAACCAAGGCTCTAATAATAATAGTCTCGACTCATTTATAACAAAATAAATATTAAATCCTAACCTAATTCTCGAAAAAAAAAAACTAACTCCGAAAAGTTAGGCTTCACTGCCCGGTACTTCATGCTCGGCAAATTTAAAAACTCTAAATTCTAACTTAGGATCGAGCTAAACGAACTTTCAGAAAAACTCAATTTAATTTCTTCAACAAAACTCAAAATTATTATTCACAACATTTTAGTAACGATTTAAACTAAAATTTTTGGACTAAAACCAAAACTCAATACAATGCATAGCCCTGATTTCAGAAATCTAGTCACAGACGAGACCTAACCTTAAAACTGACTATAGCTTAACCTCAGTAAATTAGTAATGAGTCATGACTCTTCATAGCCTGATTCATTCAATTAATAATAATCAAACTCAAAACTGTAGCTAAAGTCAGAATTATCCCAAAATATCACATCACCTAGATATCCGAAACTCAGCAATAATTCCATCTGAACACTACCTGGGAGGTATCGGAATCACCACTAATGTTAATACGGTCGAACATATGTTCATGAGATTCTTTATCAACTCTGAAACCCACATAATTGGCGCTTTTTACTTATCTCCATCTAGTCTGAAAAGACGTTAAAAAAATCTGTTATTCTCTGATGATAATACAGATTCCTTGAAAATTTTAACTTGTACCATTATGCATTTAATGCGTGTATTTTGTAAAAAAAGTTTTTTTTCCTCAATCTCTCTAGTAGCTTAATGTGAAAGCACCCGTCCGGCAATCGGAAGTTCTGTGGGTCGATTCCCAGCGGAGCGAAAGAAGATTTTTTTTCCAGAAAAAAAAATTAATCAACATAATTTTTAATTCATATCTCCATACAGTCTGAATAGACGTTAAAAATGTCTGTTATTCTCTTATGATAATACAAATTCCTGGACAAATTGGGATATTCATCATTTCCTTTTTGATTCTCAAAAAACCCACCCTTAAATTTTTTGCCATTTTTTTTTCTTTCATTTTTATTGCGAGGAGAATTTTATTTTCTTTCAATCGAATTTTCTACTTTTTTCGGAAACAATGAAAGATAAGAAAAAATGTTAAGCTAAAAGTTTGCACGTCTAAAAGCATTCTATATCGTTCATCGCTTACGTGCAAGATTCAAAAATTACATTTTTAGGAAGAAAAAGATTCCCCTGACCTCAAAATGGTTTAGCCCGCATGATTCTGATAAGATGTCTTTCTTCCATTAGCAGCAACTTTTCAAAAATATTTGGAAGAATAAAATAGGTGGGGTCTTCCAGAAAATATTGTTTTCATGTTTTCAAAACCTGAAAGAAAAGATAAAAAAGATGTTCTGGAAAACCCCACCTTTTTTAATTTTTCAAATATTTTTTTACAGGTTTTGCTAATAAACGAAAGGCTTATTTTCAGCACTATCCTGTGTAGAAATGGTAACAGGAATGCGACGGGGAGCCGGCCGGATAGTCCCAGTTTAAAATGGGCGCCGGCCGGGGATACTGGCCTAGATCCGGCTAAAAACGTCGTAGTAAACTGATCGAATTCCTGCTGTAATACCGACCGGGATCCGGTCGGGTAATCCGGTCACAGAACGGTTAAAAAATGTTGCTTCAGGCGAGAAATTGGTAACTTGTTTTATCTTTTAAGGCTCATCGTAAAGAATACGGTAAAATTGTTAAGTCAAATCAAGTTAACAGATTCTCGCGAGGAAATTTGAGTAGAGGTTCAATCGTTGATGCTAGAATCTCCTAACAATTGTTTTATTTGGAAACGGCATGCTGATTTGAGGTTAGGAAGAACAAAAGGAAAAAAGGATACAAAACACTATACTTTAATTTAAATTAATAATTATCAGCGCAGTAACTAGGGTCTCCAAACTGATTACTGAAATAAGGTTGATTTTAATTACGGATTTTATTTGCGAACTTCGAGGAGAGGACGCGACGCGACGTGAGTCCAGCGTGCATTCTCGTTCGAAATGCGAAACTGAAACTTACAAGTGTCTACGCAGTCTACGCCGACAGCAGGCGCAAACGGCGCTAGACATGACATTACATTTTAAAGTGTACAGACTACAAATTGTCTGACAATAGAGAAAATTATAAACATTGTAACAATTCTGCTGTTGCAGATTGTGGAATCGACAACAGTTTAATTTAATAAGTTAAAACATTGGAAAAAATTGAATGTTGTTTTTTTTTAAAAAGAATTTGAAGAAGCTAATTTCTGTTTTATTGATCAAATAAACCTTTAAATTATGTTTTAGAGAAGAATGTAGCCCGGTCGGCTCTCGAACGGTTTCTGACCATGAAACCCAATCAGGGGTAGACAGGCTGGGATCTGACCAGAAACCTTGTTGTAGTAGGCCCAACCGGGGCAGTTTCTACACGGGATGCGGGCTAAACCTTTTTTTTATTGAAGATAACGCAAAAGAACAAGAGACGGTTTTCATAAAAAAATTTCAGACGTGCAAACATTTATCTTAAAATTTTTTCGTATTTGTCATTGTTTCCATTGAAACAGCTGAAAATTCGATTGTAAGAAAAAAAAAACTTCACCTGGCCACAGACGTGTGTATACTTAAAAAATATGTAATTTTCTGTTTTTTGTTCCAGATTTGAGTTCACAATTCCAGAGACATCCTAATGGCGATTTGTTTCCTGGTTTTACATCTGGTTCTTCGTCTGGCAGGGAGCATCTTCCTGTCATGTATTCTGCTCATAACATGTATCATTCTCCTGCCATGTCTTCTGCTTCTGCCGAGCGTCTGCCAACGACTCCTCCTGCCAGGCCCACATCTTCTTCTGCCAAGCGCCCTTATTCTACAGTACTTGGAATTAAAATTCAAGAGCTTCACACACAACGATTTTTCCCCATTCACAATCCGAGCCGGGAACTTGAAATGAAAGTATATACTTTTCTTCCCAAATCAGGAATTTATTTGAGAAATCGACATGGTCATATCAACGCCGAGGTAACCGGAGTGCACATTGTGTTTTCAGAAGTTAGTAATAGTAACGGCGTAGCATTAGTGGAAAAAGACAACAGTGGTCATACGATTTTACGTGGACTATATATACCTCATGGTTCAGCCAGACTTCGAGCACTAATAAACACATTAGACAATTCTGTTAGGGCAATGAATTTAGATGAAGAAAAAGACATTCCATGTGGAAGTGCTCAGCCAATCAACCGGTTTTTTAAACAAGAGAACGCATCTTCTGCTCCTGCCCAGCCGCCTCCACCTGTCAGGCCCATTTCTCCTGACAAGCCCCCTTATGCTAAAGTACTTTCAATTAAAATTGAAGATCTTCCTCAATGGCGATTTTTGCCCGTCCACAATCAGGGCCGCGTACTTGAAATGAAATTATATACTTTTCTTCCAGGTTCAGGAATTTATTTGAGAAATCGACAGGGTCATATGGACGTCGAGCTAGTCGGATTACTAATTGTGTTATCAGAAGTTAGTAATGGCAACGGCCTTGCATTAGTGGAAAAACCAAAAAGTGGTCATACGGTTTTACGTGGACTATATATGCCTCCTGGTCCAGCTGGATATCGGGCACTAATAAACACATTGGACAACTCTGTTAGGAAACTGGAGAAAGATGAAGAAATGGACACTCCATTAGGAAACAAAAACAGAATCAAAGATAACTTTAAAATTGAGCGTGTGGGTGTTACATATGCGGCCAGCAGAAATTCCGGTTGATCTATTTTATCCGGAAATTGAATCAGAATCATATGCAACGCTTTTATGAAGATTGCGGATTTTTTATTTGATCCGAAAATTGCGGATTGGAATGATCTGATTCTGAAGATCAATTCTTTGTCATGAATTTTTATGAGTAAATCTACAGAAGCACTTACAGAGAAAAAAATTAATTTCCATATCTGAATATATGTTTCTTATTAATTGAAAATTAGTTTAAACAGTTGGTTAACAATTTTTGGATTGAAATTTATCTTTTTTGGTTGAAAATGTATGTATTCTGTTGAAAGTTTTTATAGTTTTGGTGGAAAAAAATTTGCAAACTGAAAATTTAATTAATTAAAATAATCTAATTTATTTATTTTTGGTTGGAAGTTAATTCTTTTCGATCATAAAATTCATTGCAACTAGCTGGTCGAAAGTTGAACTAATTTTTTATAAATTCATTTCTTTGGTAGACGATTCATCTTTTTAGTTGAAAATGCATTTCTTTGGTTGCAAATTTAACTATTTTGTTGAAAATTCATCTTTTTCTAGTGGAAAATTAATTTTTTTTATCTGAAAAATTAACTATTCCATTTTTCCGTGAAAATGTATGTGTTATTAATTCCAGTGCCTCTGTCCAAAACTGCTTATTGAGATATTTCAGAATAAAGTTCAAATTTCATTATTTATCATTCTTTGTTTGAATACACCTTCAGAAATGTTTTTTTACCACTTTACATTCTCATCATTTATGATTGAGAAAGTATTAGAATTGTCCGAAATTCGACATCACAGTTTTTCAACAGATCTCCACGTTTTGAAATCCCCTGAAGTCGAAAATCAAGTTTTGCCGATGGCGTCTATCTGTTTGTGAGTCCGTGCGTGCGTCCGTGAACATGATAACTCTCCAATAAATCAACGGATCAAATCGAGCTTTGGCACACTTTTTTTAGGTCCAAAAAAAACGATTTGGTTAACCAGCATTCTTTGACCAACGGATGTGGTTTTACAAATCGAAAATGCTATTAAAAATATTTACAATTTTTGTTTTAACCGTTTCCCGATAGGTCTCGTTTTTTGTTTTTATGCATCGAAAATAAATAAGTCGAAAATTATAATTTTAAGTCAAACGACGACAGAGAAGTAAAAAGGTATGAGAGAAGAATTGTAGCTTTGAAAAGGACCTATAATTTGTACCTGAACCATTTTTTGATAAGACTTGATATTTTAGTTTTATTTTTCGAAAATACTATGAAAAAAAATCGAGAATTCAAATTTTGAGCCAAACGACGCTAAATGCGACAGAAGTTGCAGCTTTTAAGCTGAGTTGCAGAGTTGCAGCTTTTAAAAATTCCTAGATAATTTATTTGAACCATCTTTTGATAGGACTTGACATTTGGTTTTATTTATCGAAAATATTATGAAATCAAAAATCAAAAATTCAAATTTTGAGCCAAACGACGCGAATATGGGGAAAAGTTTTTGGAGGAATTTCAGCGTTTGAAAATTCCTACAAAATTTCTTTGAATCATTTTGTGACAGAACTCTTCGTTTTTAATTTATTTTTTGAAATTGATATGCAAATATCGAAAATTTCCATATTACGCCAAAAGACGAGAGATACATCAAAAGTCTAAAAGAAGACTTTTAGAACTTTTTGTTTTATCTATAAAAAATAATATGAAAACAAAAATCCTATTGTTAGCATAACAATGCTAACGTAACCAAATTTTATATGCATGAAACATAAGACACGAGAGAGAATGCAATTAGGATTTTTTTCCTCTCTATCATCACTCTAAAATTGATGGCACGACTCGTGGAGCGAAGTGGTACTACGCATGCAATCATTGAGAATGAGGCTTAAGTATAACACCCTATTATTTATTAATCTCACTTCGTTTTTTTAACAGTTGATTTTTCGATTTTAGGTTGTGAAACCCGAAATTGAAAATATACAAAACGAGAACATTGTATCAAAAAGTTGGATTTATTGATAAGGAGGGTTTTAGTTTTCAATAGAGGCATTCAAGATTTTACATTCAAAAGATGTTTCAAAAATTTATCAAATGTTGAAATCCCGGATGAAGTCGCTGAAACTTTAGCTTTGGGTGCAAATTTAGTGTTCCTTTAAATGTTAATAAAATTCCTATTAATATTTTGGTTGCAAATATTAAGAATTCATTAATATTCGAAAATAATGAAATTCAAAATAATGATGGGACGCACAAGTTTTTCAAAGATGGTAGATTTGTGAAGTTCTCCTCGATTACATGCCTAGAGTTTCCGGCAATAGAGAAATTAGGAAACAGGTGCCTCGCATTACCCGAAACTCGCGTTATCCGTTGAACCGTGCGTCACACGTACAGAATAGTACGCGAACGGAGTAAGATCGTAAAACCATAATAGAAAGATATATAAAGTTAAATGATTTTATTTTGAGTTCAAAAGAACACATTAACTTCCTTCAATCCTATATAATAAATCTGCTCCAGAAAAAATTCGAAATCTATGGAAATCTCTCGAAATATTTCGAAAGCCTGTCATGCTAATCCCCTCCAATGCTATTTGCGCCCTACTAGAAGTATCTAAACGGTATCGAAATATCTGTACATTATTTTATATCTTAAATCTCATTGGTCATATTCAGTAACGCGAGATGACATTGGAGCAAACGTGCGATACGCGTGCTATATACAATATGAAAGAGATAAAGCTGGTGAGTGAGAAAGAGAAGAGTAGCGTCATTCCTACTAAAAATCTGCGTCCGCATATACAACCACATTTGCGGTCACATTACGAAAAATTATAATACGCTTAAAAGATTTGCCTTGTATTCTAAAAGAATCAAAAGCATTTTTGAAAGATTTAAATAATTTCAAGAAATTTCGAAAAATTTTGAAGGATTTGAAGACTAAAGATTATTTCAAAAGTTTCGAAGGAATTTCCAGCCGTTTTAATTTAATTGTGAGGCATGCGAATTATTTAAATTTTCCCGCGAGCAAGAATATCGCTAAATCTAAATTTAATTCACGAAAGAGAGCCTATCACCGAAAGCCTTTAACGACATATGTAAATACGAGAGTAAGAAGAAGAGGAAGAAGATTGCGCGGTACCGAGGAATAAGACGTTCGGATGATTATTCATTTGATTGTCTTCTTTTGGGTCATCGCAATCAAATTTTGCAAATTGTAATTCTTTAAATCAACCGTTCTAAGATATTTTCTTCGTCGTTTATTTTGTTGACATAGTGTGGTGTTTTGTTGGCGAACAATTTTTAATCGTCCTGAGCAAAAGCAATCCGGGAAATAAGCAACCTTGATGATTCTCGTATGATTCAAAATCGTTGGATATCTTGGAATCTATGTACTTGGTCGCATCGTCGGATTTTCCATCTTAAATCAACGGATATGCTTCAAATTTGCGATAAGTATCTGCAAATTTTCTGGATCACAAATAATTTGATCTCTATTTGAACTTATGCTCGAATTGTTCTCACTGTGCAAATTTTATATTTATTGAAATTCAATATCTCGAATTTTATTTACCGTGCGAATCTCATAGTTATTGAAATTGATTCTCGAAAAATGTATTGCGGTGCGAATTTAATATGTTTATATTTGCACTTGTGTGTTATTAATCGAGTAATTCGCATTTTGATGATAAAGCGTGCCTGTTCATGACTTTGAGGTAAATTGGTTGCTTGAAGTGTCTGTATTTCTATTTATCTTGATTTTGAATAGATCGATATTTTTATACTGATTTACAACCTATGACTCATCAATACTTTTTTACCTTACTCGCAATTTACACCTTCTAATTTACACAATTCTGAAGTCTAATTTTTTTCAAATTTTGAAATGAAATATTCAATTAATTTACTTGAATAAATTAATTGCTACAATTGACTTCAGAGGATTTAAAATATTTTAGAGCATTTTAACATATTCACAGCCATTTCCAAAAGATTTAAGAAGTTTGAAGTGATTTTAAAAGATTTCAAATAAATATGTATATACTTTAGGGAATTTGAAAACATTCTAAGGAATTTTGTAAATATTTCGATAATTTTAAAGAATTTTTAAGGATTCAGAATTCTTTACGGTATTTTAAAAGAATCCAAGGCATTTTCAAGAGATCCCTCATGCAAAAGAAGTATTGGTAAGTATAGGATTCATTACTTTTTTTGCGAAAAGTAATTTGATTACCAATACTTATTCGCAAAAAAAGTATTAGATTCAATACTTACGAATACTTCTTTTTCATGCGGGATTTCAATAATTTCAAGAAATTTCAAAAGATTCTGAAGGATTTCAAATATTTCAGGGTATGTTCTAATGGATTCCAAGGAATTTTCAACAGATTTCAGTAATTTAATTGATTTCAGAAGAGTTAAAACATTATAGAGGTTGAAAAAGTTCCATGTTATTTTTAAAGATTCAAAGGGATCTTGCAGAGCTTAAAAAATTTCATGGATTTCCAATATATTTTAAAAGATTTAAAATTTTTTAGAGTATTTCAAAAGATCTAAGGATTTTTTAATTGATTTTTGTCATTTAACTGATTTCAGATGATTTTAAATATTCTAGAGTATTTAAAAAGATTCAAGGGCATTTTCAAGAGATTAAAAAGAAATTGCTTGGGTTTTAAATCTTCCGGTATTTCTAAAAGATTTTATCAATTTGAAGTAATTCAAAATTATTTTAAATATTGTAGGTGTTTTTAAAATATTCCAAGGCACTTTCGAGAGATTACAAATTTTTGTAGGAATGTCCAAGGATATGAATGATTTTCAGGTATTTGAAAAATTCGCATGGGGTATTAAAGAGCTTCTTAGAATTTTGGAAGATATGGAAAGATTTTCTAGCACTTATGCAAGTTTTATGATATTTTGAAGGGTGCCAAGTGATTTTATAATATTTCCGAGGATTTCTGAGGATATCAGATAATTAGACAGTTGCAGTTTTTTCTGAAAATTTTTACTTCGTTTTGTATTTTTAGTTATGAACATATAATAAATAAACAATAGAGAGAATCATTTCTTAAACAAGATCTTTCTTTTTTGTTGGCCCATTTTTATGAAATAAAATAGATATTTGAAATATTTTTCAAATTTTCTATATGAATCATATGAAGTATAAATTTTCCATGAGAGCTTATGTCTCTCGCCAAAATTAAATAAGTTTTTCTCGAAAAGTCATTTTTCGAAGTTTCAACTTCAAACATGCCCTGGCGAAACGTTTTTCAACCTAAATGGTTCATCTTGGACTTAAAATGCCGGGAACTTATCCGGCTTCATGATTCTGTATGTAACTCCATACCGGTCATTAGGGCCCTTTTCATGTGGACGCCCACATATTTTCCTAACTAAAAAGCTAAAGAAAAGCTGAAAAATTCTGAGAAGGTAGTTATAAACCATAATAAGTGTTTAAACAATTATGTTTATCAACTTGCATTAATAATTATCTCACGTTTGGAATTCCGTTGAAATTGGGCGGAGGAACAAAAAACTGCGTTTGAGGCGATTAAAAAGGCACTCTCGTCGGCCCCAATTTTATCATGTCCGAATCTTGAACTCCCCTTTGTGTTACAAACTGACGGAAGCAGTTTTGGTTCAGGCGCGGTTCTGACACAAGTAATTGCGTGGGAGGAACGAGTGATTGCCTTCGCAAGCCGTACCTTATTGGATGCCGAACGTCGATATTCTACTACAGAGCAAGAATTTCTGGCGGTAATTTGGTCTATCCGTAAATTTTGTAATTTCTTGGAAGGTTTTAAATTCAAGGTTATCACGGATCATAGCAGTTTATGATGGCTGCATAATTTGCAGAACCCGACCGGTCGTGTGGCGCGTTGGTCATTAGAACTGTTAGAATACCGGTTCGGAATAGTCCATCGTGAAGGTGCTCTACACCATGTACCCGACGCACTCTCACGGATGTACGAGGACGAAGAGGTTGCCGAAGTCTGTGGCGCGGAAGAAATTGATGATCCGTGGTATTGCCGACGATTTAAGGATGTAGAAAATTTCCCTAGAAGGTGTCATGGGTGGAAGGTCTTAGAGAGTAAACTATATGCATTTAGGCCTAACCTTCTGATTAGCCCAATCATAGAAGATGCCGGAGCATGGAAATTAGTAGTTCCAGTCGATAAGCGACAACAAGTGTTGACCGAAGTACACGATGTACCTCAGGCGGGGCATTTAGGTGTAGAAAAAACAATATGCTAGGGCGGTGGTCTCTTATTCGAGTGGTGGATCAACCATGGGCATTAGTGTCTATGGACTGTATGGGGCCTTGCACTCGTAGTAAAGCAGGTAATTCTTATGTCATTGTCTTCCACGATTACTTTACTAAGTGGATCGAGTATAAAACCCTAAGTGCAGCCAACGCTAAAAATGTAGGCGCGGCCTTGGAAAACCTAGCTTTTTCGAGATGGGGTAAACCCGAAGTAATGCACACTGATAACGGTATGGAATTCATCAATAAAATCATACTACTACTAAAGTAAGTCTGGCCTTCTTAAATTCTGGGAGGGAAGTTAGGCCAAAAATAAGCCTCCGAGGAGAGGTGGAGAATCCCGATATTATTCCGGAACCCGATAGAGAAAAATGGATAGGGGGTATGGAGCGCCTCAGAGAATTACGAGATCTTGTTGAATAAGCGTTTTCATAGTCCTTTCCGCGTCATGGGGATAAGCTCACCCCTAGTCTATGAATTGGCTAAAGATAATGGAAGGGCACTTCACATTAGGTTCCTTTACCTCAATTTTAATTCTCTTTATTTTACCTGATTAGATTGATTTTTGTCTGTATACTGCATGGAGACTAGCATGTACTCTTTTCTTTTGTTAGGATATCCAGAATCAACGCACAATCGTTGTTGAGGGTGGACCATCGGCCCAAAAAAGCCTACCATCGAGCGGGAATTGAGCTTTGGAGGGCATAGCCCTAGATCCCATTAGCCGGCGCGTGCTGCGAGAACTGGTAGGAGGAATTGCCGTCTCCACATAGGATCCCGTATCAGAAGAGGTTTTACTTATCGACAGATTGTGGGCTGAGGAGAACCGTTTCCGTGTTAGGCTCTATCGGAGCCAATCGGTCCTTAGCTCCTGACATTTGATAGCAGAAATGTGGCGGGCCAGTGCTCGAGTTCTGCGCAGAAAGGCCTTATCCACTATGGAGGGTGCCCCGTTTCCCCTGGAGAGGACGGTGCCATATCTAGGAGAGATGTCGCAGGGGCGGTCTATATCGTCGGTGGAGGCTGAAAGGGTCCAGGAGGACCATCCAGATGTGGTCCAGGAGGACCATCCAGATGTGGTCCACGAGGAACATCCATATTTGGTCCACGAGGACATTCCCGATAGGGTCCAGGAGGACCATCCAGATGTGATCCAGGAACGCCTTCCAGATATGGTCCGCGAGAACATTCCAGGACCTTTGGAACCCACGTTTGTTAATGCCATGCAGGCAGATGCAGATAGGTGGGCACGCGAGTTCCGGCGATGTGTTAGTTGCCTCGCCACGGGTCATGAATGGGAGGACTGCCCCCAAAAGTTAAGATTGTTTTGTACGCTATGTAGGCGTGGGGGTGGGGGCGGGGGGTCCACCGTCTTGACTGTGGCTACTCAGTATGGGCCTCTAGACCACAGGATCCTCCAAGGGAGAAGAAGGGGAGGCAGACAGCGGGCAGCTTTTGTTATCATATTTCATTAGAAATTTATTGTTGTTCTCCAAATGGCGTCAGTGGACGCGGAGAGGAATTGAGTAGTTTGCATTTGCTCCAGGGTGGAATTCACTTGTCTTCTTTGTCCCTTTTGTTTTCATAAACTCAGTGAATGATTTCTTACAATTATTTTAGTGTAAAATCAAATGTTTAATTTATTGCAATGTGAAGAAGGGGGTTAGTTTTCTTATTTGTGGTCAAGGGTGACACCTTGCTTACTTTCTCTTTATGACGCGTTTATTCATCATTAATTCATGAAAACTTTAAAATAAATACGATTTACGTTATTTAACCATGCTAAAACAATGTTTATTTATTTGAGCGACCTCTCAGATTTGTCTTTTGTATTTGTTTATTGCGTCTCTTTCTTTACTTCCAGGATGTCAAGTTGAGACTTGTCTGGTGCCATAAATAAACCTAAATTCAAAGTTCTGGGAAAATGGGTTTTAAACCAAGCGAAATTTTAAATTAACGTGAAGAATTTTTATTCAATTCTCTAACAAAATGAGGAAATTAGAATCCCCGTTTTACTAGTTTTAGTATAAAAACACGTTGTAAATTCCCCTTACAACGTTTTGGAAATGCAAAGTTTTGGAAATGCACGATTGAGTTATAAACAATAATAATTTTTTTAAACAATTATGTTTGTCAAATTGCTGTAATAATTACCTTGCCCTAAGTGAAAAAGACAAAAAAACAATAACAAATTGTTTAAACAATTATGCTTGTTAACTTCAATATGAGGAAATTTTACTTTTCGGATACACTTTCTTGCCCTTCTTTCCTGAGGTCAGCACCGCCCCCCCCCCCCCCCACCCGAAAAAATTATTGGCTACGCCGCTGTCTATTGGTGGGATCTTGTCCTTGTTTGGTCTATTTCCCAATGTCGTAGCTTTGGAAATTGTAGACTCGTTATCACTATCATCAGACTCTTCAAGTCCTTCGAAAATTTTGCTCGTTTCTGTACAGGAGTCATTTGCCTTTTCGCCAATTATCATATCAAAATGTCTTGGTCCCTTGTGTATATTTATATAACTTTAGAGCAAAGAAACGAAGATACTTAAAAATTAATAGTCATTCGAAATTTTTATTTTGTATTGAACATAATTTCTCCCAGCAAACTATAATTTTGCCTAACTTTTCCGTTTCTTGACTGCAAAATCTTTTTTTGTGGAAATTTCATCTTTTTTCATTAAAATGACAACAATTTAGTTTAAAATTAAAATCTTGTTTGGTGAAGGATTTCACTTTTTTGGTTGAAAATTTAACTAATTGGTTAAAGGTTAAACTTCTTTATTAAAAATTCACTCGTTTGGTTGAAAATTCATAATTTCAGTTGAAAATTTATATGTTAGGGTTAAAAAGGAAACGGTCTTGTTTGGTTGAAGATTAACTTTTTTGTTGAAATTTTGATGTGACACATGTATCTGAAATTTTCGAAAATCTTTTTGAATTTTCTCAACAAAATGAAATTTCTGTTTTGTATTCAGAATTATTTTTCCCCTCAAATCAAAAAAAAAAAAAAAAAAATTCATACGATAATTAGATGAAGGATTAATTTGAAAACTATGTAACTCTCAGATTTGTCTGTTTATCTCTTTGAGAGATATTCTGGTTTTGGTTTTCTAAAATAATTATTTGAATTGAAGTAATGCCTGGCTTTGGTTAAATAAAACTTGAAAATAATCAAACCTACATTTTTTTCAGATGTATTATGTACATAAATGTAAAATTGTTCTCAACCCTGCAACTGAAACTAAGTTCTCAATTGTGTGTATGAATTTGAGAAGATTCCTTTCTTCGAGTTTTTTAAATTATCCAAGCGGGATGCTTCCGAGATATTCGTGACAGACCTATTTTTTAGAGAAAGATTACTAGTCACAAACACATTTTTTTGGGATAGCCAACAGGAAATAAATTTCATCGGCTGGCTTGGCCAGCGCAGCGCTTATAACAATGATAATTCATCAGTTATAGTGGACACTATACAAAATTGCCGTTTAAAACCCAGCATTTTCTGAACCGTAAAAGATTGTATAAACATTTACACTTATGGAATGTTAAAACTGTTAGGTATTCAGCGCTATTTGCGATACTTCAAGGAAGCAGTGAAAGGGGTTGGCCTCTTGACTAAGGAACAAAGGGCCACACACCCGGTCAGTTACGTCGTGACGAGCCGTTGGGAAAGCACGCGGAAAACCCTTCGTTCACAGCTTTGTATCATTTCACATTTTCAGTCTTTTTACAGTTTCCTTTTGCTCAGTGTTCAATTCACATTTATTCAGCTAAATTCATTTTTTCTCAGAACACTCAATCTTGTACCTTTTTGACTAAAAAATATATCGGATAATTACTTTACAATAAAGTGTTGTTTCCTTGACTTTTATTTACGCTGCCACGTAACTCTCATATACCCAACAAATACCTCACAAGGACACAATATTGACGCTTAGAAACGAAGAGATAACGACTATAGTCTAGATTATACAATCTTATGAAGAACTAGAATATTCATTAGTTACATTGTGAATCAAATTCTGGCTTATTGCATTAAGCAGTGTTTCCTTAAATTCAAAAATATGAGGGTTCTCTATACTCTGGTATTATCTTCGTCGGTAATCCTCAGTTCTATTGGTGAATATAATATTATATATCTATAATTTTTTTGTAAAATTAATTGCGTAAGCTTTACGCCAGTGCATAACTAAACACGTCTACATTCTGACGTATACAGTTGGGAGTGCAAAATATGTGCACGTGCACAGATGGTACACTCCCAGATGTGCACTTTGAGATCTAGATATGCTGAGATACCCTAGCGGACCTTGTGAACGAAATGGTTGCTCAATTGCGTGACCGTACTGTGACTGTTTGTAGTGAATTTGCAGTGGAATTTGAGGTGAGTTGATGGGATGAGTGTGTTGGAAGGTTTTGTAAGTGAGGGTTTGTATCTCGGTTTAAAATAATTAAAGTGAAGAGTTGTGTGATATTTTGAGAGATTGAGACGATTTTGGGTAGGCTGAGAGGATAATTTGTTTAGCGTGATGAGCAGGGTGGGGAGGCAGGTGGAGCCCAGTAGCGGCAACAGGGAGGGATAGGGAGAGAGAAGCACAGAAGAAGGTATGGTAGCAGGTTGAGGTAGCGCCGTGGTGACAGTGACTACGCAGTACGCAAGTTACGTTTTAATGGATTCAGGCGAGGAAGTATTCTGCACGCCGAAAAGTGAGACAAAAAGAAGGGGACAGTATAGGAAAACGGTAGAGAGGGAGAGATTGAGGGCAGATAGTTTTGGCTCAATCGAACCGTTTATAAATAGGAAGAGGAATAGGGCAGAAAGAGGAAGTAGCGAAGACAAAATAGAAGTAGGATCCACCCTGAAAACCCCGAAAATGATCAGAACACCGCCGGAAAAGATCAAAATAGAGCGGGGGAGAAAGACATAGAGGGCCGATGGAATTTGAAAAGTTAAAGTTAGAAGAATTGCGTCAAATGATGATAGAGGTAATACAGATAAACGAAAAATGGTAGGAAGAAAGAGGAGAGGAAATAAAACTAGAAATTAGGAAAGAAATGGCCGAACTTAGAAAAGAGATGCGAAAATGGGATGAAGTTAGGGAAAATTTAGAAAAAAGGATGCAGATTTTGGAGCAAAGATTAGAAAAACAGGATGAGCCTAATAAAAAGGTAACACAATTAGAGGGTAAGATAGTGAAGATCGACAAAAAAAAGGGAGTTTGGTGTAGGGGAGAGTGGGTATAATGAGAGGGAAAGGATAAG
Organism: Andricus curvator; assembly: GCA_932195095.1. Classification (NCBI taxonomy): domain Eukaryota; kingdom Metazoa; phylum Arthropoda; class Insecta; order Hymenoptera; family Cynipidae; genus Andricus; species Andricus curvator. Next base: position 319,330 of record CAKNYM010051922.1, on the reverse strand, counting down.
GGAAATAGAAAGAAGACTAGAAAGGAAAGAAAGAAATGAAAGAAAAAGAAACATAGTGATAAAGGGTCTAGGATTAGAAGGGATGGAATTGAAAGAAGGAGTGGAAAATGTGCTAAAAAGGATAGATGCTAAAGTAAAGATAGAGGAAATGCGAAGTGTAGGGGAGGAAACGCGAAGAGGAGAAAAAATGGTACTGATGAAGCTAAAGAAATGGGAACATAGAAGGGAAGTGATGACAAAGAAGAGGTTGTTATATGGAAGCTCGCATAGAATAGAGGATGATTTTACATGGGTAGAAAGGAATATGCAGTATAAGTTAAGGCAAATAGCGGAAGAGGAAAGAAGTAAGGGAAAGAGAACATGGGTTAAGTATGGCAGAATACAGCTAGAAGGAGTAGGGTAGGATTGGGATGAAGAAAGGGAACAGATAGTAAGAAATGAGGTGCCGGGAAACTAGGAGAGAAAGGAACGGGAGAAAGGAAAATAAGATACAGTAAGAAGCAAAGAGAAACGAGAAACGAAGGTAGGGAAGAATGGAGGATATGTAACTGGAATATAGCAGGATTGGAGAGAAAGGATAGGGAGTTTATGAGAAATTTGGCACAATGGGATGTAGTAGTAATGATGGAGACGTGGCTAGATGAAAAGAGATGGGAAAGAGTAAGGGGACGGTTACCAAAAGGTTACAAATGGCAAGTTCAAAATGCAAAGAGAAAGAATAAAAAAGGCAGAGCAATAAGAGGAATGGTGATGGGAGTAAGGAACGAATGTATAACAGGGAAGGATAAGAAAGAGCGGAAAGAACGAAAAGAAGGATTAATAGTAGAAGAGGTAAAGATGGGAGGAGAGAAGTGGAAGATAGTGGGGGTTTATGTGAACGGTGATATGCAGTTCAAATTAGAGGAGATGAAATAAATGATTGAAGAAAAGAAAGAAGAGGTTAGGCTTATAATAGGGGGGGGGGTCGATGCGAGAACAGGAGATAGAGGAGGAAGGGAATGGGGAGGAGAGAGAGGAAGAAAATCCAAAGACAAGATACTGAATGGAGAGGGAAAGAAATTGTTAAAGAGCTTGCAAGAGTTGGGATGGTTTATCTTAAACGGAAATATAGAGGGAGATGAGGAAGGGGAATATACGCGCTCGGGAGGTGAAAGGGGAACGGTAATTGATTATGTGATAGTAGGTGATGAGGTAAGAGAGTAGGTCCAAAAACCAGAGGTAGGGGATTATATAGATTCGGATCACTTTCCCATAATAGTGACATTACAGGGAGAAAAAAGTTATAACAATATGGATAAAAAGGAAGCAAAGGTAAAAAGAGCAGGAAAAGGGGATTGGTCAATGGAAGGAAAAGAACAGTTTGAAGAAAAGGTCAGAAATATCAAAATGGGAGAGGGAAATGTGGACGAGAATAATAACACAATGTGTATTGTTTTTCATTTATCGATCCGTTCAATCTTTTTTAGCGATAGCTAGTTTAGATTTTAGTGTATTTTTCGATCTAATTTTAAAATTTTGATTACAATTTAGGAGAAAAATCAAGGAGAGTCGAAGCGCTCTTAATGACCTAAAATATTCAATTTCAATTGAACATTTTTTGGTGATTCTGTCAAAATTACAATATGATCCGCGACTGCTAAAATAAAAATTTCCAAGAGACCTGCCAACCCAATTTGAGAAATGTATGGTTATTTACCGGTAACATTTGATAAATTTGGTAACAGAATAGACATTTCCCAAGTGGGCCTATGATTTTTGACGTTGGAAGAAAAATTAAAACTAAGCATTGGAAAATAATTCACTCTTTAGTATTAAGTCACGTTATACAAATTATTACCAAATTACTATTTCGTAAACTAATTAGGAAAAATTGATGAAAATTTTAGGGGGCGGTGAGAAATGAATGCGATTAACAATAAAATTGTCAACATCGTGCCGATTTTACCCTATCCTAAAACGGAATTAGGATTTTTTCAAGTAATGGGAAGTGTGAACTTCAACTCTTTTGTGGCTCGCTCTTTGAGTTAATGATAAATAATATCCACAGTGCAGTGGTCTGCGATAGGAATTTACTGTTCATAATAGTCTACAGGTCGTATTTCTTAACTGATTTCAAAGTATTTTTTAGAAATGCTCAGCATTACATTTTTAAGAGAAATGTGGAGAGAAATAGTTCTAATAATATTTATAACGAAAAATCAGCATAAGTTTATATGTACAATAAATGAGTTTTTCACATAACTAAATAGCGCTGAAGAATATTATTTATCATTAACTTAAAGAGCGAGCATAAAAAAGTTCAAACGGTTTCTGAATCTTAAGCGTTCAGACTTCCCATTACTTGAACAAAATTTTAAGTTCCAAGTGTAGAACAGGGCAAAATCGGCATTTGTTTATTAAAAAATTATATAAATTAGCAACAATAACAAACAGCACGATGTTGAGAATGTTATTGTGAATTGCTTTCATTTCTCACCATTCCTTAAAATCTTTGTCAATTTTTCAGAAATAGTTTACGAAAGAATAATTTGTTAATCAAACAATGCAGAAATGTTCAATTGCACATTGTAAATAAGCAAATGCATTTTTCTAACACAATTTTATAACGTGACTTAATACTATTGAGTAGATTATTTTCCAATACTTAGTTTTAATTTTCCTTTTAGCGTCAAAAATCGTAGACTCACTTGGGAATTTTCTACTCAACAGTTCTGCTGGGCCAATAATCTTGGGGCAATAGCAAATTTTTAATGACTGTTGAAAAAATTCTCTAATAAAAATCCCTATATTATATCTTACAGATGGAAGTGATAATCAGTCACGTGGAGGTCAGCGTAGAAGACTGGCTGATCGAACACCAGATCCAGGTTAGTATATTACACATTTTCTGAAACAACAAAAAATCGCTGCGATTCAGAAAAAAAATCCAAATTTTATTTCTTAACCGCCAATGAATTGTTCTCGCTGACCCTGGAGACCTTTGAAACAAGTTTCAAATTTTGACTTAAGAAGTACATATTCTTATAGAAAAAATGTTGAAGCTTTCCCCGTTTTCAAAGTAAACCCGAAAACCCCGTTCAAAAAAACTTTCTATAAATTTTAGAAATTTATGGAAGTTTATGAAATTTGTGGAAATTATTGATACTTTATGGCAATTTGTGTAAATTTATGGGTATTTGTGGAAATTCAAGGAAATGTGCAGTAATTCACTGGTAACTTTAAATAACAGTTAAATGAACGAAGCCGAGAAAATAGACAAAAACTGTTCGAATCTTCATTCGCGTCTATCGCGGATTCTAATTCATTTTCTAATATTTTTTGGTTGTTCTTGACTAATTCGCATATAAACTTTTCATATCTGCCAAAAAATTGTTGAAAAATGCTAACTAATTATTGAAAATGCAGTTACTGCTGTTAATTCGGATGCTGAAATTCGGGAAAACGCCGTAACCGGCAGTTACGGCTCTCTTCGAATTTTGAAACACGGTGTTGGAATCTCTAGGATTGAAACTCCGTTGCAATAATATGCAATAATATGCATTACTCGGAATGTAACACAACGATCGCAGCTCGTGTGAATGCTGTTACGACGTTTCTTGAAATTCAAACTTTTTTTTCGGGGTTTGCGCGGACCTCTTCAAAATCATGACGCGTCGTCTCGAGATAGCCCGACATTTTAGTATAGTCCGTTACTATCCGTTAATGTGTTTTCTCGAATTTTTGCCGGCAGTATTCAGCCGTCTATGATTTACTCCTGCAGTTAAAGGTCAGTTACGGCTCTTTCTCAAATCGGAAATCGCCAATCTTTGCAGTTAATGGCGTTCTCCCAAAATTTATTGGTTAAATTATTTAAATAATCAGGTGTATCTTTTTTCCACTCCAAAGAGATAAAAAAACTCATTTTTCTATATTTTGCAGTTAACGGTGTTTTTTCAAATCACAGCAGGATAATTTCTACAATTTTTAAAAATCTATGAAAACTCATGAAGAAAATTTATGAAATTGTTGGAAATTTATGAAAATTTGTGAAATTGATGGAAATATATAAAATGTATGGAAATTTTTCAAATTTGAGATTTTTATGGTAATTTGCCGGTGACTTAAGTAACCTTTGATACCATCAATAGCCGTTCTGCCGGGCGTATGAATTGTGCTTGAATACTTTGTGCAGTGCGTGTCCAGAACACCCAACTGGAGCACTGCTCCACTTGGGTGGCTGGAGTGGCTGGAGTGGCTGATCTTGAATTTGATGTCAAAACTTACAAATTTAAGTAGCGAATCCAATATAACGGCAAAAATGGTTGAATTTGCATACATTTAACTGAACTTTTTTTTTTAATCTTCTAAAATGTCATGTCCATATTCGCACAGATCATGTTGTAAATTTTGCAAATCCTTTTTCTGCTTGTGTTATGAGGGAAGTTTTGGGGTCGCCGATTTCAAATTTTTGGGGTTTTGTTGTTAAAAAATTCTTTAATAAAAATATTATATATAATATTGAATAATATTATAAATATTATATCTTACAGATGAAGATCTTCAGTTGCCAGTACTCCGTCGAATATCAACACAGACCGAACAATTCCACGACTTTTCTTCAAGTTTTGGACCTCTACGTTAGTATATTATAATTGTTTAATCTAACAAAAAATGGTTGGGACTCAGAGAAATATCTAAATTTTATTTCTTAACCGCCAATGAATTGTTCTCATTAAACGGCGTTCGCCCCTGGAGACCTTTGAAACAAGTTTCGAATTTTAAATTGAAACGTACATATTCTTTTAGGAAAATTGATTGCGCAATTATTTCTCCGGAAAAAAATGTTGTAGCTTTCCCCGTTTCCAAAATGAATCCGAAGACCCCGTTTCTTCAAAAACAAATTTGTTTTTAGAAGTTTATGAAATTTGTAGGAATTTATTAGAATTTGTAAAATTTATGAAATTTGTCGAAATTTATGATAATGTATTCAAACATGTGGAAATCTATGGGAATATATGGTAGCTTAGGCTGTAATTTCTAAAATGTATAGGAATTCATATATACAATTTGTGGAAATTTGTTGAATTTGAGATTTTTATGGTAATTTACCGGTAAGTTTTGTCATAGGCGCTTATTCTGCTTACATTCAAAAGTCACTAGCAAATAATCTTTAAAAAAACACACCATCCATCGTGGCTCATTTTTGAAGGCAGAACACCCAGCTGAAGCTCTGCTAGCAGCCACACAGTGGGCGAGAATCCAATAAAAGTGACAAAAAATCTATTTTTTTCGCATCTATATAAAATTCGGTACAGTGGGGTTCTTAAAGTTGCATACGTTTATCTGAAACTTCACAGAAGAAACAAAATGTAATCTTTACAGCGATATCTATTATTTCGAATTTGGCGTCGAAAGTTACAAATTCAAAATGATGGATCCAATATAGGGGATATTTGTTTTGAAAAATGCTAAAACTGAGTAGGGGAAACCACCCTACAGTAGATAGGAAAAAATTCAGAAGCATTTAACTGCATCAGTTTCCAAAAATAAAGAAAGATGATCATTGTTAAATAAAGCTTACATATTCAATTGAGTATTCTTCTAGAAAAAAAGATCACGTAATTAATTAATTAGCTGTATAAAATATTTTTATTAGACCTGGTCAAGGGTACGATTTTGACACCTTTGTCCATCAATAGATAATCGTTTCTGATATTGCTCCTGGGCAAGTAAGAATACTCAATTCTGGATAATTATAATTTATCATTAGTATACTTACAATTAAAATCAATTTTTCGAGTAAATAATAGTTGAAACTATGATTATTTCACAAAAAACGCAAAAGTTTAAATTATTGACATTTTTTTATCTCTGATATTTCGTAAGATTGGTACGATTGGTACGAGATGTTTAATCCTCATACAATTTAACCTGACTTGCGATGACAGAAAAGTGCAGCTTTTTTACATACCTTAATCCTAAAAATTATATCTTTTCCGAAAGGCTACTTGAAACACAATTAAAATTTATGAGCTTTTTAATAACTAATAATTTACACTATTTTCTTAGTTTATTTTTTATAATAATTTGAATTTAAACAAACACAACCTTTATCTTAAAACAAGCGCGAGACAGTCGCAGAGCTGCCAATTTTGACAGAGACATTTTTTGTAATTTTCCGATTATCTACTGTTGGTTATCTACTGTTGGAAAATGTAATATCCAATGAAAAGTCCTTAAATATTTATATATATTAAAGAAAGAACACTTTGTACTATTAAATATTGTTCATTAAACTTCAAGCTTTGATTCTAATCTATAAACATGTCATAAAAATGTTTCATTAAGTTAAAAAGTATGAATAAAGAAGAGGTGAAATTTTTTTTTTTCAGGTTAAAAATAAATTTTTTGCTCTCACTCATTAATTAATTATAAAATTTCAATGAAACTTCGTCAGAAGATAGAGTATCCTTGCTGAAACGTTATACTAACAAAAGTAATGGACAATTTTTGTCAGTTTTCCAGCTAAGTAAGATTATCTATTGTAAATCATTATCTACTGTAGGGTGGTTTCCCCTACTACAAAGGTACTAGATTGGAATACAAAAATCTTTAAAATGTAGTTTCTTCAGGGTCAACTGTGTTTTCAGGAAGTTCAAAAGTCATAACGAACGGATTCATGAAGTTACATGAAATAATAGAGCGCAAGATGAACATTTCATGAAATTTATTCATGAGACTTTTTCGGTTGACTTTTTATGTACGATAAATTTTGATAGAAAATTTGCTTTTATAATTTTTTTTTAATTCAGAAAGTTATTGTTATGTATGCATGAGCAAAAATCCTATACTTTCAACCATGTCAATGGACCATACGATTTCAAAACAACATAATACTCTAAAAATCGATAATGCAGGGTGTCTGGATTCTCAAAATAAATGTATTTAATCGAAACTTCGTATCTTGGTTAATATTAGCTGGATTAGGGATACAATTTGAGCTATCTTTAGTTTGGACCAATAGGAAATTTTTGGGGATTCGTTAAAAAAAATTTCGAATAAAAGGCCCTGTATTATATTTTACAGATACACGTACACCACGGCCAGGCTCTTCAGCAAATCTGCAGGCGATGCATACGACAGTATGTAAGTATATAATACTTTTTTGAACTAAGGAAAAATTGGTGTGATTTAGAAAAAAAATCAAAATCGTTGGCCCTTAAAGATCTTTCAAACAAGTTTCGTATTTTAACTCAAAAATACATATTCTTATAGGAAATTAATTTCTCATATTTTAGCTGGATAAAATGCTGTAGCTTTTTGGAATTTTGGAAATTAATTGGATTTTTGTGGATATCTATGATAATTCCTGGCAAAACCGGTGATCCTCTCCCTCATAATTTTCTGTGTTAACTTTGCTTTTTTTATTTCATTGGGAAATGGAGAAAAATTATAAAAATATGCAATTTCATGATGACATGTAATTTGTAATGATTTGAAGGATAAAAAAATTGTTTAAATAAATGAAAATGACTTAGAAAATTTCAAAACATCCCAAACAAAAAATATGACATTTACCAATTGTTAATTGTGTCATTAACTCCAGAAAAAGGGTTATGCCATTAACACCCAGCTGAAAATTCCTGTATAGGAACCTGACAGGTTCCTTTGGAGGTTCCTGTACAGGAACGTACGCAGGTCCCTGGTACACCCGTTCCTGCCGCGGATCCTGCGAGGGAACCTGCGCACGTTCCTGTAGAGGAACCTGCGTATTCAAATACCTGTACAGGTTCCTGCATTATCGTGGATGTTGCTGCAAGAAATTCCCTGTGGAGGATCCTGTACAGGTTCTCTGAAGGATCCTGTGCTACTTCTGTCCCACATGATTATTCCTGTACAGGAACCTGTAAAGGATCCTGTGTAGTTTTTCTGAAGCATGCTGATACTAAAGAACCTTTAAACGGTCCTTCACAGGATCCTCCCTAGGTAATTTCGTTGCAGCAACATCCACGATAATGCAGGAACATGTACAGGTATTTGAATACCCAGGTCCCTCTACAGGAACGTGCGCAAGTTCCCTCGCAGGATCTGTGGCAGGAACCGGTGTACCAGGAACCTGCGTACGTTCCTGTAAGGAACCTGTGCAGAAACCTCCAAAGGAACCTGTGCAGGAACCTCCAAAGGAAGCTGTGCAGGAACCTCCATAGGAACCTGTTCAGCAACCTCCAAAGGAACCTGTCAGGTTCCTGCACAGGTTTCTGTACAGGAATTTTCAGCTGGGCATGAGAATAACATTGTAAACAAATAAAATTTGTTTAAACTATTGCCAAATATGTTGAGTTAAAAATATTATTCTTGAAATTCATCAACTGTTGCGATAGTGGATTGTTGTCATCTCATTTACCACTTCGCTAATGGCGGTTTGCAACAGAAGTATATATACGTATATGGGTATACGTATCAAAAATGCTTTGTGCGCCAGCCAGGCCCGATAAGAAAAAATTGATAGGAATGAAAACTATAGGAAAGCTAGAGGAGCAAGGAGACTCAAGGGTGGTTCTTAAAATCACAACGGTCAACGTAAATAGAACATTTAAGAGAGCTATAATTTAACACTTTTGGTAAATCCTACATTTGAACAACATAAATTTTCCCGGAAATAAATAAGAATACCCTGGCGGAGCGGCTGAACGCAAGCTTTATGCTATAGCGTAACCATGAAGTAAACCTGCAGTAATCTCAAAGTAATCTCGGAATATAATGAATAACAAAAACAAAATAAATATCTCAATTGTTGGAATTATAATTGTTCATTAAAATTTACGTTAGGCGGTAATGCCGTAATTGGAATGAGTTCATTTTTTAGCATTAGAAATTTAAAAAAATATAGTGGGTGTCATTGAAGTCTGCTAAAGCGACTTTAAGCGCATCTGAGTAGATCTGAGTAGATGTGCTTGAAGTCGCCTCTAGCAGACCTTCAATGAGAGCCACTTTTTTTTAAATTTCTGACACTAAGAAATAAACTTATTGCAATTACGGCATTACCTTCTAACGTAAATTTTAACGTACAATTATAATTGTAACAATTTAGATATTTATTTTGTTTCTTTTATGCATTATAATTCGAGATTATTTTAAGATTTCCTTAGGGTTATTTTATGGTTACTCTGTAGCATAATGCTAGCGTTCAGTCGGTCCACCAGGGTATTCGCAAGATTTCAAACCCAAAAGTAAAGTTTCAAAATTACTACCGTTACGTCCTTACGAAAAGATATGACAGGAAAAAAACGACAGGTGTGTCATTTTTTTCTGTCATTTGTTCGCGACCACAAGAAAATGACAGGCAAAATGACAGGAAAACGACAGGCAAAATAAAGGGCCATAATTGACCTTAATTATAATAATCTAGCGGAGGAATGAAAGAATTAGATTATTACTAATTAAAAAAAAAACGAAACCGATTTCTAAAAATTTTTATTGCAGAGAAAAATGCAGTATCAGTACAGTATCGACGACATATACTTATCAACTTTCGTGATCGACCTCTTTAAAAGTTTGCGAGGATTACTAAACTTATTTTGAAAGAAACGCGACCCACAAGGCACGTCGTACTTCTCCGATTCCTACCACACCGGCAGTAAATTTTTTTATTTTTTTCAAAAGTAAACTTGTTTTTGTTATTACAATAATTTAAGACCATACGCGGATTTTTCGAAACATGCCGGTACATTGGGAAACGACGAAGTATGACGGTGCACGCACGTTTAGCTTTACCCAAGTTTGACTGCAAACTGCAAAGGGCATGCCCGAAACCCCATTCCGGTTTTTGCTCATTCTATTTTTGAGACGCCTCTCGACTATTTCAGATCTGAAATAAAAAACATTTCGTTGCGTTCTTTGAAAATATTTTAGTTTTGTCTTTTGGCTTCAAAACAACTTAATATTCAAGTTTTCTTTGCACCCATCGTTTTTCTAAAGACAAGATTCAACAAAGAAACTGTTTCCGAAAAGTCAAGAAGAAAGATATTTTTAAAAAACATCGAATTACACTTTCCGTCTTAGACTACAAACACTCAAGCGACGTCCCAAAATTAGAATCCGCGAAAAAACGAGATTGGTAACCGTACAGTTCAAGTTGCATAACACTAGGTATGTGTACTGAAAGTTTTACTATATTATAAGCTTTGCGGATATTATCCTACAATCATTCGTGAGAGAAATCTTAAAAACATTGAAAACTTTATAACACTTAATTTAAAACAAAAACGACCTTAAAACCATGTCCTACTTATCCGATTCCCACCATACCGACATTATTATATAGTTTTTTTAAAAATAAACTTGTTTTTGTAATCACAATCATTTCTGACTATACGCGACTTTACAAAAAACAATTCTCGTAAATAAGAGTAAACTATTTATACGAGTTAAACGTATCCACAATCGAACTTACTGCAACATCTTCTTTACTACTGCTTAGATTTCCGTTTATTTCCTGTCACAATTTCAGTGGATGATCTTTCCTCTGGCAGAATTGTGCGGAATTTTTCCGCTTCCTCACCACATCTTTCTTTTCTTTTTTATTCTCTTTGTACTTAGTTACGTAGTCCGAAAATACTTTGCTGGCTCTTAGCTTTCTTCTACTTTTTGTTCTTTCTAGAGTATTACAGTCTAGAATATTCGAATTTTTGTTTACCATGTCGGAGTAATCTGTGCAGATAGAAATGTTCAAAGATGAAGTAGAATTAGAAAACGTGTACAGTAGAATTACCAAACTTCGGACATTGGCTGAAACTTTGGAAGCCCATTGTTTTTTACTTGTACATAACCAAAATAAGTGTAAATTCCAGAGAAGAAGGTTTCCGAAGTTTTAATCAATATTCGAAATGACAGTAATAACAGCGAAAAAAGAGGTCTCAAATATTCATCTTTCCAAAAATATTTGAACTATACACATTCAGCATACAGATATTTCACCTACAAATAAAAGTATAGTTAAAGATAAAATTTAAGTTTGCTCAACTTAAACTTTTGCACTTCCTATAGATTTTTTAACTCTTCCAATTGTATATTGGCAAACGGCCAACAGTTTTCATATTTCCAATTTAAAATAATTACACCGAAAATGGGAAGTTTTTCAAGAAAAGCGGAACAAAAGGGGACATTCAAAAAGGGGCAAACGCAAAGGTTTCTGGAGTATTCAAATATTTCTAGAAATTTCACAAAGATTTTACAATAATTTCAAAAATTTTACAGTGATTTCAAAACATATAACAGACTTCAAACATTTCACAACTATTTCAAAGACCTCATAGATTTCAAAACATATGGAGAGATTGTATGTATGTACTTATATGAACAGATAAATAAATACAAGTTTTCACAAACATTTCAACGACTTGAAATATTTCAAAACATATAGAAAGATATAATGAAGAAATGTAATGTAACTTGTACTCGTATTGAAGGGATTTAAAATGATTTCCACTTACTTCAATACATTTTTACGATTTCCAAACATTGCAAGCAATTAGAAAGGATATTAGCGAATTTCTGGAGAAGCTCATGAAATAAATTCAATTTTATTTGAAGGAATTTCAATGATTTCAAGAGATATTACGGAATGTACAACATTTAAAAAATTTGAAAGAATTAAAAATATTTCAACAGATCAAAAAGATTTCAAACATCTAAAATGTCTGAAACTAATAACTAATAACCTTTATTTTCTCCACAAATACCAAAAAGATCAAAACTATCTTAAATATAACTTATTATCGAGCAATGTATTTGTAATCTGCTTACACACCGCCGTAAGCAATAAGTTTGCCAACCAAAAAATCCCAATTAATATTTTCGAGTTTCTGTGTTAAATTTGTAGCACCTGCAATTTCGTACTTCGGCCACTTTAACGCGATCGCTTTTTCGTCTTGGAGAAGCTTGTCCATAGCTTCATCGTTTTCGGGGTAGTCCACAATAAATGGCCGAAACCCAACTTCGATAGTGTTGTTTTTTGTAAACAATTTGAAAAGTACACTTACAGAATTATTTGGGACATCCATATTTTTTTCTCACAACAAACTACACAACGCGATGCTCATTTCGACCGTTCGCCGCTTCCTGTTTAAAATCAGAAAAGGTACCCACAGGACACGGCGAACCACCATCCATCCTCCCCATGCACAAAAGCCTCAACAACTTCCAGAGTTGGAGCCTCATCGGAAGACGTGGTAAGAATCATTTAAGTTCAAAACGGAAGTTACTTCAGGCTCAGAGACATTTGACTCAGCTTTGAAGCTCTCTCTATTTTAAGAGACAGTAGGGACCAGTCCTAGTGTTTCCCTTCTGCGTTTCCCGAGCAATCTGGGCAAGTCGACGGGTGAAGCCCTCATTCTTACAAGCGAAGCAAACCAATTTACGTAGGTAAACGCTGGCCCTTTTGGTAGTGGTCCACCTGTCTTCATCTAAAACAAGTTACCTGGCCCAAAGCGCCAGGGTCATTATCTCGGGAACTCGATTGTGGAGTAGGAACATCGGGCGTATTCGAGCCATTGTCGTTAAGAGGCTCATTTTTATCCTCGGGAATATTTTCCGTCGTTTTAACAGACGAAACCGAATCTTGTTCGACAATGACCGAAGAACTGTTCTTTGATGGTTCCTGCGCCATCACATCGCGGTACGCAAACTTTTGCAGGAACAAATTCTCGGGATTAGGGGTTGGTTTACATTCTTTGATGGCCGTCCACTCTTTCTCCCAACCATTGCCAAGTCGCGAAAGTTCATCGAAGGTTCGGTAGTGGGAGCAGCAAATCACCCTATGAAATTCTGGCCTGAGCCCCCTATGCGCCCAATCCAACTGCTCTACTGTCGGCATCTCATTTTCAAGTAAGTTGATTAGGCCTTCTAGGTTAGTCAGGCAATCATCTATACGCTCAATCTTCCCCTGAGTCCTAGCATAAATCTGTTCCCTAACAGAATTCTCTTGAATTGAGTAGACGACTGGGGTTCGATCCCTAAGCCGGCACCAATGGAAATTTTTCTATGTACTTCTTCCAGAGCTTTGGTACTTCGGAACGCACCTTAAACTGTAGGTCTCCTCAAAGAGGCTGGTTACGTACTAAGGTAGAGGTCCCATGTCTAGGGGACTAGCCTTGGGAGTCGAAGTCGACTTTATAAGGACTCGAAAATGAATCAGCGATCTCCTTGCGCTTCAGGCCTCTATGGGGGCTCACGCTCGGTGGTAGCTAGTCGATTTCTAGTAATGAAGAGATACACACACATACATTTGCATAATACACCAGGCCAGAGCTTCGAATCTGTGCATCTAACTGATGACCTCAGAGAGATCGCTCCGTCCACCCTAGCCTGGCCGTATTCTCCTTCTGCAACTTGCTAGGGAGGCTGCCGAATGACAGAGTGGGTGAGGGTCACTTTGTCTGTCACAAAGAAGAGCATAATTTACTGTGCGATTGGTACGCCTGGCACCTGAGAGGTATGTTTTCAGAATTTTGGAAACAACGAAATCCACCTAAATCTAAAAGTATTCGGTGAAGGTGTCAGGATTCGGAGTACTGCCCCAATAATAAACACGGGTGTGGCACAATAGGCTTTATGGCTTGAATGTCAAAGGGGAAACTCACTGAATCCCCTCCCCCACATTAAAACAAACAAATCATTCCACACAAAAAATAATAACTGATCACAATACAAGGGGGTTGGGGGCATCAAAATTAAAAGTTTTTGGGTGAAAATTATTCCTTGAACATTCCTTAAGAGGTGACTATACTTTAATTCACAAACAATTAATCTCCTTTTTTCATTTTTTCGAAAACCGAGTTTCTCCTATTTAAAACCCCATGTTAATTTCAAACGCCCGGGGACATGGACGAATGTTGACCGATTAGAGTAAAATAAGGAATTTCTTTCGACAGAAATGGAACTCATTGCGAGGGGGCGGGGGGAAGAGAATCGATGACCAAAACTCGAGGGTCGAATTTTTCAATGCACTCGAGTTCCCTCGCACAGTCAGAATAGCCATCGATTGCCCCTCCATTCCTTCTCTGCTCTTCTCCCAAACCCTGAGATATATTTGAGGGTCAGAGAGTTGCGTTCTGCAGGCACTTAAAACAACTCTATGCTCCCCTACTCTTTAACACTACCAGCAGAAATATGTGCAGTGCACAATTTTTTTCTTTCACACTTGTATACAAATTAGCGTTAAATTTAGAAAACTTAATCGAATCCATTTTACATTTTGGTATCCTATTTTTATCTCCGTCTCCTGTTCTTTTCTGTATTGGAATTCAAAGTTCCACAATTTAAGAGAATTACAATTGCAGTTCCTGACTTTAGAACATATAGAGTTGCAAAACATTAAATTTACAACAAAAATTAGAATAGGTTTTTTTTCAGTTAGAAATAGATTTTCTAATAAAAGAAACTAATTTTCAACATAATAGCTACATCTTTAACCAATAAAATCAATCTTTAACAATATAGTTAAACTGTTATCCAAGTATTTGAATTTTCAACCAAAAATGCAATAGTTAAATTTTCAGTTGAAAAAAGATGAATTTTCAATGAAAAGTTTTATATATGAATTTATTCATATTAATTTAATATAATAGTTGTATTTTTCACTAGCAGTGAATTATTTTGAGACGAAAGTGGATTAGGGATCGTCCATATATTACGTAAGACGTTTTTCTTTTGTTTATATCGTTGTGTTCTTTTCAGCTTCACATCAATTTTATTCTCGTCTTTATTTAAACAAAAGAAAAACGTCTTACGTAATATATGGACGTTCCCTTAGTCAAATTTTCAGTTCAGAAAATTACTTTAAAAAAATGCAAATTTAAAAAAAATCAAATGTTTAACTTAATAGTCGAGTTTCTATTCAAACAAGATAAATTCTGAATGAATTATTATCAACGAAGAACGGTTTTTGATGTTTGGAAATATCGAGTTACAAAGCATTCATTTTACACGATCCTTCTTTCAACGAAGTGGCTAGGTCTAGTCTCACCAAAAATATTTGTGCAATGCTCACCGAATTTGACGAAACGAGCCGGTCTTTTCCAACTCCATTCGGCTCTTAGAAAATATTTATTCGACGCTCACGGAATTTCGTTAGTGGGAAACTTATCCTGGGAATTTAAACACATTTAAACAAAAATGACATTCAGCCACAATGTGAGCAAGTGCATGAACATAAGTACTGACTTAATTCCATGATCAAACTCGAATTCGACAGATTTTCTCACACCGGGAGGAAGTCGAGTGCAACCGAATTTTTTGACCAGCATCCCTAGTGAAAGAACTATCTGAAAATAATTTCCAGTGGATGAGAAAAAACAATTTATTATCCCTATGTTATATTTTACAGATATACCTACACCACTACTACCACACTACAACGCTTTTGCAGGGCTGCCAATAGAAAAAGGGCCATCGCGTAAGTGTATAATAATTTTTTGAACTAAGAAAAAATTGCTGTGATTTAGAAAAAAAATCAACATCGTTGGCCTTTGAAGACCTTTGAAACAAGTTTCGAATTCTAACTTAAAAATAAATATTCTTATTGAAAAGTAATCTCGCATTTTATCTCTGGATAAAATGATGTAGCCCTTTCCGTTTTTAAAGTAAACCCGAAACATCGTTTTTACAAACAAAAAAAGGTATTTCTGTAAATTTTGGAAATTCATCAAAATTTACGAAATTTGTGGAAAGTCATTGGAATTTGTGAGAATCTATGTAATGATAATTTATGGCAACCTCGGTGATCGCCTCCCCAGGCTTTTCTGTCTAACCTCGTAGGTGCGAATTGTCGGTCGGGCCATGATTGGGCCAACCTTTGTAAGGTCGGGACAACTTTGTGAGCCAATGGTCGGGCCAACCAGCGTAATGATAACGCAAGCCCTCCCTATTTTCCACAGTTGGGCCAACAATACTTGTCATGGTTGAACAAACCGCGGAACACAAGGTTGGCATACCATTGGTTTTCAAATTTGGCCCAACATTGAGAAGAAGCGTTGGTTCAACTTTGCTCTCCAAATTTAAATTAATAGTTTTCTACTAATGAAATAGTGCAAAATCATTTACCAATTACTTTAGTAAGCATCTTTACTAATCAATACTAGAAAATCATTAATTTCTTATCAGAAAACACGGATTCATTTATTAAGTCTTAATAAGTGATTTCGTGGTTTCCTAATAAGAAATTAATGATTTTCTACTAAAGATGAGTAAAGATGCTTACTAAAGTAATTGGTAAACGATTTTGCACTATTTCATTAGTAGAAAACTATTCATTTAAATTTAGAGTGCAAAGTTGAACTGAAGCTTCACCTCAATGACGGGCCAACTAGCAAGCCGAAGTGATGACACACTTAAATAAAAAAAAGAATAATACGCAATAAAAACAAAGATTTTTCATCGAAAAACAACTTGCGTTATTTATTAAAATTATATTGTAATAATGATTATAATTATAATATAAAAATCATGGTAATAATTTATTTTCTACTCTTTCGTCCACCATCGCGGTCCCCGGCCTGGGACAACCAAATGTTCAGCTCTGCTACTATCTGTGATTCTGAAGTTGAGTCGCTGAAGTAATCCAAATTACATCTGCAAAATACAATGTAAAAAAGTTGAATCTCCATAATTAAAAAAAATTAAAGCTTGCTTTTCAAAATGATCTCTTATGGAAAAGAATGTAAAAGATTTTGGTAATAAATTAGTACACGGAACCTTTATAATTACTAGAAAAAATATCAGTATTCAAATCAAGAAATTAAATTTAGAAGAAATCCAAATTCAAATTCTTCCTCAAGATCCTGAACAAACTTCAATAACAACATTCTGAGAATTGAAAGAAACTTTTTAAACACTGAGAATCAAAAATGACCAAATTTGGATAATCTCACATGCAAATACCTCCATTCGAACACAGTAGTAAAGAAAACTAAATGAGAAAAGAGGAAAGAAAATGGTGTTCGCCTTCTTCTTCTCTCCTCTTTTTTCTTGGTTTATTTTTTTAAGGTTTTGAATGAGGAATTTGCATATGGGTTTGTCCAAATTTGGTCGTTTTCGATTTTTAGAGTTTGAAAAGTTTTTTGTTGGATTCTCAGAATGTTGTTATTTCAGTATCAGAATTAAAATAAAAACTAGATGGCAAATAAAATGGAATAATCCATTATCTAAATCTGAAATTTTTGATAAACTGTTGAAAAATAATAAAACATCAAAGAATCACCACTTCAAAACAAAACAATAATGTCCGACACAAAAAAGAATATGCGAGGAGAAAAAAGTGATCTACTTAAATCTTCTGTAAAAGGAATCACGAAAGGAATCACAAAATCAATTTTTCTTCAGAATAAATTTTGTTTATATTTAAAACCATCTTCTCATCGGAAAAAAGCGTTTCGCCGTATTTTCTTCAAAAAAGAACTTTACTAAAAAAAAATATATAAAGATAAGGCTTAACCTTCTTCATTAAAGATAGGCTGGGATTTAAAGCATACGTAACTATTCAGTTTATGAAACAAAGTAATATAAGTAAAGCTCACCACGCATGGATTTGTAAGTGAATGTTGTGTTGAATGGAAGATTATTTCTTTTTCGTCCAGTGGCGCGGTAACGTTCCTGAACTGATTTTCCGATTATTTTTGTTAAGATATTTCCAATTGCTTGTCGTGAATTTGCAGATCTGCTATAGATTCCAATTTAAAAATAATGTACTTTAAGGGGAAAAATGCAAATGGAAATCGGGATTCGACTGTTGAGCCTGTGTTCTATTTTCTCATCATTTTGTGAGACTGCGTCATAAAAATCAATGAAGTCTTTCAGTTCCTTTATTGGTAGCCCAACTTGGAGAATTTGTTGTTTCTTGGATGTATCTGCGAGTAAAGGTGCATTAATATTATCTTCAGTGGTTGTCAGAAGACAATCTATTCGTTTTTGCACTTTTCGAATAAACCTGAGCTTGACATAGTGTAATAACAGCATTGCGGATTCCTGTATGGTATTATTGATCATGGAGTAAATGTCCATAGTCATGTCCAGATTTCTTTTCTCAATCTTAATACTTCATGTTCTTAACATTTTTTTGAAAACTCAAAAAACTAAAATCGCATTTTTGAAAATACGTGTTCTTGAATTTTTACAATTTTTTTGCCAACGAAAGGCAACAATGTGTTTTATCAGACCTGTAAATTTTATCTTGGGACCGCCAGTGGTTCACGAGAAAAAATAAATAAATCTTAGGGTCCTACACGATGAAGCGAAGTGCCGCGCCGCGACTAGAAGTGCGCGGGCGTAGCGCATGATGTGCCTGTTCAGACACCTCAATTAATAATTTCATTTTCAGAAATCGATTTATAGAATTTTTGAGTCAAGGTGAAAACCTTTTCAGCAACAATTTTCATTGTTGAAGTATTTTTGAAATAATTGAATAAGTAAGAGCGACATATAAACGAATAATGTGAGTGTTAAAACTCTTTGATTCCAGAATCAGAGAGAGAGGGGGGGGGGGGGGGGAAAAATCTACAGAAACTTCAAAGCGGTTAAAAACTCGAAAACTAAACTGATGATGTTTCGCTTGACGCGCTATTTTCAAAGATTCCTAAATACATTTTAAGTTTCCCTTAACCTTCCGGTGGGCGGTTTTTAAATACGGGTACTATATTAAACTCTTCAGAATTAGAAAAAATCTTTGTCCTTACTTCAGTCCTAGAAATAGGAGTTACAGCGTGTATTTGTTGTGTACCCTCAATTGTAATAGAATTGTTAAATCTTTCACTTAAAAACGCTTCTTCTGCTTTGTATTCATTGTTATTGCAGGATTCCACATGAATGTCTTTGAAGTGTGTTTTGGCCCAGTCGTACATTTCACTAGCATTAGTAATCTGATTATAGTATGGACGCTGAAGATTTGTTTTAGCAGCTGCTCTTTTAAGAATGCCACCAATACCATCACAAGGTCCTTTGCCATGTGCAGTTACATGGAAATTCCATTCTGCTTTACATCCAAAGTCTTGTTCGTGGAGTATTAAGTTGGCAAAGTTCTTGCGATTTTTGTACTGTGCTGCTGAACCATCTGAATTGTATATTACAAAGTCTACAGTAATTCCCACTTTCTCTCGCAAATAAGATATTAGCTTTCTTTGATAGAGATGCACAGCAATCGTATTATGCTCTTTTATATCCGATATTATGGCGTAACTGATGTGTTTCAATTCACCTTCAGGTGTTGTTCGGTAGTATGTCACAAAAGGATGAACGGTGACTTGTGTTTTCGACCAATGCTTACATTGAGAAGAATCTTATAAATCAATTGGGTGGTTTTCAGCAAAATCTAGTTGAGCAAGAATTTGACCCACTGTTAGTTGAGATTTCATGCTGTTAATATACACACTTTGTTGTTTGGTAATAAAATCATGTCGAAGAAGCCGTTTCATATCTTCACTTAAGCTATTAATAAATTCATCTATGGGTGCTATAACAGTTTCTAAATCTGATCGATCTACGTTTAACCAGGGTTTAATCTTGATATCTTCAATATAATTTTCAGTGTAGGCATTTTCTAAAAGAAGTTTGAGGTTTTCGTCGCCGGGACAGTTTAGACATTCATTAAAATAACACGCTATTTGAGCAGGATTACAAATCGACTGGGCTAGCCAGTGTTTGACGGTTGGAAATGGCAGAGAATTGGACTTTGCTAATTCTTTTATATTCCCACCTATAAACATTAGTTTAGCATTCTGATGGGGAATGCAAACGCACACGTTGTGTGTACCACTTGTTCCTGCCAAAACACACTCTTTCGGTCTTAATTCTGCAAACTTCGAGAATCCAATTTTTTCCTCAGAATGATCGGCCTTGAAAAGTGTATATAACTCTCTTAAGTTACATAAAACTAAACGTTTTTGGACGCTCGTATTTTCTCCATTTACTTTCACGGATATGCAATCATTTTTCCCTGGCATTATACGACTATTAACATCATGGTTGTAAAATTTTTTAACGCACAATACCGTTTGTTCTGACAAAAATTTTCCCGGTTTCGGGTCAGGAGAAGATAGAAATCCTTTTGAAATAATTAAGTCTTTAGCTTCACGAGCCACGCGATAAGAAGAATTAAAGCGGATTCAATCTTTCTGATTGTCCAATTGTATGGCAAAATGGTTAAAATTGTAATTTGCTTTTTTTTCCCCTTAATTTAGCCTTTTCAAAATTTTCTTTCAAATGAGCTACAATTTGTTCATCTTTATGAACAGGATTTTCATCAAAAATTTTGCAGGATAACGTTTCACATACTCTTCTGAAAGCGTCTTGCTTTTGTTTCTTAATTTTTAACTCAATAAAATTGATCTCTTCTCCGAGAATTCGTAAACATGCATTTAAAAAGAAAAGAGCTTTCTCTTTGTCTAGTTTTGAAAGTTCAGTGTCACTTTCAGATGAAATATTATTATCCATGTCCATATCAATTTGCTCTAGAACTTTATCTTCTTGAATCTCGTTAACGTGAAAATCATGATTTCTAGAAAGATCAGAAGAAGAAGTTTGTCCTTGTGAAAATTTCGTACGACAACTATCACAAATGAAGTAGTTTGGTGAAATGCATGAAGAATTTTTGCGAATACTTTCGGGAACAGGCCTAACATTTTTTGTAATATTACTGTGACCATGCTTGCCAAAAGGATTATAACTTCTTTATTAAAAGACGTTTTCGCAACGATGTATTGAAATGCGAATGAACTAAAATAAGAAGTAATAAAATGAACCGTATTTTAACAGAAATAAGAAGTAATGCGGTGTCACTAATGTGATGCTAATGCTAAAGGTCAGCTTAGACAAGCCTCCTTGCCGCGAATTCGCAAACAAAAGCGAATCGCAGTGGACATGGCGCAGCGAGGCGTAATGCTTGTCGCTTTGTCATGTAGCCCTATCATTTTTTTCTCGTGAAATGAAAAAGCAAGTAATAAAATCATATGTATTCTTAACAGCAATACGAAATAATGAAGTGTCGCTCATATGAAGGCTGTTGTTTTTACCCAAGATTTATTTTTTTTTCTCGTAAACCCCTGGCGGTCCCAAGATAAAACTTACAGGTCTGGTAAAACACATTTTTGGCTTTCTTTGACAAAAAAAAAAAAAAAATTCAAGAACACGTATTTTCAAAAACGCGTTTTTAGTTTTTTATGAACATTTTTTTGTTTAAATTTAAATGTCATTACAAACAATTTCGGACGTCAAAAAGTAAAATCGGTTAATTGTAACCAAAGATATGGAACTATAAAAAAAAGTTACCCAACATTTCAAAGTCCCATATCTCCGCCATTTTTTTGAATTTTTGAAAAATACTTGCGGGTATTTTGCCTTGCTAATGCATGACTGTATACGCCGACTTATGGCCAAATCCATTTCCAAGAGGAAAATTCTTGATCCGCTTGACATGGACTCCACCAGAGGAGACACTTCCTTATTTAAACAAGCGTACGCAAACTTGCACTTTAACCGTTTGAGATTTTTATTTGCGATCGCTATCATAAGGACGCGTACTACAATGATTTAGGGATACCGACGAGCACTCCATGTAATATATCCTCTAAGGTGGAAATTTTCACGGAGAAAAATGGAAGTGAAAAATTGGGCCCTTAGTGCTGGTAGTCGAGGTATTCATTACTGAACTGGCGTTGTAAAAAAAAATCGAGATTTAAAATCGGTTATTGATTCAAGTGCAATCGCGATATTAACTCCTTTAGCCAACTAAAGAGATTACAACTTGTCGACGGCCTGACTCCCGTAGCGCACTGTACGGTGTCCAGTCCAGAATAGGAATCGTTCCTATATTCGCAACAGTAAATAATGATCGGTCCAAAAGAATTCACAAGGACACAGAGCGGCGTCTGTTGACGGGTCGATATAGTCACTTTTCATTTTATAAACTTACATTTATTCATATATTATACATACATATATTCAGTGAGTTTTAAACATTAAATTATGAAAATTCATTTGCTGAAACATAAAAAGTCGAGTTAGATGAAAAACGTAGTTGCCGAGAATCGAAGCCGGGTTTCCAAGACAGCAATCAGCTTCTCTCTGCATTCTGGTATTCTGGATGCTAAAGTAAGAGACACTAAACGTCCTTATGGTATCATGCAAGCAAGCTTCGGTTCCGTACTGTCCGAACGTTATTGAGTGCGGGGCGTCCAGGAATGGTTACTGGACTGCTGCAAACTCAGTCGAGTTTCCAATAGAACACTATAAACTATACTTCGATTAAGACTTCGTCCTTCCCACAACTGAGACACGATATATAGATTTCCATTATTGATTCTAGAAAGTATAGTAATTTATGCTTTCTATTCTTTTTTGAGAAAACGAACTTTTTAGGAGAGACTAGTTTTTAAATTGTGTAAAGGTTGAAGCACTTAAATTGTAGGTGGTAACGTACGAAGCGTGTACAATAACTTTAGAGTATTAAAGGATAAGGACTATACAAGAGAGATACAAATTTTTAATGATTAGTGTGTAGTTTCACAATCCTTCCCGTGTCTTGTGCATCTATTCCCGAAATTTGGTAATCATTAAACAATTTGTGTACTGAATATGGAACTTTTCAATCTCATTTTTCTTCGTGTGACGCATAATATTGCATGTCGAGTTGCCACAAACAGCTAGTAATGCTCAATTTTAAGGGTTTCGTAAAAACGAGCCGAAACCCTTATAGTTTCTGTCGATAATCCGTCCGTCTGTCGTACTTTTTTCCAAGGAGGGAGAGTGTGGGTTTTGGAATTTACGGGGAGTAGGGGTGGGAAAGTATGGAAGGGGGAGATTTAAAAGTCTTAGCCAACCTTTGCTGTAAGGAAAATACTGTCTTTAAAAAAAATGTAAGACTTAATTAACTTAATTAACTTCGGACAAATAATTTTTGAAGAACAAGCAAAAATCTTCCTCAGCCCGGATATAAACCAGGAACGCCACTATTCATCGATTACGTCGCCGGGAATATAATATATTCTAATGTGAATATACGTATTGTCCGTGGGGGGTGTCGTTTTATTGCCTTCTTCGGCTTGACCTTTGTGAGCAAGACGTCGCTTGGGGTTGAGCTTGTTCTTCCTCCTACTTGGCTGGTTTATTTCCACCATAGGAACGAGGGGAAATAGGGAAAAATAATAAAAAAAGAAGGGGGCTGATGAGAATGAAGCCGACGTGTTAACGCTCGTTGACAATCAGCGATCCCCTAGAAGGCAAACTGAAGGTCCTCGATGATGTGCCGTAGATAGTGTATGTGTTGTCGCTCATCCACAATTGACGGCCCTATAAAAGGCTACCTGAAGGACCTCGACGATACGTGGTGAATGATGCATGTGTTGACGCTCATTGACAACCGGCAGCCTCCCAGAAGGCAACCTGTATGTCTTATATAATCTTCAATTTTCGAAGCCGAAATATGAAATTTTTCTCTTTAAAACTCGAAACTCTTGCAGTTTTCTACATTTTCGAGAACAAGTATCTCTTAGGAAGAAAATCCCAAAAATGCAGGATTTTTTGGATATTTCAATAAGTCTTTTTAAATAAACAACTTGTAAATTCCGCGTCACTTTTTTCTCAAAAAAAAAAAAAACATTTCAAATCTTGATTGTAATTTTTAAGTAAGGCAAATTGGTTGAGCGTTCAAATGTATTTTTTTGACACTAAAGTAATCACTCGTAAGTACTTTATATTGTTGGAGGTGACGTAATCGATTCCCAATTTTCACAATAACCTTCTATCCTGGTATAAGGAAAGTTGGAAATGTGACACAATAGCGTTCTTTTACGAAACTTTTCACAATTATAGGTTTCTAAGTAATACAAATGAAAAAATTTAGATATGTTTTAGAATTGATTGGCGAACTTTAATGTCACAATTTATGTTGATATTTAAGTAAAACATACATCCACAAAGATATTCGCGATTTTTTTACTTGGCGTTCATTCTCTATCGCGTAGCATTGTTAGGCTGCAACCGACTTATACAAATTAAAGTGTAATAATCGAATTATATTCTTTTGTCTTTTTCCAGAAATATCATCAGGATCGCGGCCAGAAACAAGGAACTTCCTGCAAAATTTTGCTTCGAGTAGTGAACATGCGAATCATCAAGGTAATCCCAGTACAAATAAAAATTGATACAAACTCTCTAAAAATAAATCAGTGAAATCTCACTGATTTTCAATGAAATATCACTGGTTGAAACAGGTAGAAGTGCGTCACTGAGAATCAGTGAGATTTCACTGGTTTAGTCAGTAGGATTCCGTCATTGATTTAATCAGTTAGCTTCACTGATTATATTTAGCACCAGTGGTCTCTCCTACGCATTGTCGTCCGTCAGCTGGTTAGGTATGACACATTCATCACTTTTGAACAATCCATTGCATTATCTTCCAATAAAAATAAATTCACAAAAATAAATGAGGGCCGGGCTTCAATGTAATTAGTTATATTTCATTGAACTGTGGGAAGCCCCTTTATTCTGTCAATCCGTCGCGCCGGCTCGCTCAAGGTCAAACCCAAGTGGCCAGGGGCCTCCTTACTTTCGAGCGAAATACATTATATCCCCTGATTATTGCGGCCACACCTACAATATTTTCAGATAAATACTAGTATACAATAAAGCTCGTTTTCACTGGTGCGAAATGCAAAGACGCGACCGGTGACATGCGCGCACGACACGACTGGAATTTGATTTCTTAGCGTTTTTTTTACTTGGCGTTCATTCACTACCGCGTATCGTTGGTAGGCTGCAACCGACTTATACAAAGTAAAGTGAAATAATCGAATTAAATTTTCTTTTGTCTTTTTCCAGAAATATCATCAGGATCGCGGCCGGAAACAAGGAATTTTCTCCAAAACTTTGAGTCGAGTAGTGAACATGCGAATCATCAAGGTAACCCCAGTAAAAAAAAATTGATACGAACTCTCTGAAAATAAATCAGTGAAATCTCACTGATTTTCAGTGAAATGTCACTGGTTGAAACAGGCAGAAGTGTGTCACTGAGAATCAGTTAGATTTCACTGGTTCAAACAGTATAATTCCGTCATTGCTTTAATCAGTTAGGTTTACTGGTAATATTCAGTACCAGTGGTCTGTCCTACGCCTTTTTGTCCGTCAGCTGGTTAGTTATGACACATTTATCACTCTTGAACAATCTATTGCATTGTCTTTCAAGAACAATAAATTCGCAAAAATGAATAAGGGCCGGGCTGCAATGTAATTATTTATAATTCATTGAACTGTGGAAAGGTCCCTTATTCTGTCAACCCGTCGGCTCGCGCAACGTCAATTCCAAGTGGCCACGGGGCCTCCTCACTTTCTAGCGAAATACATTATATCCCCTGATTATTGCGGCCTCACCTAAAATATTTTCACATAAATAATAGTATACAATAAAGCTCATTTTCACTGTTGTGAAATGCAAAGACATACCGGCGAAACGCGCGTACGACACGACTGGAGGTTCATTTCTTGACCGCGTGGAGCGCTGTATCACTGGTATGATTACTGTTTAAATCTATCATTTGGCGTTACTGGTATATTTTAGTAACTATTTAATTGAATCACTTGATAATCTCTTGAATTAGAAAGTATAAAGCAAAATAGGTCGGTAAGGATAAGCATTGACACGTATCCATTACCCAGTCGACAAAGTCGGTCACTATTTTACCGACCGAGTCCCCAAAAGTTTTTTATGCAGATGGCGCTCAGGGATACAGGAATCAGGGATACTCCTGAATTCTATAATTTTCTAGAAATCTCGAAGATTCTTATTCGTGAAGCTTTCTAGAACTTTCCAATTGCTCGGTAAACAGTGATAAACATTTCTAGATAGCTGGAAAGAATTCGTGGTTCGGTTGACGAGGTGGGTCCCTGCAATATCAGCCAAGGATCAAATCCTGAGAATTCCCCTGCTTTCAGAAAATAATCGAATCTTCCGGAAATTTGGACGTGATCTCTGAGGATTTTTTATCTATCGAAGTTTCTAGGATGTCTGACGTATGACGTTTGGTCTTGATACATCTTCTATTTCTACAGACATTGACGCAGTTAATCGTAACGATCGCTCACTCTCATTACTCCCAATGTATTTAGATTCTATTGTAGAAAGATCAATCGAAGTTTCTGTAAGATTCGTTGCACGCGGGGCTCTTGTCTGCATACAATTTCTAGAACCGTTGTTATGTGATTTGTACCTAAATTCTAGAAAGATCAATTGATTCAAGTTTGTATAAGGATAAATGTTCTCTTTATCAAACTTTCTAGAAGTCGTGTAGTGAATTTAAAACAATATTTTCTTCCAAATCTTGAATGCATATATACAAACGTAAAAGTTGTGTGAGGAAGTTTCGAACCTTGACAACTTTCAGTGAAGAATATTTCTTAGGGATCAAAGAAGTTTTTCCAAAAATTTTGAGATCTCTAGTCATTAGGGGAAAAAATTGAGGGCGATGTGAAAATTATGCACGGCGCACTGCGCTCGACTCGGATCGCGAAAACATAGCGCGGGGCTTCTCGTACATATGACCGTAAAATTTAACTAGAGAGTCGAGTGCAGCACGCCGTACATAATTTTCACATCGCCCTCAAATTCTTCTCACTGGGAGTTGTCAAAATTCGAAATTTCCTCACACAACTTTTCCGTTTGTATATATGCATAAAAAATTTCGTTTTCCATAAATATCTAAAAAAACGAAACAACCTTCGAATTTGATTGCCATACAGAAAAGCTGCGCAATGAAATTCTCTACAATTATGGACTGTCAGCATGGTGGAGGTGACGCCAAATGTAGATACTTAAAGCGGTGGAAAAAAAAGATGATGACGAAGATAGTTTGGTCGACAGTATACTGAATGGAAGTTTGCTCATCAACTATTCATAACTATGGTGATTACGATGTACATTTACCTACCTCATTGTTCTAAGTAAAAACTTGGCGAAAGCAGATTATCAGTATTGAGTTGCAGTCACATCAACATGGATTTCAGAAAGCAGATGGATGATTTATATCAAAGTGTTAAAATCAGTCATTCGCTTCGGCGGAAGCATCGAATGCTAAAAAGGAGTGAAGCCAATGAAAATAAAACGTTCAAGCCTATAGCGACACAACTGCAGAGAGTAGTAAACATTGCTGAGAATTTTACCAATGAAGAAGTTAATCAAATTTTACCCGAATCAAAGTCTGAAATTAAGCAACCACCGCTTTAAGTAAATGACAAAGTCCAACAATTATTATCTGAAGAAATTAAAGAAGAGGTTGATGTTGAAAGCGCATCATTTATGACTGCTGATGACGATAAAGAAGATACTTCAGGGCAGTTAGATATAGCAATGGTAGAAGGAGATGCTGCGACTGGCCTGTTGACAGTTATCAGTGGCTCACCAACAAGTTTTGTCAGAATTCTATTCTGTTGGCCTTCTCGAAATATTATTTAGTCAGACACCTGAGGAGTCTTACGTAACAATAAGCAATACAGTTCCTATACAATTTTTCGTATTAGCAATAATACCAAGTACAAGAACATTATTGCGAAATTGTTTCCACATAAACGATACTCTAAAGGTGGAGTTCTCCAGCCCAATGCCAGGTAGTGAAAAAAAGCCTAACAACAAACTATCCCAGGCAACGAGCATTATAGCAATGAAATCTTCCTTATTACTAAGAAATTGTGTAAGACAGGTTTTATATACATACAATAAGTTACTATAAACCCACCTCCACTTACACCACACCACCACCAATTTAAATATAGCCGCCTCTACTAGCGGGTTGCTATATACACTATGTCGTCATTTACTAAATGCCATTCACTCTTTATGCCGTATGAAGATGCCTTCTACTTATCAAGATTGTCTAAAAGTCTATTCACGAGTCGACGCCTTAAATAGGCATCAGATGTACTCATACAAGAAAACGAAAAATTTACCGCTAACGTGACTGAGTATGGTCAAAGTAACTGACATGAATTTTCTCTTCTGAAGTCGCCAGAATCTCAAAATTCACTAAAAATAATAACAGCAGTGAAAAAAATGATAATAGTAGTAAAGGCAGCAGCAGTAGTTTAGTAGTGACCAAACTGCAGGAAGTTTTGAAGCGAAAATGTGGCTCTCTCAGTAAAAATGCTGAATATCCTGATTTGTTTGAGTATTTTACGACTAACAGAACAAAGAAGGAAAATCAGCGTGGAGTAGATGTGAAGCAGGATGATATGGAAGAGTTGTAGTGTCGGGATATTGATATCATCACTACAATGATCTGAATATATATGCATATACATCAAGATCTTAATTTGACCATTATAGTGATGCTACCAACGACCGACTAAAAACCACCACCCTTTTCTTCTTGGCAGATGTTCCCCCCGGAAACCGCTTTCGCATTACTTCAGGGGGTGCCGTTTTCTTGCCTTCGAAAAGACTGCTTCTTCTTTTTTCTTCTTCTTAACCATATACCAACCAAGATACACACATCGTCCTCAGCAGCGCGGTAGAATCGCGCAACGGGCTCGTCGGCCTTCGGCATCTTGGTTGGACACGGTTTGTTCTCGTCGACGTCAGTCAGGTCCGCTGGTGTTGGAATGAACCCCAAAGTGATTCTCCCTCTTCTTATCCTTAGGAGTCCAGCCACTATCATGTACCAACCAGGATGCACGCATCGTCCTCAGTAGCGCGGTCGGAATGCGCAACGGGCTCGTCGGCCTTCGGCATCCCGATTGGACATGGTTGGTTCTCGCTGTCATTCACTCTGATGTGGTGTTATTCAAGAACACTAAGTGTTCTTCCCTCTTCTTTTCTCGTAGCACTACCTCAACGTAAGCAGCTACTTTTCCCAACTTTCCTCGCTGCTTAGCATTTTGGCAACGATGTCTTCTGGGCTGATCTGTCCAATGTCTGTTTCCAGCGCCGTCCTCTCAGCTATCCATCTATCACAGGTGAAGAACGTGTGTGACGCGTCATCTCTATAGGGGCCGCAATACCTGCAAGCAGGGCTTCTTGCTTTGCCAATTTTATGCAGGTACGCCTGGAAATATCCGTGGCCCGATAGAAATTGCGTCAGGAAGTAGTTCACCTCTCCATGTGATCGACCAATCCAGGCAGTAAGGTCTTTTATCAGTATAAACGTCCACCTGCCTCTGTGATCGTTTCCCCACCTGGTTTTCCACTGATGCATGGTGTGTGCTTTGGACTCTTCTTTTGCGACAATTTTCGTCACCTCCGAATTTCTTCCAAAGATCTCCCTTTTCTCGCGCGCTAGCAGGTCGATCGGGATTATGCCTATGATCACTAGCACGGCGGGCTCGGAAACTGTACGATAGGAGCAGGCAACTCGCTGCGCTCCCATCCGCTGTACACTGGCCATGCGTCTTCTGTACTTGTCTATCCTGAGTGCGCTCGCCCATATTTCGACTCCGTACAACAGGATAGACGTGGTGACTGACATCAATAACCGGCGTTCGCTAGGTTTGGGTCCGCCAACATTCGCCATGAGTCTGCTGAGGCTCGTCGTTGTTATTGACGCCTTATCAGCTGCTTTCCGGATATGCTCCCAAAACGTGAGTTTTGTATCCATATGGATACCAAGATGCTTGACCGCCTTCTGGGTCTGAACTGTCTCGCTGCCCACTTGTAGCTGGATGCACGTCTGGATCCTCTTGGTCGTAAGAACCACGATCTCCGTCTTCTGTAAAGCCAGGTTTAGGCCGTGCTCTTCCATCCAGCGACACACTCTGCGCATAACCTGGTTCAGCTTCATTTGCGCTTCTTCCAAGTTCCTCGCCATGATGGTCGTCGCGATGTCGTCTGCATAGCCCACGAGAGATGTGCCCTTCAGCATTTCCATACGCAGGATACCGTCGTAGGAAATATTCCAGAGGTCAGGCCCCAGAATAGATCCCTGTGCGGCTCCTGCGGTAATCTCCTTCCTACGTGGACCGTCGCTGGTGTCGTACAGCAGCACTCTATCCTTCAGGTAATTTCTCACCATCCGAAGGAGATACTGCGGTACGCTAAACTTGTTTTTCAGTGCGTCCATTATGTCACTCCATCTTGCCGTATTAAAGGCGTTCT
Source organism: Andricus curvator (assembly GCA_932195095.1). Classification (NCBI taxonomy): domain Eukaryota; kingdom Metazoa; phylum Arthropoda; class Insecta; order Hymenoptera; family Cynipidae; genus Andricus; species Andricus curvator. The sequence continues at coordinate 289,230 of CAKNYM010051922.1, read as the reverse complement.
TGACGTCTCGGGTGACCAGAAGCACTACTGGTCGTGAATAGTGGTTCCCCTGTCGCGCTGAAATTCCGGCATCCACTATGCACTGAGCTGCTTCTATGGTGCTACGTCCCTTTCTGAACCCATACTATCTGTCGAACAGGTCTCCAGCCGCTTGTACAGCTGAGAGCAGGCGAGGTTTTAGGAGCTTTTCCAGGAGCTTTCCGGCAGTGTCCAATATGCACAAAGGCCTATAGGATGACGGAAGGCCTGGATCGCCCTTGCTTCCGGTTCTGAGGCAGCTGTTATACATGTCCAACAGCAAAGTCGGGTTGTATCTTCCGACTGCCTGGAGCGCTTTTGATGGAATACCATCTGGGCCCGTTGCCTTCTTGTTTTGAAGGGAGTTTACGGCTTGCCAAAGCTCTTCTGCCTCGAAGAGTGGAATATCTAGTGGAATATCCACTCTCATGTCTTCCTCCTCCACATCCACTGTCGGAAACAGCGAGTCAACGATGTTCCTCATCGTCTTCCCGTCGCTCTTCAGCGGTGCTGTGGTGGCTCCCAGCTTTCGGGTAACGATCCTCTAGCCGAGACCCCAGGGTTCGTTGTCGACCTTCTTTGCCATGGCCATCCAGCCTGCGCGTTTGCTCCGCTTGATGGTCTTCCCTAGCTGTTTCTTCATTCGAAGAATGTCTGCGGTTTTTAGGGCCATCTCGGCTGGTCTCTTTTTTGCTCGCTGGGCCTTTCGGCGTAAGGAAAAGCAGGTCTTCCTCAACTCTGAAATTTCTTCCGACCACCAATAAGCCGGGTATCGGCTATCGTTTCGGCTCTTCCGAGGCATCGCAGCGTCGCATGTCCGCTGAATGAGAGCCATCGTCTGCTCTACAACAGTGGAAGAGTCTCCTTCCATCTCTGGGCCTCTCTGCTTCTTCACTGCTGTTATTTTCCTGCTGGTGATCGCTTTTTGAAATTTCTCCTAGTTCAGCTTCGCCACATTCCACCTCTTCGGTCTGCGAGTGTGCACTTTCGGAGCTTTATTTCCCGCCTGTATTTGAAAGGTGATGTACTCGTGGTCACTACCTGTGAATTCCTCCATTACCTTCCAGTTTACTAAATTCCTCGCCAGTTCTTCGAAAGCGAAGGAGACATCTGGTGTCGTCTCTCTCTCTCTCTCTCCGGGACGTCTAAATGTTGATGCGCCAGTATTTAGGACTATCAGTCCTCTTCTGGCCGCCATCTCCATTATCCGTTTTCCTCTTGAGTCCTCTTGAAAGTCCTTGATTGGTTCATTTGGGGTGAGGTAGACGCTCACAAAAGTAATCCGCCTACTTCTGATCCAAACAAAGCCTTCGCCAAATCCGTGGTCATCCACTGGTACACGTGTCTGTTTCGGCACCCATATCGCTGCAGTGCCGACGGCGTCCTTATACCAGGTCGGACTGTTTTTGTCCTGGTATTGCTCACTTAAAATTAGCACATCAGCCTGCTGTTCATACTTGATGTGGTTTAGCAGGTCGTCCGCTACTTGGCTACGATGTAGATTGCCTTGCAGGATATTTCTCATGCTCGGCGGTTTCCTTTAACTCGGCCAGCGCCTCCCTGAAGACTGGACATTTGCCAGTCCCTGAGGTGTGCTTCAACTCATCTTCTGGGAGCTTCCTTTCTGTGCACAGGACACAATGCAACCCTGCATTGCAGTTTGCACCTTTGTGGCCCTTCCTGCCGCACTTATAGCAAAACATCCGTTCTGTCCGGGCCCTTGCAGTTTCTGGATTGATGTCCGTACCCGAGGCATTTGAAGCATCGCTCCACCTGGAGTCTTCCTCTTATACGAAAATTAGTTTTTTTTTTAATCGAAAATTAATGTTTTTCTCGAAAATGAATTTTTCAACTGAAAATTGAACTATTTCATGCTTGGTTGGTTAAACATCAATCTTCTTTAGTTGTAAATTTAACTATTTGTTTGAAAAATTCTGTATTGTATGAAACTTCATCTTTTGTGGTAGGATATTATTCCTTTTGGAGACTAATTCACCTTTTTGTTAAAAATTCAACTATCGGATTTTGAAAATTCGATTAAAAACCTAAATATTTGGTTTGAAATGTATGTATTTTGTTAAAAATTATTCTTTCTTGGTAAAAAGTTAATCTTTTGGGTTAAAAATTCATTTATTTAGTTAAAAATTATTTTTTTCATTGAAAATTAATTTTTGTGAATAAATATTTGACTAAATTTTTATGGACATTTTTTTCTGATGGAAATTTACTTTTTTTGATGGAAATTCATTTTTTTGGGTAAAGATTAAACTATTTCGCTGAAAGTTTATTTTATTCGATTAAAAACTTATTTCTTCATCTGATAATTAAACTATTCTACTTTTTGTTGCGAATTTATCTTTTTTATTTGAAAATTCATCTATTTTGTTAAGAATTTGTGTCTTTTGGCTAAAAAATAACCTCTGTGTATGAAAATTCAACTATCAGGTTCACAATTAATTTTTTTGATTAACAATTCATCGTTTTAGTTGAAAGTTCCTTTTTTGGTTGAAAATTTAACTCTTTTGTTTAAAATTGGTATTTTCCGTTTCGATTTAACAGATTTGATTGAAATGTACAATATTTTTCGGTGAAAATATCAACTATTACACTTTTTGTTGGGAATTAATTTTGTTATCAATGATTAATCAGTTTGGTTAATAATTTAACTTTTTTTTGTTGAAAAATTCTCTTTTTTTTTTGTGTGAAAATTAATAATTTCAACTGAAAATGTAATAATAAAATTTTACAATAATAAATCGTAAATTTTCGTCAGTTCTAATATTCACAAAAATGCGATATTCCTTATCTCTGCCCTTCAATTGAAACTCAATTCGTTATTATGTGTGTGAACTTAACAACATTCCATCTGTCGAGTTTTTCAAATTACCAAATCGGCATTGAGGAAAAGTGACAACAATGCTTGCGAGGTATCCGTGAGACACCTGTTTTTCTAGAAAGATTAATATGAATTTGTAAAATCAGAAATTATTTTCTTATACAGAAGCATAATTTTTTTTTAAATTTTAATATTTATCAAGAGGGTGAGAACAATGGAAAAAAATGTTTCGGCTCAATTTTTTGCGAGGAAACAGTTAAGAATAGCTTTCCGACGACTCTTTGCTATGATATGTTTTTTTTTTTAATTTGTATGGCCAGGATAATTTTCTTTTTCTTTCAATCGAATTTTCTACTTTTTCGCGGACGCATAATGCATCAAACTCACAAGATATCCTCCTTATGAAAGTACAAATTCAAAACGAAAATTGGCATAAAATGTAAGGGTGGATTATTTTTTAGAAAATCGACTTTCAATTCTTTTTTGTTAATTTCAAACTTTTTAAAAATTTTCCGGCGGATTACGAAAGAAGACGATAAACGGCATTAGAATCAGAAGGCAGATAATAAATATCTCAAATTAATCAAAAGTTACAGAATTTTAAAGAAATAAAAAGAGATTTTAAGCTTTTATTATAATTAATTCAAAATAGGTGCTACTTGGTAATTCGTTCGAACAATTTTTATGAACAAATTCACAGTTTGGATATTTTTGAACGAATGGGCTCAATTTTTTTTTACGGATTCAACAAAAAATTTCTTTCTCATGACTTTTTGCTGTGATATTTCACAGGAATGATTGGTTATTATTGAGACAACTTTAATATTCATACTCAAATTCTGGGTGTGACTTTTTTGAACAATTAAGCTCAATATTCTTACAAAATAAACGAACAATGTCCTTCCGATGACTTTTTGTTATGATACTCAAAAATTGTCAATAATTAATAATTACTTAACCATTTTTGATAAACAACAAACTATCTTAGCAAAGAGTGATCGGATTGACATTCTGAGTTGATTGCACACACAAAATTGAGCCTATTCGTTAAAAAGCACCGGAACTGCGATTTTTCATAAAAAATTGTTTAAACAATTGCCAAATAGCATATATTTGAATAATTCTTAATAAAACGTAATCATTGCCAATCTCGACAAGTATCTTTTTCACATCAACTTGTTCTTCTCAAAAGTTGAAAAAAGATGTAATCCTTGTTGCTGGATAAAAATATGTCCATTTTTTTATATAAAAAAGATTGATTTTCCACAAAAACTTTCTTCGCTCATCTGATCGCCGCACTATGGGCGCTTTTGTTGAGGGATGGGGTCAACTTTGCCCGTAGCAACTTTGCACGTGCCCAACTGTGCACGTCGATGGCCAGACGGATAACTGTGCAAGTCGTTGGTCAGGCGGACAACTGTGCATGTGCAAAATGAGCACGTGACATCTGTGCACGTCGAAATTTAGACGTGCACAGTTGTCCAAGTGACAACTGCACGTGCACACGTGTCACTTTCGCAACTGTGCACGTGCAAATATGTCATTTTCCCAACCGTGCACGTGCACAGATCGAACTTGCACGTTTATGTCCGTACATAAGGGTTTATACGAGGGTGTTCCTTTATATCTACGCATAATACAATTTTAACAGTTATCATTAATCGAACGTGGTGGAATGGAGCTTACAAACGCGACATTGCATGCACGTGAATCAAGCGTAATGTGGCCGCTTCCAGCCCAGTGACGTTCGTACATGCGCACTCCGCGGCCGGGCCGACATGAAGCTTTACGCCTGCTACATGAAACTTTACGCCTCGCTATTTTGACTCGTCAAACTAGCCTTCTTCACGCCCTCGATACACAATGTACTATTTTAAATTTACTTTACAATACTTTTATCTTATTAAGCTTCTTTGAGTCTCCCAGTCAGTGCTCCCAACGATGGCTCTCTGCACTATTGCGCATGCGATGCATAAGGCGCGTCATTGGTTGCCGTTCGCGCGCTTACTTGAAATGTTAAAAAATACAATTTTTTTATTTATTATCAATAATTACAAATAATTATATTTTAGCATATTAAACTCGTACGTGAATGCTTTCTAATATATCTTGAGCATTATTTAAACAAATAAAATTAGTATTCAGTAAATAAAAATTATATCCTGTTATTTAATGTAATATTTTTTAAATTATTTGTACTAATGTATGTTTTTAAAATATATTTAACATTTATTTATCGAAAAATTGTAATCCAAATTTTATAAAAGTTAAATATTAAATAGAAACTCAGTCGAATGTATTTTATAACTTTCAAAAAAGTATATTAAATAGGAGGTAATTTTTTTTTAATTACCAGCACAGATGTTGAATTTATTTTTGATAATAAAGCATCGACACGTTTTGAACTGGTTTTCAGTTCCTTTTCAAGATGCAAAAAATAGAAAAAATTTCGAAGATTTTAAAAAATCTGAAAAAATAATAAATATTTTAATATTATCTGATTTAATTATTTAAATTGATCGAACTAATTAAATTTAGTAAATTAATTGATTCATTTAATTAATTTGATTTAGATAATATTAGAATATTTATTATTTTTTCAGATTTTTTAAAGCCGAATAATAAAATGCTGGCGAATTATAAAATATGCGCACTAGGAAATTTTTTTACACAATTTTTATACACTTATTGTTATTTTTAATTCAAACAGTAGTGTAAAAAAAACTATTAGCATTGGAAAAATTTGTCTTTGATAAAAGTATTTGATTATTGTATTGTCAATAAATAAATATTATCTATTTAAAAACAATTTTTTTAATTGTTTTGAATCCGGAATTTTCTAGTTCGGATATTAGATAATTTGACAATTTTCTGTCGGGAATTTTCCAATTCCGGATTTTTCAGCTATTTTATAATTTCGGGAATTTTATTAGTCGGGAATTTTCTAATTTGGATATTTTACAGTTTCGGGAATTTTATTTTTCTTGGTTTTTCAATCCTCCCTTAAAATCTTCGAAAATTTTTGTATTTTTCGCATCTTGAAAAGAAATTGAAAACGAGTTCAAAACGAGTCGATACTCTATCATCAGGAATAAATTTAACATATGTGCTGGTAATTAAAAAAAAATATTATCTTTTATTTAGTAACCTTTTTGAACATATGATTGTTTTCAATTATTAATAACAAATAATAAAAATTGTATTTTTTACATTTCAAATGAGCGCGCGAACGACATCCAATGAAGCGTCTTATGCATGGCATGCGCAGTAGTGCAAGGTGCCCGCGTTGGGAGCATTGCTCCCAGTGGGTATAGAGACATCCCAGATAGCCAATTATTCTCATCGTGAAATCAGGTGGAAATCACGTGTGATGAAAAAAACCAAGCGTGAAGTCAGAGCTGATAGCAATTGCCGACTCACCATGAAGTCATGTGGAAATCGCGCGTGAAAATGTACGCGAGGTGATTTTTCATGTGCGTGATTTCATGAGCATATCACACCGAAATCATGCGAGAAATATCACGCGTGACTTCAACGTGATAATAACGGTGGCTATCTGGGATCTGATGTCCTTAGGACAGAATTCCATGAATTAAAACCATTCTCTAAATTCTCAGGATTTTGAATTCTTTGTATTCATAGCATTCTTTGAATTCTCTGAATTCTTTAAATTCTCTTAATACTCTTAATTCTCAAAATTTCTTAAAATCTATGAATTCCTTGAATTCCTCGAATTCTCTAAATTCCTTGAATTTTCTCAATTCATTGAATTCTCTGAATTCCCTGAATTCCCTAACTTCTCTTAATTCTCTGCATTCGTTGAATTCGTTGAGTTCTCTGAATTCCCTAAATTCCATGAGTTCGTTGAATTCCTTAAATTCGCTGAATGCCTTTAATTTTCTGAATTAAATTCTCTGAATTCAGGTAATTCTCTGAATTTCTTGAACTCTCTCTCTCTCTCTGAATTCGTTGAATTCGTTTACAAACTTCCTCTATGAGGAAGCAAAATAAATTTGAAAAAATATTCTCCTATATTCTCCATTCCATCAGGATTGAATAATTTTAACTGTTAAAAAAACGTAGATATAAAGGACGACCCTCGTGTAAACCTTTACGTAAGGGCATAAACGTGCACAGTTGGGCAAGTGACATTTATGCACTTGCACAGTTAGGCAAGTTCCGTATGTGCATGTGCACAGTTGGGCAAGGGACATCTGTGCACGTGCGCAGTTGGGCAAGTGACATCAGTGCATGTGCACAGTTGGACAAATGATATCTGGGCACGTGCAAAGTTGAACAAGTGATAGCTGTGCACATGCACATTTATGCAAGTTCCGTCTGTGCATGTGCACAGTTGGGCAAGGGACATCTGTGCACGTGCACATTTGGGCAAGTGACATCAGTGCACGGGCAGAGTTGGACAAATGATATCTGGGCACGTGCAAAGTTGAACAAGTGATAGCTGTGCACATGCACATTTATGCAAGTTCCGTCTGTGCATGTGCACAGTTGGGCAAGGGACATCTGTGCACGTGCACAGTTGGGCAAGTGACATCAGTGCACGTGCAGAGTTGGACAAATGATATCTGTGCACGTGTAAAGTTGGACAAGTGATGTCTTTGCACGTGAACAGTTAGAAAGTGACATCTGTGCACGAGCACAGTTCGGCAAGTCACATCTGTGCACGTGCATAGTTAGGAAAATGAAATATGTGAACGTTTAATTCCGCAGGATCCCATCTGTGCACGTCAAAATTTCAACGTGCATAGTTGTCACTTGGACAACTGTGCACGTGCACAGACGGTATTTGGACAACTGTGCACGTCGAAATTTTGACGTGCACAGATGGGCTCCTGTGGACTTGGACGTGCACAGGTGGACGTGCACAGTTGTCCGTCCGGCCATCGACGTGAACAGTTGGGCACGTGCAAAGTTGCTACGTGTAAAGTTCTCCGTCACCCTTTGTTGAATGTTGTTTCAAAATCGTAGAACTTTGTATTGGAATGATCTAAAGGGATACAATTTTTTTAATTGAAGCTACATCCTTAGCGAATATAGGAAAAATATAGAGAAAGTGTTAAACCGAAGTTTTACGTTCTATATATTTTTCAATATAAATCTAAATTTTAATTTAAATAATTTAAATATTTTAATCCTTGAATAACTGTATTATTCCTATCAAATCAAATTTCATGATTAGGAGTATTCAAAGGTTTCGGGGCCTGCTGATTTTAAATCCGAAGTAAAGATGTTAAATTTCAAAATACCGAATCCAACATGACGGATTATAATTGTCAAAATAAAACCATTTTAACGTAGAATTGCTGAATTTGGGATTTTTCGGTCGCCGATTTATCATTTTTTTTAAAGTTGAATGACTTGTCGATCCAACGATTTTCAGGAAAAATAAAGACCCATAATACCCGAAAAACCCCTGTGTAGAAATTTCTAGTCAAATTGTTTTTATTTTCACAATTATGATCCGCCATATTCGATTCACTATTTTGAGTTTTCATATTTTGAATCCGGATTTAAAATCAGCGACCCCAAAAAACGTTGAAAACTCCTAATAATGAAATTCGCTTCGATAAAAATAATGCATTCCTTCAAAAATTGAAATAGACGATTCAATCGCCTTTTTCTCACAATCCCTGAGCTCTACGTTAAGTTACAGGCCGGATTTGGAATCAAACTGCAAAAATCTGTTTAAAAACAAAGAATATAATATCTATATGCCCATGGTATTCGATAAAAGAAATTTTTTCACAAAAATTACTAACTTTAACATAGCTTTTCAATGTCAAAAAATGGTGTGTACACTTTTCCTATATCTTTCCTATATTCGTTGAGAAATTATCTCCAATTTCAAAAAATTGACCCTCTAGGTCATTCCTATCAAAAGTTTACCGATTTTGGGACAAAATTCAATAAAACCGTCCGTCGTGCGCCGTTCAGCCACAGTTTACAGTACGATTGTGTACTTTAAAAAATGTAATCTTCTGTTTCTTGTTCCAGAGTTGAGTTCAAAATTCGAGAGATATCCTCATGGCGACTTGTTTCCTGGTTTCACTTCTGGTTCATCCTCTCGCAGGGAGCATTCTCAGGGCAGGGAGTATACTTCTGCCATGTATTCTCCTCACAACATAGCGAATCCTCCTGCTTTTGGCATGAAGCGTCCTCCTGCCATGTATCCTGCTCCTGCCATGTATTTGGCTCCTGGCATGTCTTCTGCTCCTACCACGCCCTTTGGTCCTGGCAGGTCTTCTGTTCATGCCATGTACTCTGCTGATGCCGAGCCATCTCTTCATGCCAGGCCCACGTCTTTTTCTGTCAGGCCCCCTTATTCTAAAGTACTTGGAATTAAAATTCAAGATCTTCACAAATGGCGATTTTTTCCCATCAACAATAAGAACCGGGAACTGGAAGTGAAAGTATATACTTTTCTTCCCAATTCAGGAATTTATTTGAGAAATGAACATGGTCGTATCAACGCCGAGGTAACCGGAGCACAAATTGTGTTTTCAGAAGTTAGTAATGGTAACGGCGTAGCATTGGTGGAAAAAGACAACAGTGGTCATACAATCTTACGTGGACTATATATACCTCCTAGTCCAATCGGAGTTCGAGCACTAATAAACACGTTGGACAACTCTGTTAGGGCAATGAAGTTAGATGAAGAAAATGACATTCCAGTAGGAAAGAGTCACCCAATATATACGTTTTTTGAAAAAGAGCCCGCACCTTCTGTTCCTACCGAGCTGTCTCTACATGTGAGGCCCATTTCTCCTGGCAAGTCTCCTTATTCTAAAGTACTTTCAATTAAAATTGAAGATCTTCCCAAATGGCGATTTTTTCCCATCCACAATCTGGGTCGGGAACTTGAAATGAAATTACATACTTTTCTTCCCGGTTCAGGGATTTATTTGAGAAACAAAAATGGTCATATCGACGTCGAGCCAGTCGGAGTACTAATTGTGTTATCAGAAGTTAGTAATGGTAACGGCTTGGCATTAGTGGAAAAAACAAAAAGTGGTCATACGGTTTTACGTGCACTACATATGCCTCCTGGTCCAGCCGGAGATCGAGCACTTATAAACACATTCAACAACTGGGTTAGGAAACTGAAGAAAGATGAAGAAAATGACACTCCATGTGGAAACAAAAACAGAATCCGAGATAGCTTTAAAATTGAGCCTGTGGGTGCTAGACATGTGCCCACAAGAAATTCCGGTTGATCAACTTGATCCGGAAATTGAATCAAAATAATGTACAACGCTTTTATGAAGATTACGGACTTTTTATTTGATCCAAAAACTGCGTGTGTCAGTTTTTATACCACATCCAAGTGATGACCGACTAGATGCATATTGAAATTTCAAAACTGAGCTTTCTAAACCAATTTTCTACATTGTCTTTAACGAAAAATCAGTCAGTTTTGACCAATACTTCAACGACATAAGTTTACAGAAACACTTTTTGAAACCTCTCGGGTTTTTAGATTGGGACATTATGCAACCTATTTGCACTTATGATTGACAAGTATGATAAAAAATAGTATGTGACACTGCAGTACTCGTCTCGCCTCGGCTACGCCTCTACTCCGACTCGTACTACAACTTTCACACTCTGCCGCAAAAGAGCCACGTAGGGTCCTTGTATCACAAATCTTTTCTGTTGTAAATTCTTTTTTCATTGAATTCAACTATTTTTCATATGAAATTAAACCTATTTTGGTTTGAATATTAACTATTACATTTTTTGTCGAGAATTCATTTTTTTTTTAAATTCAACGACTTGGTTCAATGTGAAACTAGTATATTAAAAATTTGACTTCTTTGAAGAAAATTAATTGCCGAGACTTCTCTCGACGCCGCTCCGACCTGCCACACCTGACCTACCTGCAACCTTCATTTTCGACTCCACTAATCCCTTTCCTCTCTACTTCTTTATTTTTCTTACCTAAAATAAATTATCAGCCTTTTCCCTATTTCCCTTTTTTGTCATTTTTTCACTTAAATGCGAACGGAATAATTAGAACTTAAAAAAAAACTGAATAAGAAAAACTAACTTTATAATTGGTTTACCCGCATGAAACTGACAAGATGCCTTATTTATATTAGCAGATTTTTGTGGAAAAATATTGAAAAAAATGAAAAAGATTTCCTGGAAAAGAAGACACCTTTCGAATTTATCCCATAATTTTTTATACATTCTGCTTATGCCAGCAACTAGAAAGAAATTAAAAATGCCTCAATGAGGTCAAAAGTAATAGCAGTTTAAAGAAATTTTTTTCCAAAAGCAAAGTAAAAAATTCAAATACGCATAATTTCAAATACAGTTTTTTGTCTCAAAAATCGGAAAAATACGTATCGCATATATTCCTCTAAAAACCAAATATTTCCGAAAACCCGAAAAAGCGAAAGTTTTGCAATACACTTTCTTTAGATGAAATTTTGAAATGTCTAATTTTTGATTGGGGGAGATCTTCAGTGTTTGGGTTTGCTTTTGAAAAATTATTTTTAATGTGTCCGGAGAGCCCAAGATGAAACCAAAACTTTGTCGTATTTAATTTCGCGTCAAGTGCATACTATTCTCCTGAGGGTAGTTTTTCAGTGGTAGGGGTTGGTTTTTGAAAATTCTTTTGATGTAACTCAACTGCATTAATTTATCACCAAGATATGTCAGTTCGACTACTGCAATGTTTTCAGTATTTTCTATGTTTTGCGGTGTGTTCATACCAGCTTAACGATCGGCCAACCGAAACCACACGTTTTTTCCAAAGAATTAAAAAGCACAACATTTTGAAATGTTTTGCAAAATTAGCACTAAATTATGCAATATTGAAAAATAAGAATTTTGCATTATTACGTGTGTGGTCATGTCAGCTTAACGTTTGGATAAAGGAAACCACACGTTTAAAAAAATAGCGCAAGTTGTTGAAATTTGGTACAAAATTAGCACTAAATTATGCAATATTGAAAAATGAGAATTTTGCATTATTTTATGTGTGGCCATGCCAGCTTAAGGTTAAGCCAGCGCGACCACTCGCTTCTTCAAAAAATAAATAGCACCAAATTTTTTAATGCGGTACAAAATTAGCACTAAATTATGCAATATTGAAAAATTTAATATGATAAAGTGGTTGTGCCAACTTAGCGGACCTCAGATTTCTTCACATATATGCGTCTTGTCAAAAAACAGTCTGAACCAAATTGGCCGAGATTTTTTAGATAAATATTTTTCGTATCTCGCATAGTTTTTTCAGGAAAAGTAATTATTCGTTTGTAATAAAATTTTTCACAATTAAAAAAAATTCTGTATGGGTCTCATAGAAAAATGGTCTGAATAAAATTTGCAGATATTTTCGAAGTGAACAATTTCACTTTTTAATATTTTTGTCGTATCGCGTGTCGTTTGGCTCAATATACCGGATTTTTGGTTCAAAACGCCAAATCCCCTATTATTTTTCTAATATTGTAAATATTTCTTAAAGTCTAACGATAATTTATTACAAATATCAATTTGAGCCCAAAAACACTAACAAAACAAAAAAAAATTGTTTAAAATTGTAAATCTTCTTTTAAGCCTAATCTTTTTATTATATAACCGATTTCTGGTGAAAAATGTTTACATAAACGAAAAATTGTTTTAAAACCCCCTGAATAAGAAAAAAGGGGTTTTACGATAAGTTTTGAAAGAATTATGGAAAGAAATTTTGCTTTTCGATATTTTCGTAAGACCTCAACAGAAATGTCAAGTTTGCGAATCAGTATTCTTTAACAAACGGTGGTGGTTTCACCTATCCAAAATTCCAATACAAAATACAATATTCCCCATATTCGATTTTATGCATAGTACTTTCGATAAATAAAACCAAAATGACAATTCCTATAAAAAAAGTGGTTAAAAGAAATTTTTTAGGGCTTTTTAAAGAATATAATTGCTCTTGAAAACTTTTTCTCGTATTTTGTGTCGTTTGGCTCAAAATTGGAATCTTTGATTTTTTTCATAGTATTTTCGAAAAACAGAACTAAAATATCAATTCTTATCAAAAAAGGGCTCGGGGAAAAATTATAGGTCTTTTTAAAAGCTACAATTCTCGTCTTAAATTTTTTACTTATCTATCGTCGTTTGACTTGAAATTAGAATTTTCGACTTATTCATTTTCGATGCATAAAACCTAATAAGAGAGTTTGAAGGGCTTCAATTCTACTAATATCCTTTTTTCACATAGGAGACTGATCGCGCGCTTGAGCGCGCGTTTTTTTGTCCTTAAACTTCTATACTGCATAATTTATAGACATTTTTAATATTGTGTAATGTCTTTAAAATTTTTTTGCAGTTAGAATTTGAAACAATGAAAAAAGTAACATTGTGCATACCCGAATCAATACGAATGAATGTGAAACAATCCTAAACAGTTTCTGAATCCTCTTTAGCCCTTCTCAACCCATGAACCTCCTCCATTCGTGCATCAATATTAATTTCGATCTGAAACCTTCTTGAATTTATTTTGCAATTCGTGTCTCCAGTCCTTTTTAATCCGTAGTACCTCTTGAATCCAATTTGAGTAAATCCCAGTGAATCCGATACAGTCCCAATGAATAAGTGTTAATCCAAAGCGAATACAAATTAATTCCCCACCAATCCGAAACAAACTTTCATAACATCTCAATCCGATTACAAATCCGATTGAATTCGATACTGATCGCGGTCAAGTTCTAATCTTTTCAATGCTCTTAAGACCGTTCACTCAATTCAAGTGATTCTAAAACCAATCCTAACCCAACTTTTAACTCGTTTTAATCCGTAAGTCAAGATAAATGTGAATCCTGAAACACTTTTTAATAATTCTCAATTTGTACGCCCAATTCGATGCATTCGATTTTTATCCAAAAATTATTTAGAATGATTTTCCAAACGTGCAAAAACATCTAATTCAATCTGAATAAATTTTAACTCGCCATTTAATCATTTTCAATCCGAATTAATTTTCCCCATTGTATGAAATCCTTGCAATTTTTACAATTTTAAGGTATCTTTCAGCGTTTTCCGGAAATATCAAAATGTATCAAAAATTTTAATATTAGTAATAACAGTTATATATTATTAATATTAATTTTTTTGCGTATATCTAAACGTTTTTTGAATATTTCAAAATTATAATATTTTTTTTAGTAGCTGCCCAAAATGCATGTTCTTTTTATAAAAGCATATTAATAATAGGATAAGGACTGTTGATTATTTCTACCTTAGGATCAATTAAATTTTTGTGGTTTAATTATTTTAAATGAAACTAACTTATTGTTGAAAAATATTGTTTTTAAGTCAGTTTAATAATTCTGTGTAGACATAATTTTTTATCATTTTATTCGGATGTTGTTCTCCCAAGAGAATACGCAATGATTGCCAAGATCTAACTCGAGAAAATGCCACGTACAATTGTCCTTGGTTAAATACATTTTTACGAACATCTACTCCGATTTTGTCAAAATTTTGTCCTTGACTTCTATTAATTGTCATCGCAAATTCCAATTTAATTGGGAATTGTCGCCGTCTGAAAGTGAAAGGTTTAACGTCTTCACAGTACAGTAATACGATGTATGAATACAATATCTCTCGCCTTAGCACATGTTAGAATGCGACATCTTAAAAGATTATTCGCAAGTTGTAGTACCTGTAATCGCGTGCCATTGCATAGAAATTCGTTGATGCTAAGCTTTCCAATTAGAATTACAACACAATTATTTCGTGATTGTAACTTATAAAGTGGAGGATTAGGAGGATTCAAAGTGTTTAGATATTCCGGCAATATTACATTATTAATATCTCCATTGTCGCAATTTGACAATATGTCTTTCTTCGTTATATCTTCGTACCTGCGATTATTAATTAATTCTTTAAATGTTTTTTCTTCCATGTCGTCAGTTCTGGGAGCGACACATTGTTCTGGAGCTATTAAATTATTGTCATTTTCATTGAATGCACAGTTGCCAACAGACAATAGATATTTTGCAAATTCTGCTTCACCTGGTGAAGTTCGCATATTTGTTGTTAATGAGAAAATTGTCTAAAATCTCTACCTAAGAGCATAATTTTCTCTCCAAATGGCAAATCGACGTTCAGAAAGTCACGCATAGTTCGATCAATCAGTTTCAAAGAATATCTTGGTACCATTGGAGCCTCGTCCCAAATAAATATAACGACGTTCCTCAAATATTGCGCATCTTCAGACTGTGTTTTGATGTTCGATACGGAATCAGAAAATAGTGGGACAGGCATACCGAACGTTTTATGTACAGTTTTTTCATGTGGATTGTTGCAATGCCTGTAAATGCCATTGTGCAAATATTTTTTCATTTACTTCTCAATAAATGATATAATGTAGTATAAATGTATGTTTTGTCTGAGCCACCCGGCCCATCAATATAAAAACACGGAGTAGAAGGCGTTGTTCCATTCGTCGTGACAACATTCAATACTTTATCGATAATATCTTTCTGTTCTGTGTTCAATTTTTTATATTGTATATGAGCAATATCTTCATGTTTTCTAAGTAATATTTCATCACTACTCCGGTCATTGATGTCTATATCAGTTTCCTTCAATTTCGGCATCATTGGAAAATTACGAATATCAAATCTTTCACGTGAGAGTGATAGTGATAGAATCCTTGAATTTCTACCATAGTTTTTCTGGATTATTTGCGTGACAGTATATCAAAATACGTACAAACAAATGCCGCAGTGTCCGAGGCATCATCCAGACTTCTCCTTCTGTTATAGGATTATTCCCCTCTGCATCGTCTTCGATAAGACCTAATGCTGAGTATGCACTGTGAAATGTGTGATGTATTTTACCATCGACTGTTCTAATTTCTTCAAAACTTGTGGCTCCCTTGACTTTTATCAGTAAAAATCGAAGATAAAAAAGTTCTATTTGACTCGGACTAATTGAATACATGCGTCCAATAACGTTGAATTGTGATTTTCGTACTGTCCATTTTGATGAATTTTCACCACGTTGTTTCTTAAAAACGTAATGGGAAGGGATTTCTGCATACGTAAATTTTCTTGCTTCTGGATCCCGTTGATTCAAGGCGAAATAATCCATTAACTTAGTCACTTTCTCTAACGCAGTCATTATAGAGTCATGATTTTCTTTATCATTAATAGTTACAGTGGGCTGATTCAGTAAATGTGCTGGTAAGCGCATAATAGAATGACCTTATCTTGCAATGATCTTCCGAATATTCTATAGGCTGCTTCAACTGGACTGACGTATCGAGTTTCTATAACATTGTGAATTTCCTCATTATGAATTAAATTTGTATTATTTTCTGTAACTACGACAGCAGCAGCGTCATGTCCTTTATGAATATACTTATACAAATATTTTATAGACTTAATGCTTGATACTGCTTACACATTAATATGACAATTAAATAATTGTAATAATTTTGCATTGTATGGAACAACATATTGATTGTCAGTTGTTCCTCCATAAGGCCGATTATAAACACCAGTATTTTTGCGACAGTAATTTGGGTAACTATTTTCATCTATTGTTGTCTCTGCATGTAATTTTTTTGAACATTTACCTTTTTCATCTTTGCGCCAATCTCCACACGGACCATGTATCATGTTTTTCATGACGATATTATGAAGTGTTCGATTTTCATCTATATGCGAAATTTCAGCGGAAATATATTTATCAACTATATCAGGAGTGGTTATTTTATTATTATGTTTTAACGTGAGTAATAGATGAAGATGAGGCAATCCTCGATTTTGATATTCAACAACATACACGTATGCAAGCACTTCGCCGAATAATTTAATTTTCACAATAGTATGAATGAATTCATCTTTCTTGATTTTGAAAAGACGTGAAACAATGTCGGGCCTATCAGACGCTGTTTGAAATATCAACAAATTCTCTTTGATTTCACGCCAGTTTGGATTGCACGTCATATATTGCATATATTGCGTCATATAAAATATATTGCACGTCAAGGGAAAAACGAATTGTCAAGAAAAAAGGACAGTTTTAAACCAAAGAGATGAATTTTCAATTAACATGATGAACCTTCGTCCAGAAAAATTAATTTTTAACAAAAGGGTTTATCTTTTAACCAAGTAATACAATTTTCATTCAAAAAAAGATGAACTTTGTACGAAAACTTTTTAAAAAATTCCCTGATCTTTCCAGGTTTTTCCAGTTATATACAAATTCACTGACAATTCCAGATTTTCCAGGTAGGGTAGACACCATGCAGGATGAAAATCATACAGGACAAAGTGCACTCAATAATGTTGGCAAACATTTTACATAAAGATATGCATTTCATCTTCTTTTCTCTTTCGAGTGATTAAGTAAAAACCCTTTTACCAAATGAAACTAAAATGAATAAAAATCAGATGAAAACACCATTATTAAAATCTGTAAGCAAGGCAATAAATCTTTGTGCAATATATTTTGGGAAACACGTAATTTTGCCAAAAAATTAATATCTCACATTTTGAAAACTAACCAAAATATAATTAGCGAACTAGAAGATTTGCGAAAAATGTAAATGAAAATCGAAAATGTTTCTTAAAGAAATTGAAATATTCCGAAAGTAGAAGTTATCGAATCCCAAAAAATTGAAAAATGATAAAATGCAGAAATGATTAAATTCCTAAAATTATAAAGATGATACAATTTTTAAACGGAAATTTTGAAACTATGTACGTATATAAAATAAAATATTCTTACAGATAAAAAATATTGAATATGAATTTTTTCATGTATTTACTAACTTTTAGAATCTACTAATTGAAAAAACGAAAAATTCAGGAATTTTGTAACATATTGAGTTACTAAAATTTAAGCAATTATATAATTTCCTGAATTGAATCATTTCGACAATTTGACAATGCTGAACTACTTCAGTTTCTTTAACTTTTCCTTTCGGAATATTTCAATTAAATCTTTAACGAAGATTTTCGCTAATTTAGCTTTTTACGATAATTTTAAAATTGAAATTTGCGACAATTTGTTATTTCGGTAATTTTATTTTCAGTATGTATTTATCAATATCCGGGATTTTGTTTTTTACGACAAAATAATCGCATTTCTTTACTTTTCATTTTAGACCAGTGTTGGGTGAGTTACTTTTTTTTAGTAACTAGTTACAGTTACGTTACTTGTAATTGTAACTAGTTACAGTTACTAGATGAGTAACTTCAAGTTACCTAAAAAGTTACTTTTTTCACTTCCTTTTTCTAGTTTAAAAATCAAAATAACTGCGATGATTATAGATAAAAACTTAAATAAAAAAGAAATAGGCATTAGTTAAAGTAAGATTTTTCACTCACAATTTTTTACCAAATATTCGTAGTTTTACTTTAAAAATATTAGAAAAATTGTACAGGAAAAAATGAATTTCCAAGCCAAAAGGACGAATTTTTCACAAAAGAGTTACCTTTGAACCAAATTTGGACTTTTTACCAAAATTGTTACATTTTTAACGGAATACATGAATTTTTAAACAAATAGTTGATTTTAGATACACAAAATATTAATTTTCATCAACAAATTTAATCTTCAACCAAACAGTTGAATTTTCTACCATTTTCAAACCAGAACGACTAATTTCCAACAAAACAGTTAAATTTACCATGGAAAAGTACATTTTCAGCCGAATATTTGAATTTTGTAGAATTTTGAAACCAAAAAGAAGAATTAAATTTGTAAGAAAATACATGAATTTTTAACCAAATAGTTGAATTTTTTAGCAAAATAGACGAATTATGAACGAAAAATATAATAGTTGATATTACTTCAATCAAAAAAGATTTTAATTTAAATCAATTACAGTTGAATTCAAATAAAAAAATAAATATTTTCGACAAAATAGCTGAATCATCAGCTAGAAGAGATTAATTTTCTACCCATAACTGACCCATAAACCTTTCTTCATCGGAGATAATATACAAGAAACACAAAGTAACTTCAAAGTAACCAAATTTAAAGTTGAAAGTTACTGCAAAAATCGTAACTAAGTTACGTTACAAGGTACTTTTTGAAAAAGTATGTAAGTTACCCTGAAAGTTAGAAATAACGTAACTTTTTAGTAACTTAGTTCCTTGTGACATGTTATTATCCAACTCTGCTTTAGACAAACCCAAATTTTGCAACATTAAGATTAATTTAAGTGTTAATGTACAGCAAATAATTAGCTAGTCACGCGTGGACAACGTTAGACGATAAATAGTTTCATGAACTTACTAAACGATATGCAATAGTCACAGGTACTTCGCGAGAAAAATGTGGTATGGTTTTATGCACAACATACTGCCTAAGTCGTATTGGTGCATCGGCTTGAAATCAAAGACGGATTCTAAAGGAAGAAATTCATAACCTATCCTTTGTCCAAGTTGATATGCTCGAAGATGTGGCAGAAAGCTGTTTTCAATTATTTCAAATACTACAAATACGTTAAAATCATCGTCAAACAGAAAAAGACATATTTTTCCAACAACGATTTCATACTCGTATCCACTCTGACGTACTACTAAAGCTTTTCCCTTCTGGTACTCAGTACCTTGGACAACAACCCTGCTGCATTCATGTAGATTTTGTGGCAAGTGCTTCTCACCCAGGGATTTTGGTATATTAATGATATTGTGAAGGAAACGCACTGCGCGCTTAAAAAAAGTGTGCTTACTTTCGAAACGCAATGTCCACACTTTCATTAATGGACCATATTCTAGAATTAACTGAGGATAATATCTGAGGTAATGATGTTTTGGCCTCAGACTTTCAGTGCATGCACTTTGCCTACATAATAAATATTGGCAAATTAGTCTTTCAAGATAAGGCAGACAAGATTCAGGAATTTTGGGTGCACAAAATATTTTCACAATTTCGGTCAGTAAAACAATTAAACGCCACACATCGTTTTCAATGTCTTCGATTTTGTCTTCGATGATATACCATTATACCATTAAGCCATTTCCCTTTCAGGGTAGGCGTGACACTACCCGATTTGGGTAGTGTTTCTAGGTGGATAGTTTCTTGTAGTAGTAAATAACTACAAGTGTGGGCTCACCACACCCACGATATGCCAACAGCACGCAGTATTCTCGAATGGTCACCCAACCAAGTACTAACCGCGCCCAGCGCTGCTTAACTTCAGTGATCTGACGAGAACTGGTTTTTTCAGCGTGGTATGGCCGTTGGCCATAAGTGATGATAAGTGGTAATAATCGTAAAAAGGACCAAATCTGACAAGCTCCTCCAGTGATTTTATCTCCAGTAGCGGCTAGTGGGCACGGCTTGTCTGCTTTGTCTTCCTTTGAATACAAAAATTGTTTTATTCGTCCACTGAGTTGTTGCAATGAAAACCAGCCTTCTCTAATCAATTGATCGAGGTACAGGTTTGTATAAAAAGTATCGGGAAAAGTTTCGGAAAAATAGATTCATTTCAGATACTGCTACAAAACCTTGAAATTCTTCAAAGTACATCCCTTGAGCGTCGACACAGTTTTGCCAGCGGCTTTTCCACGACTCGAAGGCTGTCTGGTAGGCGGATTCTGGAAGGTCCTTAAGGCTACGCGTGCAAGCTTCTTTGACGGCACTTAGGGTCCCATCGTGGTCTCCTTTGAGAGAGGATTTCACTTTTGGGAATAGAAAAAAGGCTGCTGGGGCCAAGTCGGGACTGTGAGGGGGTTGAGGAATCGTCACGACGCCGTTTTGCGTCAGGTTGTCAGTCACTTTGGAGCAGGTGTGAAATTGGAAATTGCATCACGACAATGCACCCACCCTCGTGAAAAGAAAGACCAACTTTAGATCACAGTATAGGCAGGTATAGTCCTGTCCCGGCAGTTTGAACCCCCAATATCCCATCATTATTAAGCTCATCACGAGTCAGGACCATAACTATGGAGGGAGGGACAGAGTTCCATAAATATAACGGAAACTGGTTAAAGCCTCTAGATCTCATAAATGCTCATAAATCAGCCCAGGTTCTTTAGGACTTTTAGGTATAGCTAATCTGTTGATACAGACAGCTATCCTTATTTCAGAGAGAGAGAGTGGTGTCTATTTCAATGCCCTCAAAATGAGGCAGGTATAAGCTGAAGGGAAAAGACCAGAAAAAGACCAAACGTGGTTTGAAACTGGTCTTAAAGTGATCTTAAGTTGGTCTTTCTTTTCACGAGGGCAGCCACACCTGCTCCACGGTGACCGACTACCTGACGCAAAACGGCGTCGCCTCGTGACGATTCCCCAACCCCCTTACAGTCCCGAATTGGTTCCAGCAGACATTTTTCTATTCCCAAAAGTGAAATTCTACCTCAAAGGACACCACCATGCGACCCTAAATGCCTTCAAAGAAGCTTGCACGCGTACCCTTAAGGAACATCCGGAATCCGCTTACCAGGGAGCCTTCGAGTCGTGGAAAAGCCGCTGGCAAAAGTGTTTCGACGCTCAAGGGATGTACTTTGAAGAATTTTAATGTTTTGTAGCAATATCTGAAATAAATCTATTATTCTGAAACTTTTCCCGATACTTTTTATACAAACCCTGTATATTTTTAAATCGTATGCTACGACGCCTTCGAATAACTCATGTGCGAGGCATAGTGGAAGTCCTGATTCACACACGTCATAATTCGGAAGTTCATTGAAAACTGAATCAAATTTAACGCCTTCGTGATGATTTTTTGTTCCGATTCTGATCAGAGCATCATTATATGTTTCGACAGTTCTAGGCGGATATGCTTTACAAACGTTCTTATCCTCAAAAAACTCATTTATTGATACTAAACAATACCTGCAAAAGTATGTAGCTCTGCTAAAGTTTTCAACAAAACCACCTAGAGAATGACTCCCTAAATTGTCACCTGTAATTAACAAAAGAGATCCTTTAATAAATTTTCCGTCGACAGTTATACCATCCTCCTCAATTATTTTTAAATCTTGAACGATATTGCCAGGTACTTTTTCCGGCTTAAAATCGTATTCTATACATAAAGCAAAAAGTTTTAAATTGTTTATATGTGACCGCATCGTGGATGATAAGTTTCCCAAGCTCATATAAACAGCTATTAATTTGTATTTTTTTTTGCTGCTCCTACCGGGTTAAATATTTCGAAAGCATTTTGATATGAAATAATTTTCATTCCGTTAGGATGGTCAACGAAAAAGTTATTTCTCTGATATGCCCTTCCATCAGTAAAATCTTTTAAAATCCCTTCTTCCTGTGGCTGTGGATTGGAGAAAATCTCGTCCTTTACCGATTTATCGCGATAGAAGGATTATAAAGTTTGCTTTATTGGTACATTCTGGAAGCATTTATCGTTTTTTTTCGAGTTTCATTATCATTACACAAAGAAAGTGAAATAGGTTCCACATAATCAAATTTGCTTTTGTAATATTTCTTTCGCTTGTAATTCGTCCCTAAATTACCAAAGCTCTTTGTAAGAGGATTATTTTCCAATGATTGATTAATAATCAGTTCAATTCAATAACAATAAGTATATTAAGTTATTTAGAATGAATATTATTCCTATATCTGAAAAATTCAAATTGTTATTAAACTGCGAAGTGACGTCCATTATAAAAACTAGCCACATCTTCAATCCTATACGTTTTCAAATGTTGGTACCTACAGCACATATACAGCACAGTAGACTAAAATGAGCGCGCTACATAACATTAGCAGAACTAACACAGCCAGCAAACACACATTAATTGAAGAGCTATAAATTGATCAACAAGCCAATCTTAAGAACAGACCAGATTTTCAGTCCCATACGTTTACAAAATGCTGGCACCTATACTACTCATCTACATGATTTAAGCATCTTGACCTACTTATGGCTATGCAACGGACACCAGCATCTTCGATACAAAAACAATAAATATCTCAATCAAGATAACAGCTGTAGGAGGGTGAGCCTCTCACAAATAACACACGCAAACTTTATGGCCTTCTACGCATTAGAATATCTCAGCCTTTATCACCTAAGAAGGGATACGATACATTTTGGTAACTGCCCCATTCTCCATATTTGGGCACATCACGATTCCCCATCGCTGATTGACTATCCTACTAATTACCCCTTTAGACTAGGAAGGGATATAATACATTATAGCTACTGCGACACTTTCCGTATATGGGCATACATATCATTCTCAACGCCCATTGGATAATTAAACCCCTACCACTTTTCTACGTAATTAATTATCAACGCTGATTGGAACCAAGATGAATCCCTACTTCTAATACCACTCACCCCTACGGGAATCTTAGGAGAGATCTCGTGTATAAATACAGGAGATTTGGAAGAAGAAGATCAGTTTAGGCAGTTCAGCAGTTTAGTTTAGTTAGAACAACAACCCAGTACAACAAAGAATCATCGAAACCCTAAACTCCGGTCCAAGATACTCGACCCGACAACCAAGTAACATCGGCGTGTCTTCAGTTTTCTAAAGTTTAACTTCTGTGCGGAACCTTCGAGTCCGAATACAAAAAATCACCTGCCACAATCGAACAACGGGGACAGATACACATAACAAACAAATAACGTAAGTACTAAATTATCTCACATCTCTTTCCTCTATTGTTTGATTAACTAGTCATCCCTATTTAAGGTAGACCAAAACCAAACAAGAAGAGGTGATCGAAGAAAGAGCACTCCAGCTGCATCATTTTTTAACTTTCAATTTAACCTTTGTATTTTATTTTCAATCAATTTGTAATTGTCTACATAAACCTCAATTAAATTATAAAACTAAAGTTCATGGTTAATTTATTTATTTTTGTAATCGGTAGTTATCCTCATCCCAGTTTTCTAGTTTACATTAGAATCTAAAACGAGGAACCATCATTTAAATTAATCAAATATAAGGTAAGTTATGTTTCTTGGGACGTAACAAGAGCGGAATGAAAAACACAAATATGAAAGTAGCTATCTTTAAATAAACATTTATGACCTTAATTTTTTTAAATATCATGCTTATGTTTATCTTCTATAATTTTCTGTAATAATGTAATAAAAATGTGTGAAATAAAATTTGAAGGTACCTTCCATTGAAATGTTATTTATATAACCTGATTCTATTCCTCTAAAGTTTCTTATAATTCCATTCGCCACGATTCTATGCAAATTATTTAATTCATAAAGTATAATTACAATAATGTTTATTCAATATTTTTTAAAGAAATAATTTCTTAAATAATATTGAATAAAAAAGTTAAGACTAACATTAACCCTTTCTAGTCCGAGTTTTTTCTACGTACCCCATGGGAATAAAACCTCTTGGAATGAAGTCCGACAGGGTCCCAGATGACGAAAAAAAATTGTCATAATTTTTCATTCACTGAAAACTACCTTTAGGAGGGAAAACCACCCCTTATGCCCGAAAAAAGGATTACAAATTTTTGAGGTGCACTATTTGTATCAGAAATTACTTTTATGTATCCTCTGAAGATGCTCCTCCACTAAACAAGACTCTGAATTCATTTTGGGGGTTGTATTTTCAACCCTTAATTCGAAAAACTTGGATCTCACGGTTTCTCATCTGTGAAAGTCATTTCAAATTCCTTATTCAACTATTGGTGCCCAAAATCGTCTTAGAAGCTAGTTTTTCTTTGATACAGTCCTTTTTTCCATCTTGACCTTGAAATGACCTTGATGCTATCATGATTGGGTCAAAATGACCCCAGACTCGGATTCAGCGTCCCCGAAAACGTCTTTTACGAAAGCTCTTCTCCGATTCAAAAGTTTGTCTAATTCTGACCTTTCACCTTGGAAAGACCTTGATCCTGACTTGATGGGGTAAAACTGACCCCAAATTCGGATTCAGCGACCCAAAAAACGTATGGGTATGGTGATCTAAGTTGTGTAACAAAACACTTTGTTCTTTTCTTGTGGAGCTGTGTCATTCGTGACAAAACGTTCAAAAAATTCCAAATTTGCGATGCGATATGCAGTTATATTATTGGCATGCAACAAGATCCATGAGTGGGCAAATTTTTTACGTTTGTTGAATGATTTTCTCAAGCTCATGCCGAAAAAAAATGAAGATATCTAAATTTTTCACGGAGTTATGGACTTTTAAACACGCTACTGGGACATATGTGTCCCACTGGACTAGAAAGGGTTTTAAAAAACACCTGCGAAGAAATGGAATGAGCTTTTCTAAATGAATATTAAATGAAAATTATTATTTTTGACTAAAGCGAAAGGAAAAAAATAAAGATGCAAGTAGGTACATTTCAATATACAATTATGACCTTGAAGAAAAATATTTTAGGTCATAATTATATATTTAAACGTAATAATTTAAACTTTTTTTCTCACTTTGTAAGTAACTCGCAATTAGCGTTTAAATTTCCTTTTTCTAATAATGTAGAACATCTCATTCTTTTTAAAACAGTTTGTTTTAAAATTATACATAAAATTATTTTTAGTTAGTCATCTTTTAATTTAAACAAGTTCATAAATAATATCTAATGAAAACGTGAAAAACAGCCTTATAATGAACTTTAAAAAAAATGGAATGAGCTTTTTTAAATAAAAATTAAATTAAAAATACGACTTTTTTCTAGATCGGAATGAAAAACACAACTATTAAATTAACTAAATTTAAATGAACATTTATAAGCTATAACGTCTTTCCCAGTCTTATGGGACATAAGCTAGGAGCATCGCTACAAAATGGAGGCGACAACGTTGGAACAGAAAGATAACTTAATGGTATAATTACCTGTTAGGCGCCAGACACCTCTTCGGCGTCACTCCAAAAAAATATAGATTCTTCCCAAATTCATAAATCTAATTAACTTTTATATTAAATCCCTACCTCATGATAGAGGGGTTAGTGGGGGCCAGAACCGTACTTCAGAATCACAATTATACAAGGTGTCCAAAAAGTCCCGGGACGGCTGAATATTTCCTCAGGTAACATATTTTCAGGGCGGTCAAGGTCATGCTTGAAGAAACTTTCAACAAGGAATTCAATGGTGACCTTTATTTTGATCTTGACCATGACCTTCACGGTCATTTCAAGGTCAAATTGATTTTTTTTAATGGGAACCTCTATTTTTGACCCCAGGAACTGAGAGCGGAAAATTTTACATCCAGATGTGACCTTGACAAATCGAAAATTTGACCTGGGAAGGTCATGGCAAGGTCAAACAACGTACAGCAGGATTTTCTCGACCAGCATGCATTTATGAAGAAAATGTTCAACGCAAGAGTTGTAGCATTTTATACTCCCAATCGATTGGTGACTTTGACCTTGTCTATGACCAGAACCTTCACCAGGACATTTTCTTCAAAAATGCATGCCAGTCGAGTCATCCTACTGCACGTTGTTTGACCTTGCCCTGACCTTTCCAGGTCAAATTTTCGATCGGTCAAGGTCATATCTGGACGTAAAATTTTCCGCTCTCTCAGTTCCCGGGGTCAAAAATAGAGGTTCCCATTTTAAAAAATCAATTTGACCTTGAAATGACCGTGAAGGTCATGGTCAAGATCAAAATAAAGGTCACCATTGAATTCCTTGTTGAAAGTTCCTTCAAGAATGACCTTGACCGCCCTGAAAAATATGTTACCTGAGGAAATATTCAGTCGTCCCGGGACTTTTTGGACACCCGGTATAATAACAAAAACTATGTCACGTTTATTTAAATTTAGTAATAGTATTCATATAAAAATGTACGTGTGAATTTCCAAACTAAATGGGTTTAAACCCAAATCATGATCAACATGTCAAGTGAAATTTTCAAATAAAAAAAAAAAGGAATTAAAGAATCATTAAGAACTAAAAGTACACAAAGAAAAGCTTAACCTACACGAAAATCTTTTTACAGAGAGGCCCACTGTATTCAACTTGGTGTCGGCCTGAATTTCTAGACCCATTTAAGTCCTGAAACTCGCGACAAATATTTCACAAAGAATCTAGGTTCTCATAACCCATACCGAGAAGAGCACACTAGAGACAACTGATTTCGAGAACACAAAAACACATCCGGAGAAAAGAAAGAAAGAGTTTTAACGCCTAACTCTCACCTTGGAACCCCAGAGTCCTTTTTCACAACGCCAGTCATCCCGAATTGCGGGACGACGAGACACTGCGTAAGAAAATATTTGTATTATCTTAAAACGTTTCAAAGTCCTTGAAAGCTCAAAAATTTTATGTAAAAACTACTAAATATCTCCTCAACTTACTCGAATTTTTCCTAAATGAATACATTTTTATTTGTTACTTACACATCAATATTCAAAATTTTCACTTGCAAATACTATTTTTTTAATTAGAACAATTAAAATTAACATTGTAACGTTTAGCTCTCCAAAATTTCAACGATTCAAGGCTTTCTGTTTCAAACAATTCAGTTTCAAATTGTTTATTTTTTGAATATTTCATTTATAATTGTTTATTTAAAATAAACAGTCAAACATTGCTTTCGAATTGAAAGAGTTCAATTTTTAATGTCAAAATCTGTAAATTGTTTAATCTTATCAGATTCAGAATCGCCCTATAAAATCAATCAATTATTGTTTAATTGCGAATACACGAACTACAGTTTAATTTTTAAAATCATTATTTAATTTATGAGTCAAAATATCTCAAGTGTGCCACTTTTAAATCGATAGTTCTATTTTCAGTCAATTTATACAGTTCATCGAAATTCAATAATTGAGTTATGAAAATTTTTGTTACGAAGTACACTTTACGCTAAAGAACTCTTCAGTAGTAAAAAACATTTTTTCATTGTTTAAATAATCGTTTGTTTCAAACAATTGAAAATTAATTAAACTTCTCCGCCTGTGAAAGAATTCTTTCACGTTCCAATAGATTCTACAATCTCTTCCGAAAATGTTGGTGACAATAAAAGTTTGTATTTTGCAGTAGTTCAAAAGTTATTGCTTCTTTTTGTGACCGTGCTCCGACCTCCAGCGCTGGTCGAGCACGCACAATTATCTAAACAAATGCATAGTTTAGGCGTTTATTGGAAGAAAGTAATCGTTTTTCTTTCTTAGTAAATTTGAATTATATTACTGGTAATATTTAGTGATTAAGATTGGTAATTCGATATTATTTGTTTATTTTATAAGCAAAAGCATAGTTTGGCCATCTGTAGATAGAAAGTGATCGCTTTCCTTTCTAATCGTCTTCAAATGACATAAGTGGTGATATTTAGTGAAGAAGAATTGTCATTTGATATTATTTGTTTATTTTATGAAAAAATGCATAGCTTAGCCATTTGTAGACAGAAGGTAATCTTTTTTTATTATTTCCTTCAAATGGAAAATAATATCGATTGACAATTCTTCGACACTAAACATCACCACCTATGTAATTTGAAGACGATTAGAAGGAAAAACTATTACTTTCTGTCTGTAAATGACCAAACTATGCTTTTGTTTATAAAATAAACAAATAATATCGAATGACCAATCTTAATCACTAAATATTACCAGTCATATAATTTAAATTTACTAAGAAAGAAAAACGATTACTTTCTTCCAATAAACGCCTAAACTATGCATTTGTTTACATAATTGTGCGTGCTCGACCAGCGTTGGAGGTCGGAGCGCTGTGACAAAAAAAAATCAATAATTTTTGAACTACTGCAAAATACAAACTTTTTTTGTCACCAACATTTTCGGAAGAGATTGTAGAATCTATTGCATCTTTAGCGTAAAGTATACTTCGTAACAACAATTTTCATGACTCAGTTATTGAATTTCGATGAACTGTTCGCGAGTAATCAATTTTTGAAAAAAAAAATGATCAAGAACTTTGATTGTTAATAACTTTTAAAAATAATTTTCTTGCAAAAATATTTTAGGGTTTGTTATTTTGATATAAAAACGAATCGAAAACTGTATAAATTGACTAAAAATAGAACTATCGATTTAAAAGTGGCACACGAGATATTTTGACTCTTATATTTAAATCGCATTATATATCTTGTGACATGAAATTTGTGATACTTCAAGTGATTGGATAGATTTTTCATTGAAAAACTTGTAAAAATGCCGGTAAAAAAAAATCCAATGTCATTTCCCGCTCTGAAAAAATTCTGATCATCTCCTGGTTTCCCGGTCCAGTGGCCACCCTGAATATAATTATGCTTCTCGAATGATAATACGTATTTCGTGCTTGGTAGCTTAACAATTTTTCTTCAAAGAAACAATTAAAATAATATATAGTTCAATAATTCTGACATTGAAGTCCTTTAATTAAGACAATAAAAACTCTGGGATAAATTTTGTTGCACATAATTTTAAGATGGGGTTCCATCTCGCTCGGAGTTGGGGTACGAAACTATCGCCTATTGTAGTGGTGCCATTTACACTACCAAGACTAATTTTTGTTGCCGGGAAATGGTTCCCTGAAATTTGGGTTAAATCCACACTTTGTTTTTTTCAGTGAAATTTCTATTCAATACAGTAAACACATTTTAATATTTTTAAAAATATTGATAAATTTAAAAATAGTAAGCTTTCTCCGAAGTTTTTGACTTCATTTTAAAGGTATTCTTAGAGTTTACGTTTTAGTTTTTTAAATTAACCAATTTTTACATTTTTTAATGTATGCAGTTAAGGTAAACATCCCAGTAATCGTGACCTTAGTCCCAGTAATCGTGATGGCAATTTTCTTGCTTTTCATGTGTGTAAATTCGTGAAGAGTAATATAGTCTCCAAATATCCCATTCGTCTGAATTCAGCGAAAATATTTTTGGGGACCTTATTCATTTGAAAGTGCCAACACGAATTAATTTCAGTGTCGGCCAATTCATTTTAATCCGCGAGATTTTAAGCCAAGCTCCAATTCGCCAGAATTCGCCAGCGCGAATACAGTTAAAAACTGTCTTATTCAATCGAATTCTTAAGGTATAACTAACGCGCAGGGGCATATAGGATCTGTTGTAAATATATATTAATGATTCCCGTAGCTCAGTGTTGTCCTCTGGACTTACACTATTGGGATCGCTGGTTCGAGACTCGGGCGAATTTAAACATGTTAATTCGCCGCAATCCTCCCGAATTAGTTTTTTTTTTGCTGGGATAGTAAACTTCAATTATCTTATTTGAAAAATTCGAGTCTGGGCTTTGGGGGGGGGCAAGCCGCCGTGCCCCCCCCCCCCTCTGGATCCGCGCCTGGGACTCGTCCAATTAACTTTGTGGCTATCAATCTCTATCAATCTGAAGAATTTGTGAATTTGTCGATAGCCGACACGAAACTCATTTCTCCTGCGCCTCTGCACTCGCTAGTTCCTTCCCACTCGCGCCACAATTCTCCGTCTACAGAGGGTCCAGAGACAGGGTGGCAACCTAGTGTCATTTTTTATGATTGGCTCAGTTTTCTCATATATATTTTGGTATATATAGATATAGTACACTATAGAAAACCTAGACGTAAAATGGTGGCATCCTTTGGCAAAATGGCGACATCCGGCTAGGTTGCGACACGGTCTCTGGACCCTCTGTATCTCCGTCCAGTCGGTGCTGCCCTCCCAAGCACGATTTCTGGGACTCAGGTGGTTGGAATTCGAACCGTTCCGGTATGTGGAATGCCGGCCGGCACGAGATGGATGCTTCCGTGTGTTGTGACAGGTATCAGGTCTGGCATGGCCTGGTGTTTTACAAATAATCCTTCTCGTTTGGATTATTTTTGAAGCCTATAGATCAATATCCGGATGGGCCCCATAATCGTCTGTAGTGTGACATGACAGTGAGTGAGTGTCATCAGCTTGGCCAAGTGAGATGGTTCGAGTGACATAGTGCGTGGTGGTGCTGTTTTCATTGCAGGATTTTCCCATTTGAAAGGACCCTGTGATTCTCCAGATTGATGTATGACGTCAGGTCCTCCTTACCTTATAACTCCAGGTACCTAATCTAACCTAATTAGTAGTAACAGGTTACATCAAATTTAGTCGAAAAATTCTAATCTAAAAAGCTCGTTCTCTATTTTGTTCTCCTAAAATAAAATAAGAAAATAGATTCGCTCACATTCGACACACCTTAGATTACAATAAGATCTTATCCATAATTTTATGTTCTAATTTGAGCTCGTGCCGGCCATGGGAATAATCACGGTCTAATGTTTAATTTTGTAATTCTTAAAAGCTGTGGAAGGATCTATAACGGGTGGCTTTCCACCACGTTACAAACCTCAATTTTTTTAAATTTCATGCTTAGATTTCTCTTCTATAATTAGTTGCAATAATACAGTTATACAAAAAACAATGTTTTTTTTGTTATGAGCAAGTGATATATGATTTCTCGTAGAATTTTTGATGCTGAATCCGAATCCGGCGTTGTAATTTCTCTAACACGTAAGGTTTTTGAGATATCCTAACGTAAAGTGCAAAAATCGATATTTTGGCCTATATTTGATGTTATGTAGCATCACGATTATTTTTTTAAAACTCTATTAAGCATTTTGAAGTACAAATCTTGCCCTTTAAAATCCATTTGAGTTGGCTCAAATATATTTTTTTTCTTCGAGATATTTAATTTGGAAATTTTTAAGTTACGTGAATATTTATATAAGATATTTGACCCAATTCAAATGGATTTTGAAGGGCAAGACTTGGACTTCAAAATTATGAATATAATTTTTAAAAAAAATTCATGATGCTACATAACATCAAATATAGGCTTCGGATACAGCATCAAAAATTCTACGAGAAATCATATACCACTTGCTCATAACAAATTAGTGTACCACTGTGTAATTTAATAAAAATTCTAGAAATGAAATATAAAGGAACCTTCCATTGAAATGTTATTTATATAACCTAATCCTATTCCTTTAAAGTTTCTTACAATTCCATTCGTCACGTTGTTATGCAAACTATTTAATTTATAAATTATAAGTACAATAATTTGTATTCATTTATTTTTTTGATGAAAGAATTTCCTAAATAATATTGAGTAAAAAAGTGACGACGTTACGACGTTTGGCTAAAGCGAAAATAATTACACAAATATGCAAGCAACTACATTTCAATATACGATTATGACCTTGAACCTTTTTTTATGATGGTGTTTGTGTTTCTCTTATACAATTTTTTATAATAATCAATTTGCATACAATTATTTCTCTGGGAATGAGAATACATCTGGAGACTTTCAAAAACATTTAGTTTTAAATTTAGTAGTTAAAAAGTAGTAACTTCTTTCGTTTTCTAAATAAAGCCAAAGAACTGTTTTTGTTTGTTGAAAAATTTATTTTAATCGAATGACAGAGCAAGAGAAATTTAAAAATTGATTTAAAAAAAATCTTCATTTTTTTCTGATGCTTAGTGCATATCGGAATGCTCTAAGTTCAAACGTTTCGCTTATCGATCGAATTTTGATCAACGATAAACTTTCATCGATGATAATTTAAAATGTTAAGAAAATCAACATAATTTGTTTTCAAATCGAAAAAATTGAAATTACGTTTTTCAGATGTGGCGGAACGCTGCATGATTTAGGCGCATGAAGGGAAGATGTTGCGACGCAATTAGGAAATAAAAATTTCGAATGAATATAAATAATTGAAATTTAAAATAGTTAAAAAAATAATCGAACTTTTTTAAATCGAAAAACATTTTAAATGTTGTTTTTTCAGATTATATGGCGCCAAGCGGTACAATTTAGACGGCTTAAGGGGAAATATTGCTACGCAATTATAAAAATCATGTTTTATCATAGTCGGATAAAAAAATTTGATTATATATTTATATTTAATATTAGAATCATAAATTTATATTTAACATTCGAATATAATAATAAAAGTACTTAGAAGGCCTTGTCCTCGTGGTTAAAAGCCTCGATTTCATTATCTGATGTAAAATCGTACTTGGTTGATGCCAACGTGCTTTTTAACGGTTGCTATACAATCGAACTAAATATCGATTCAACTAAAGGTCATTTCAACTAAAACTCTATAGTGTGTGCACCGCGTGTAGTGTTGCTCGGAAGAGGGTCGTGTGCGTAGTTAGAAAGTAGTGTGACGTCACTGAGTTATACCAAAAATATACGGTTGGCGGCGTAACATGCAGACTCTGAGTTGTCGATAAAGAAGAGCTGACAATAATTTAAAAAAGAATAAAAGTGATAAAGTTGAATGCAAATTCAAGGTGTTTTAAATTAAATGAAATTGGATAAATATAACGGGAATCAAATAAGTTCAACAATAATGAAATGAAGCGAGAAGTGAACGTTTTATAAAAAGTAATGTTATCATAATATATTAATTTGAGGTTATGTACTATCTTTCCTATATAATAAAAATAATTAAGTGCTGATTTTGGTACTTTTGACGTGCGATGCGATTCTATTACCAGCAAAACTGATGTAATACTGATTGTTATAACTGATTAAATAACTAATGCAATCATTCAATTGCAACTGTCAATAACATACATTCCTAAAATGAGATGTATGCTTTTATTTTTGATTTATTTCATTTTTTTCGTAATAAAATAATAAGTTCACGTAAATTTGTTCATTTTTTTGACAAAATCGGATTACGCAGATAATAATTTCCGGTAGCGATTTTTTTCGTATTCGAATTTCGTCTTTCATGGCAACTTTCTTTCTTCTTTATGGGTACTTAATATTAAACTAATACTTAAAACTAAACTCAATATTAAACTGATATTGCTCTTGCATGGGCGCGGATTCAGAGAAGTGCCCTGGACGGGACTGCGTTGGAAAATTGTATACACATAGAGAGATATGACTAATTATATTGACGAATTTCTAGCTAATTTTATACTGGCAATCATGCTTTGTGCGCTATGCGTGCGATGAGTCACTTATTAGCAGTCAAATACTAAAGTATAAATATTTCAGAGTGGCCTCTAAAAACAAAACAAATTTTCTGGTCCCTACCAAACATTTTTCCAAGACATACAAATTTAAAACTTCAAACTTTCATACCTGAAAAAATGTTCAATTTAAATATTGAATACTTAACTACAAAATTGAAAGTATTTAAAATTAAAATTAAATCCTTTTTTAATAAATTAATTCATCAAACAATTTCATCAAACTTTTTCAAACTTAGGGTTCATTTTCAGTATCTGAAAAAAGCCGAGTTTCTTTCCTTTAAATAAACTGCAAAGAATGTCAGAAAAATAAAGGGTTAATCTGCGTTTTTAAAGAATTTCCTTAAATTTCGAAAGATTTGAAAGGATTTCATAGGATTTATAAGATTTTAGAATATTGGAAAAGAATCCAGGGGATTTCAGAGAATTTCCAAGATTTACAAATATTTCAAAGGATTTTTATGAGATTTTATAAGATTTCCGAGGAGTAATTCTGAGGGATTTCTAAGACTTTCGGTAAGGTATTTTCATAAATTTTCCTGCATCCCAAAGAATTTTATAGGGCTTCAAATATTTCAAGATATTTCAAGGAATTCATTCACAAGAATTGAGGTGTGTTGAAGGATTTCAAAAATTTGAAAATATTTTCAAACATTTCAAATAGATTTCAAGAATTTCAAAGGGTTTTTAAGGTTTTTGAAGGGTATTTTAGAACATTCCCAAGAATTTCCAAAGAATCAAATGATTTTAAGTAATTCAAAAAATTGTCTGCGGTTTTAAAGAATTTCCTAGAATTTCAGAAGGTTTAGAAGGATTTTATAGGAACTATAAGGTTTTCGGATATTGAAAAAGATTCCGGGGTATTTTGGAAGGATTTCAACGGATTTAATAAAGTTTCTAAAGATTTAGTTGACTTTAAGTGATTTTGAAAGCTCTCAAGGTATTTCAATCAATTTTCCAGGATTTTAGGAAATATCATACGATTTAATAGAATTACACGGATTTTTCAAAGGGTTTTATTGGATTTCAAAGGATTTTAATAGAATTTCCAAGATTTGAAGGGTTTTCAATTTTAAGAACTACGTTTTTGTAAGTAATATCAAAAGAGTAATAAGTTCTTGATGACGAAAGTATCCGCACAAATGCTACCGATTGCTTGTTTTTCTATAGCGAAATTTAAAAACAGTCATCCTCCAACACTGATTATGTTCCAATTTAATGCCCGTAAAAATTTAATAAATCTAAAAAAGCATTAATAACTGCACATTTGAAATTAGTTTTATGTGGTTAAAAAACCTAGCATGATAACAAACTAAATATTAAAAAATTAGTATTAGTACTTTGGTTTAATATTTCAAAAGTTTAACTTTTTTAGAATCGGGCATTCAAAAATTATAATTTTAAATGGATGATGAAAATTATTAAGAGGTATCACATCAAGTAGTAAAAAAAAAAATCATTCACTGTTATTTTCTCTGATCAAACGTGAAGAATGTTAAATATTGTAAACCTTCAATGTTTAATTATTCTTAAAACGTTAAAAATTAAATGACTTCTAATTCGAACCTTTAAAAATAATGAATCCGAGGCTAATGGAACCGCTCAAAATTAAATAATTCCAAACTTCGTGTAAAATTGAAGTTTTCTAAAATGCGGTTTATGAAACTAAATTGTTCAAAATTTATCATTTTCAAATTATACATCATGCTTTTTAAAATTTAAAGTACAAAAGTAATAACTTGAAAATCAATTATAAAGCATTTCCATGCATGCGAAACAACGTACTAAAAGTCAAGCACGATGTCAAACCTGATGTATGCTAGAATAAACTTTCAAATTTACAGTTAGACAATGTGAAGGAATGAATTTGAAGATAATAATTCTTTTGCAATCATTCAAATGATAATATTTTTTGTTTTACATTATGTTAAATTATGCTTTTTTTATCTATAAAAAATGATCTAAGCGAATACATTCATCATCTGAAAAAAATTAAAGTTCCTTATGAGGACATGGATTAGTAGTAGGTAATGAGATTCTTCAATTTAACTAATTCCCATTTTGAAATTCAATCTCTGCAAATCTCTCTGTAAGAGCTTGAAGAAGGAAGAAAATGAACAATACAGCTCTGAAAACTGAGACTTATCTGCATTTTCAGAGAATATTACCTCAGTAGTCAATTTTTCGTGTCACCAGTGTTCCTCCACATTCGAAGCACTCAGTGAAATTTACGTGACGATTGTTTCTGCTAAATCTTCTCTCGCAAGTGAAGCAGTTGTAAATATAACCTTTTCTATCCATATAGGTGTGACGCTCTCGGATTGGATGTAGTTCGGGAAAGCGTCGGGCAACTAGGCGCGTCCTGTAACAATAATAACAATCAATCTTTGACAGAATAAAAAAATGCCCCATATAAAGTGCATAGTTTTCTTCATTTCTCAATTTCATGGAGTAAAATGAGGCAATTCGATTTTAACATTTCATTACACGCGCCCCCTGGTGGAACACCGATGCACGCGTCGTATCTGTGAGATACACAAATCGGTTAATTGAACAAATAAATACTAAAACTGAATTTTTCGCATTTCCCGGGTGAAAAGGTGCACAGCTGAATTAAGAAGGCCACAAATATAAAAAAAAAACAGAAACTGCAAAAACAAAAAAAAAACTCCACAGAACTGTTGAGTAACACGAGTTTGAGGAATAGGAGGGAGTTGGACGACGTCCCGCTCCATGCGCCTTACCAGTGATGAAAAGCCCTTAACTATGCATCTGTCAGATACAGCGCGTGTAATGGAGTGTTAAGATTGAATCCTGATTTCAACGCTCTTAACTATAAACGATTTCAATAGATAAACTTATCAAAGTTCAACCGAATAGTGGAATGTTCAAGCCAATAAGACGAATTTTTTAAAACAGAGTTGAATTATCAACCTGGAAAGTTCTTCTTTATTTGTTTATACTCTCTCCCTTTTACGGGTTTGAGAGTCTTTGCATAACCATTACATGTATTCTTACAAACAAGCCTTATACTATCTTATTGACTATTCGCTACATATCGTCTTAACTTATTTTTCTTATTTCTAAACGCTTGCGACTTTGCCCTGGGATTCCATTTCCTCTTGCCACTATCAATCTCATAATTGGACTCTACTCCGCAACACTACTTCGTAATTCTCCTTCTTTAGGAGTCCTTTTTTGGCTCTCTCTCTCAGCTCTTCCAACTTCTTCATCCATTCCTCCCCCTGACCATTTTCATTCAGAATCCATTTCATTCTCTCTTCTATGCTCTCTCCTTCCCCTTCGTCACTAGTACACCTCTCTAACATATGCAACCATGTTTCCTGCTCATACTTACACACTCTACACACATTCTCTTCTTCATTCGTCCAATACCTATATGCTCTTACACCCTCTTCCATTCTGAATCTCACCACTATTCCATTTGCTCTCCTTTTTCATCTTTTGCAGGTACTCTGGCTCCCCCTGGCTCTCCACCATTCTATACCAGCTGTTGTACCTTCAATCAGCGATTTTTCCCCATCTTTCCTCCCCTTGCCTTGCCTTAATCTCTTCCTCTATTTCCTTCCACTCTCTACCCCTAACTTGCATACCACATTCAAACCTCATTACATATCTCTCATCCTTCCATTTTGAACGTCCCACGTTGCCCCTCCTCTCTTTATCCATAACCTACCGGGCACACGCTTGGGCAATTTTGCTTCCTTCTCCCCTTCTTAGTTCCTCTTCGAAGTTCCAGGCTATTTTCACTTGCCTCACCACCATTTTTTCCCGTCCTATTTCTTCCCTCAGCAAACTTTCCACTCTCTTATGTTCTTTCCATCCCCAAATTTCCACTCCATAGCTTAACACTGACCATACTAAGACATCAAACATCCATACTCTCATCTTCCAGTCACCCTTAAACTTTCTTTTTCCTACGCCCCATACTGGTCCCATTACTTTACTGGCGCATTCTAACCTCTTTCTCACCTGCAGGTCGCTTCCTCCTCTCGTTTCGAACAAAAATCCTAGGTAGCAAAACTCATCCTTGCAATATAATTCAAGGGGCCGCTTTAATCGACGAACAAAAATACCGGGCCATCTTCTGGCTTCTTCCCAGTTTACAAACATTTTTCTCGGTCATTGAAATTTAAGAATACGAACTCTCGAAACTAAAAAAATTTTTTTTTTGAGGTTATAAAAATTGAACTAGAAATAAAAGCACTCAACGTGGAACTCTTTTCATTTTTAAACTTTTTAAATTAAAGCTTAAAATTTTTGTAATTCAAAAGCTTAATAATTTATACGTATAAAATGGAAGCTTTTATCACTTTTCAATTAAACTTTTTAAAAATAAATATCGTTAAACTGAAAAATTGAAAATTTGTAACTTCTATGAATTATTGTAAACTTGAAAGATTAAAGGTGAAGGTAGAAATCCACGCTATCATTTCCAATGCTCTAAATGGAAAAATAATTGTACAAATTTTTAAATTTCAAAATTATACAATTTTGAGCAATTTTTATTTTAACTATAGCTACGAATGAATAATGGTTCAATTTTCCAAAGAAACGAAAAACGAATCTCTTTTGAAACGATTTCAATTTTTCATAGAACTTTCAATAAATCCTGCAAAATTAAATTAATTTTTTACAATTTTGGAAAACCTTTGATATGTTTCTAAATATTCTCTTAAAATTAATTTTTGGAAATAAAAAAATCATTTTAAATTTTCCTGCGGGTCTTAATAAAAATTGTTATTCTTTCAAAACCTCTCAAAATGCCTAAAAAGCTGCAAAAATATTTGTTCGACATCTTTAAAAATCTACATTTTGTTTTAAATTATGCGAGATATTTTCAAGTTTTTCTTTATTTTTTATTAATTTCAGAACTTCTAAATATCTCTCAAATTTACTCGAATTTCGTCTAAATCAACAATTTTTTCTTATAAAAATTTGTTTTTGTTTTGAAATCTTTTTAAGTATTCTGTTAATATTAATTTTTCAACATAAAAAATCATTTTTGATTTTCCCAAGAATCTTAAGAAGAAATTTTCATTCTCTTAAAACCTTTTCAAATCCTTTTAAAAAACTTCAAAATTTTATTTCGAAATCTCCAAAAATCGATATTTTGTTTAAAATGTTGTTAAGTCTTTTCAAGTTTTCAATTAGGCTTGAATCTTTTCAAAAATTCTAAATATCTCCTAACTTTATTCGAATTTTCGCCAAATATATAACTGTTCAACTGTTATTTACATATTAAAATTCAACAGTTCCACTCACAAATAAAAATCTTTTAAATATAATAATTAAAGTTGTAACGTTGAAACTTTAAATTTGGCTTTCTGAAATTTGAAAGAATCAAGGTTTTCTGTTTCAAAAAATTCACTTTTAAATTGTATAGTTTTAAATACTTTATTTATAATTATTGAGTATAAATAAACAGTCAAACATGGCTAAGTATTAAAAATTGTGATGTTCTTTAATTTAAAAAAATGTATTTGAATTGGTTAAAAATGCAGCATTTTAGACGAATTTCTTTAAAAGTGCATACTCAAAACGTCAAGGACTTTAAGTTAAATTTTATATCATTTTTAGGGTTTTTTTCGCGATTTAAAAAATACCAGGTCATTTCTAGGCTTTTTAAGGTTTCCAGGACAAATCGCCACCCTGAGTATATATTTAAAAGACGAGTAGTACCTGCTTCATCTTTTGTGTGGTCTTTAAGTTTGAAGAAATTTCCTTTTTGGCTGGAACCTATTGTGCCATTTCGGTGAGAACTATTTTCCTCTTGTCTTACATACCAGCTTTCCCTAGAAGTAGAACGCCTTCCCGTTGGCCTTTCTTTCAATTTCAAACGTCTTTCGCTGGATCTTGGGCTGCGAGATGTAGAAAGCCTTTCCCTGGACCTTTCTTTGGACTTCGAGCGCCGGCCATTTGATTTCGAATGGTGGTTGTCCTTTGACTTTCGGCTGGACATTAAATTTCTCTCCCTTGACCTCGAACGACTTTCCTTGGTTATAGAGCGCTTTCGGGTTGACCTTTCTTTCGACTTCAAACGTATTTCCAAGGACCTTGGGCTGCGAGATCTAGAACGCCTTTCCCTGGACCTTTC
>CAKNYM010051922.1:203723-249414 GCA_932195095.1 Andricus curvator | reverse complement strand
CTTTCTTTGGACTTCGAGAGCTGGCCATTTGATTTCGAATGGTGGTTATCCTTTGACTTTCGGCTGGACTTTAAGTTCCTCTCCTTGAACTCGAACGTCTTTCCTTTAACCTTCTATCCTTCGGTTTTGCACGGCATATTGCATCTTGAGGATTGACTTCATGGTGCACAGAAAACCTTTCTTACTACTGTCCGATAGACAAAAGAGACGTAGGATTTTAGAATGTCGAGTTCTGGATGATAATAATAATCTTAGAAACGATAGCATTGTGCAAAATAGTTCCAAAGGGAAAGATATTCCTGTAGAAGATGGGCGAAAAGATCTTTGCACTACAGATGTAGTTTCAAAAATACCTGAAGACGTCCCTGATGCCGTGAAGAATTTTGAAAAAGCATTTCTAGAAGATATGCAAATTCTAGAAGAGTCTGAATCGGGGGATAAATTAAATCGGTATGACGATGATGATGATGATCGTCCAGTACCTGCACCAACATTTTGGGAAAAAATTTCTATGCTTTGCATTCGCCAGCAAATGACTAGGCAAGCAGTAAACGACTGGCTGCAAGTTTTACGTGAAGCCGGTCATACTGAGCTTCCAAATGACAGCAGGACGTTGTTGGGCACTCCTCGCAAGACATCTTCTGTTATCCCTTGTGGTTCTGGCGAATTCATGCACTTTGGCTTGGAGAGAGCGTTCCTACATGAGTTGAAGTTTTTCAATGAAAGCGATGTAACAGAAATAGTAATACAAATTCATTTTGACGGGCTACCACTTTCTAAAAGCTCAAAAGATCAATTGTGGATCCAACTCGGAAAATAACAAAACTCCAGCCTTATGGAGTATTTCTTATCGGAGCACATCATGGCAGAGAAAAGCCGAAATTAACTTCCGAATTCCTCGAAAGTTTCGTAGAGGAATATAAGAATCTACATGAGACAGGATTCCTTTATGAAGGACGTTACGTGACTATAAACTTGTCGCAAGTGATAGCGGATAGTCCTGCTAGAAGCTTTATAACTTGTACAAAGTCACATAACGGATATTCCGCATGTCCGAGATGTATTGTTGAGGGCCAATACGAATACCACAAAATGATCTTCCTGGAAACAGATAGCCAGTTAAGGACAGACGAAAGTTTCGCGAATCGTGCTGATGAAGAACATCATGTAGGGAATTCACCTTTGGAAGAAATACGAGTAAAAATGGTATCAGAAATCCCATTAGACGTAATGCATATGATTGACTTAGGAGTGGTGCCGAGAATGATAAGATCATTATTATCTGGACGTCATTCAGGAAGACTCAATGGCAAACAAACCAAAGACTTATCCGAACGTCTCATATCATTAAGGGAGTGGATATCAGACGAATTCGTTCGAATACCGCGAGGTTTGGATGAACTTCCACGATGGAAGGCGAAAGAACTCCGTCTTTTCGGACTTTACCTTTGTCCTGTAGTTCTTCAACAGTTCTTGCCTCCAGAATATTTGATTAACTTCAACACATTGCACTGTGCCATGCGAATATTACACCATCCACAAAATTATCTTCGAAACAATGAATGTGCAAAGGAACAGCTGAAATGGTTTGTGGATAAGTTTTTACTTTTATATGGAGAAGACCAAATGGTCTTGAACGTTCATTGCACCATACACCTGAGAGATGATGCACTGATTCACGGACTTCTGGATAATAGCAGTTCATTCTGTTTTGAGAATTTCATGCAGTACGTAAAGAAATTGATTCACAGACCCTATGATCCACTGCCACAAATTTTCCGGCAGCTCGTGAAAATCAGTGTACAGGAAGGAAAAAGTGCACAAGTGAACATCCAAAAGGAGAAAAAATTTCCGATCTTCCAGAATAAGGTTAAGAATGTCCCTCTTGGTTGCTCCAGAGCTTTCGAAAAACTTCTTTTTGAAGATTTTAAACTAACGATCAAGAAACCGGATAATTTTTGCTATCTGATGAATGGTGATGTTGTTCGGATAAGTAACATAGCAACAAATGGAAGTACGAAAGTCTGCATAGGAGAGAAGTTCAGTAAGCCACGTCCGTTACATAATTAGAACTTTAGAGTTCGAATTTTTTAATTTGATTGACCGTGAAAAATGTTTGCGAACCGGGAAAACCCCGGGAAATTACCGGGAATTTTTTTCTTTGATTAAAACGGCCACCCTGTAATTGCAATTATGAATTTTTTGCCCACTGGGAAAATCATCTAGCGAACAAGGGGTCTATTTATTTATCATAACATATACCTTCAACTCAAAATAAATAAATAATTTCATATAGAACGCAGAAAATTTTAAATACACTTTCTCATTGGAAAATCTTACAATTTTTATATTTGGATGTAAATGAGTAAAAATAAAATAACTATCAATTCTAAATTTTGAAAGTTTCTTAGTTTGTTACTGAAAAAATTACTTTAATTATAACTTGTACATTTTCATACCGTAATGTTCTCAAACGGTATTTGATATCTCACAATCTTATTTCTTATTTCGAAAGTTTATTTGATATTTAAATAAAATTCATATTCATAAAGAAAATCAAAACGGAACACAGATGGCACAATAGTATAATATACAAGGAGAAGGATAGTGGAAGAGTGTACAGGTACATTATTAATAATTTACTTGATGATCACTATGATACCAGTTGTTATATGAATTTCCTTATGAATTGGGAATTATGTAGAAAATATATTCGTTCTCAAATTTACGAACACTTAACTTTCATTTTGGTAAATGAAAAAAATATATATTATCGCACTATCATATGTTTTTCTTGACAAAGGTCGAGTTTTAAAAAAATTAAGATAATGAGGGTTTGCTAAAGGTCGTGGGATTTCAGAAAGGTAGGGAATTCAAAAGTACGGTCAGGGAATTTTTGATGAACTGAAGTTGAAGCTAATTTTAGTATTTTGTTGAAATTGCGCATGATTGTTGCTTCAAAATCAGGATTGTTTTTTTTTTAAATTAATCTGTTTTTTTTTTTAATAATAACTGTTATGTCTTTAAGACATAATTTAGAACTTTTTTCGGATTGGTTCGATTTGACTAGGATTGGTCCGGATACAGATTCCGGAATGATTCGGATTGGTTCGGAAGCAATTCCTATCCGATACTCTCGCCAGGGCACACTACCCTGCAGGGTAGTGCATTATTACGTCTCTTGCAGAAATTCACCGTCTTGGCCAGATCGGGTCCACGGAAACGTTTCTGCAAGGGTTATTAAATATGATTCAATTCCGTAGGCATCCTGAGTGGAATAATGCTCTACCGTTCGCCAAATTAATGAGTACGATTCGGCGTTGCATCAAAAAAAATTGCCCCTGCATGCCGAAGCACCTGGTAGACCTGGCGAACGTCCTCAATTGTGAGACGTGGAGGGAAAGATTGCAATATACCACTAATAAAAACGTGGCAAAAGATTTGAACACGCCCGCAGATCGTTATCAGATTGCAGTGAAGAACGTGATTGATCAAGAAAACTTTTTCCATGTTATTTTCCACTCTCCTGATTTTCTGAAAGAAGTTTTCCAGATTGATATAACAGACGGTGCTGCAGATGCAACGTATAAAACTCTTCCATTGCTGCTGGGCTGTTGCCA
The DNA here is from genome assembly GCA_932195095.1 of Andricus curvator. Classification (NCBI taxonomy): domain Eukaryota; kingdom Metazoa; phylum Arthropoda; class Insecta; order Hymenoptera; family Cynipidae; genus Andricus; species Andricus curvator. Next base: position 245,794 of record CAKNYM010051922.1, on the reverse strand, counting down.
ACTTTTGATCTTTACGGTCTTTGCACATGCTTTTTTTTCTTTGTGCTCATGAGCCGGAAAACGCAGGTAACTTACGTTGATGATTTTAAGATTATTCGCAAATTAGCACCAAGCCAAAACTTAGAAAAAATGACACTGGACTTTGAAATAGCCCTGAAAAATGTACTGAAGGTAAATTTTCCAGAAATCAGTGAATACCTTGGATGTCTCTTTCATCATGCCTAAGTACGTATTAAGATTGAAATGATTAATTTTCAAATATAATCGTTTTATATTTATAGGTGGCCTCCAGCTTTCCAGCTTCGCCTTTCTTGGTCTTTTTCTGCCTTTCCAACTGCTTTTTAAGATACCAGTATTATTAGAAATTGTAAATATTCGTATATGTTTCAGTAATGAAATTATGAATTCTTAAACGGAAAAAGAATGATATACGTGAATATGCTTTCAGAATTTAGACAAGTGCACAGCAAAGCACGGCTTGAAACTTTACTTGAAGAACTACAAGTCAGCCCAGAAATTCTATAGGAAAGTGAAGAATACGAATTTGATTTGTTTCTTTTGTTTATGAGCAACACTAATTGTAAACTTGGCGCCATCTTCGATGGGATCGTCTGTGGCGGAGATACAAGACATGCACGAAACAGAGGGAAGAATCTTTGAAGTTACACCGGTCTTACACTGTGATTGGCCTAGTAATCTCGGATTCCGTCAGTCACGCCAATCACCCTTACGGAAAATAAGTACTGAAAAAACCGTGTACTCAAGTGAGTACTGGCATGAGTACACAGATTCCAGTACTAATTTCGCGCAGTAAGTTGTTGGGAGTACTGGTGTGAGTACTGGTAAAAGTACAGGTGTGAGTACTGGTATGAGTACTGGTGTGAGTACTGGTCTGAGTACTGGTCTGAGTACTGGTCTGAGTACTGGTGTGAGTACTGGTGTGAGTACTGGTGTGAGTACTACTTGTGGAGTAGTGGCAAGTGTTCATGATGAGTACCGAAATAAAATCGCTACAATCAGGTCTACTGAAGATTTCGGCAGCTTGTTTTACGTTTCGAAGTCTTGAATAGAATTTGCAAATTTGCTCTGGCACACATTGCGTTCCATGGAACAGTACTTTCAGTACCCCATTGTAACCCTCGAAAGGAAAAGTGGACCACGCCCAAAGGGCACCAAACTTTTTTACACTCTGGGGGATATGGAGCAATATGTGCACATTGAATTTCATGCATTCTCTTCCATACAGAGGTTCGATCCGTAAAACAAACTTCCGCAGTGCGGCTTCAGCCTTCAAAAATTCAGCCTCGCTGATTTTTTGTTGTAAAAAAACTGTCATACTGTATACAAAAAGCAGCCAATGTTTGACATACTTCTTTTGTGGCATTACCGCTGTTAAACACACTAATGAGTAGTACAACAGAAAATTCTTCCATTCAGAAGCTTTCCATTTACTACGATCTTTGATAGAACGGGGCGATCGCGTGATCTCAGAGGATGGTTTTATTGCTCTTAAAATTACATCAAAAGCCTCAATAAATCGACCTGAATACCAAGGCTTTGAGTGATTTTTTGAATCAAACCACTCTGATACGATTAATTCTACCACCCCCTCTGCAACAGAGTGCAAGTATTCTGGTGGGAAGGATACTACTATATGAAAAATTGGTATCAATCTTACAATAGAAGACCCTTTAACACCTCGCACAGGTGTCCCTATTCTCAAAGCTTCTTCAGCATCAGCGTCATGTTGAGCTATTGTCCTCGGACATCTCACATCACCGCAGTAAATTCTTGCTGTTCCCCGTCCAACTGGCACATTTTTACCTTTGTGTAAACAATAGGAACAGCCATATTTACCATTGTATTGAGAGATGTTTTGTATAGCTGGACGTGCTACTGAGTCCACTGCTGAGAGAATAGTGTGCACCTTTATCCTTATTTCCTCTTCAGTGAATAAGGTTGTGCTCATAAACCCCTCTTCATGCAAACGATTTAATTCATTTACAAAGGGTTTTAAAAAGACATTCATTGGTGGTTTTTTTGCAGCGAACCATAAACCACAAAGAAGCATGTTGTCCTTGCGCAAACGATATGGTAATTCATTAACCATAACGAGATTTGGCCACGCTGATCGGATTGATGATTCCTGTAGCTTTATGCCATCAGTAAACCACTGAATAGTTATGTCATTGTCGCCAATGATACCATTCTCAACCAACTTGCAGTACACTTCTCCACTTACAATATCGCTTTCGTTGGACGTTTTTCGAAAGTGTCTAAAACAATCGCTGTTCACCAATTCTCTTAACTGCGGTTCAAGTGGCAAATAATAGAAGTAGCTTTTCGATCTTTCTAACAGAATTTTCTCCCATTCTACGCCGCATTCTAAACATCTAGCTTTGTTCGCGTTCTTAAAATCTATGTGAATTATACAATCAACACAAAGGTAATACTTTTCCTTATTTGGTTCAGGAAAAGATTTTAGAAGCCGATATTTGCTTCTGTGCACATCGTACGGAAGGTGGATATCTAAGTATCGGACCATGTTTTCCAAAGCAACATCTGGAAGTCTGTGGCGAAGCGCAAGTGTCAGTGTCAGTAGTTCGCTTTCCTTTTTTGTGACGCTGCAGTCGTCATACAATGGAACTCTCGCCTAAGGAAACAAAAGAAAAATGAACAAAATTAAATGTTACTTTCAGGAACAGGTGTTCCTAATCTTAGGCTATATGGGGTATAGGCGAAAGAAAACATTTCGCTTCTTTATTCTGCCAGCAATGAGCAGACGACCATGAAAAAGGGCATTGAACGTACGTCCATATGAAAAGGGCCAAATTGGTTTAATTCGTTTTCAGAGCTGTGAACATTTTGATATTTAATTTTTAATTATTAAAATTTAAATTATTAAATTTTAAATTATAATTTAATAATAATAATAATAATTTTTTAAATAATCAAAATACTCTTTCTTCTTTTTCTCTCTACTTGTTTTTCGTTTTCTTTTGACCTTGTTATTTTTTTTTATTTACATTTAAAAAAAAATTTAATACAGACATTTAAGAGCAGGTCGTCCAAACTCGAACGTTGTATTCTTGTTCTTTTTTTCCACGAATTTCCTAGTTCAATACAAATTTTATTCGCCTTCATTTTTCTTAGATTAAGTGAATAGTTGAATTTCTAAATTAGACACATTTTAATGGAATTAATATAATGAATCATATGATGAATATATAAATGAACGTGTGTGTGTGTGTGGACACATTTTTAACGAAATACATTAATTGAAAAAAAATGAATTTTTATGCAAACAGTTGAATTTTGAAGACAGAACGCGAACTGGGGTATACAAAACAGTTGAATTTTCAAGCCGAAAAAAAGAAGTGTCGGACAAAAAGTTAATTTTGAATCAAACAGTTACATTTTAGGTTAAAAGAAAAATATTCCCTAACGCAAAAAAGAAAAATAGTAAGATTGTCGATCAAGAAAAGTAATTGTATTACAAAAAAAGGGCAAATTTCCAACAGAAGATTTTAACCAAACATGGAATATCTGAATTTTCCTTTTTTTCAAATAATAATAATTTCGAAATAAACATGCGAATCTTTACAAAATAGTTGAATGATATATTTCCAACAAAAAAGTTCATTTCCAACCAAATAGTTGAATTTTCAATTTGAAAAATTAATTTTTACCTCCAAAAAAAGGGATGTTCCAACAAAGCTGGTAGAATTTTCAACCTACAAGTACAAATCGTGCATCTTCAACCATAACTAATAAATTTTCAGGGAAGTGGTTCAACTTTTAAACAACTAGTTGAAATTTACATGAAAAATGATGAATTTGCTTACGGAACTTATTTAAATAATTAATAATTATTGTTAATTTGAAATGTTTCATAGGGAAGCGTAATCCTTTAAATCTTCTTTGTTCATTTTTTAAAGAAATTGAGCCCATTCGTTAACAGATGTAAAAACTTTGATTTTCTATATGAAAAAAAGGGAAAATGGCTTAATGGTATAAAAAAAAAAAAAAAGTATAAATAATTAATATTTAGTTTGAATTTGAAAAGTATCGTAGCAAAGAGTAATCGCATAGACCTTCTTAACTGAATTCGTAAACAAATGCCTATTCGTTAAAAAATATATAAACTTTCAGTTTGTTCACGAAAATGTTTAAATAATTAATATTTATTGACAATTTTAAAATTTTCATCTTGAAAAGTCTTTAAAAAACTCTTAAAAACTTTCTTTGTTTATTCCGCAAATTGAGCCTATTCATTAAACAATATATAATCTTTGATTGTATGTAAGATCAATGTAATAAAAAAGAAAATACGTACTCTGATCTGCAGAGTGACATTTAATCCATCCACCGCAGGTCACAAACACGATCACTAGACACTTAGAAAAACAATATGCACTTGAACGCCAGGTTTTCGGTAAACACTAATAGAGCAGTCAAGCATCCACCTTCTCGTGAAGACTATTTGCAACTAACACTATAACGGTGGTGGGGCAGGTCCGGGCCTGGTCAGGGTATGGGTCAGGGGTTGCAACGGTTGCAACGCTCCCCACCAAAATATCGCTGGACCCAGGGTCGACAACAGCAATTTCGAGGTAATACGTAAGCTGTACATACGGGACCCTAGTCCTGGCGGGCGATGCCCAAAGGAGCGCGAGCTACCTGGGTTACCTTCCCCTTCCAGTGGGACCCTACCCCTCTCACCACTCTCGGTGCCGAGTGCGCGCCAGCGTCTACCGTCGACCCATGTCAGCGGGGGGTCCTTTGTACTCGTGAGGAATAAAATACAACACATCATTTTTTTTAATTTCGCAATTAGTAATTTGGAAATATTATATTCGAAATCTACGTTTCTTGGCGATTCCAACGATATGTTACTTGACTTCGTAAGTTGAAAATTAGGAATGTTTAATAGGCCATATCCCGTTTTTTCGGATTGTAACGCTCGGATCGACTAATTTCTAGACAGATAGGCTATTTTGATATAAAAAATTATTAATTAATTAATATAATTATTTGTTATACCATAAAAGTCCAATATATATAGTATGCACTCAATAAAAAATATAGAACAAGTTCTTCTGCACAAAAAAATGACATAAGCCGGGTGTCGAACTTCTGACGTGACTTCCTATTCACTTTAGTCGGAAATTAATTTCAATTCATTACATCCTAATATTAATTTCATTTAAAGATGAACAATTTTCAAAAATTGGAAGTGCTTGATGTTTTATTCACTTTAGTCGGATATGAATTTCAATTCATTACATCCTAATATTCATTTCATTTAAAGATGAGTAATTTTCAAAAATTGGAAGTGCTTGATGTATGAATACACCATTGAAAAAAAATCAAGCGATTCTAATGTTTAAAAACTGTCAATTTTTTATTAAAATAAATATTACGATGTAATGAATTGAAAGTCATATCCGACAAAGATGAAAAAAAAATCAACTTTCAGATGGCCGAGGTCTTACGGCGACGGTACAAAGTTACCACAATATAATAGGAAGTTAAACCACAAGTTCGACACCCGACGCATATACAAGAGATTTGCGGAAACTCATTTCTTCAATTTTTCTTGTACAAAAACTTTTTGTATATTTTTAATAACCTGCAAAATCAATATATTAGACATTCATGGCATAAAAAAGAATTATATTATTCAATGTTCAATTATTTTTTATCAAAATAGCCGATCTGTCTAGAAACTATTCGATCCGAGCGTTACATCCCAGTCTAGCCACTGGACAGTCAGCCTGTGACGCGCCAGTTTTGACTCAAGGCGTACTAGACGGAAACAGTACAGCACCATGAAATTTTTCCACACGGGTGAATTAGGCTTTCGATAGTCTAGATTTCAAAAGTGAGTGCAAGTACGGTATTTTTTATATTTATCGACATCAATTATTTTCTTTCCACAGGTTACAAGTTTCGAAGTATTTCTTATCTACCTTTGAGTTACTTGAAGAATTATTATGTACTGAAATAACTTATTTTTTCCGCCCAACTCATTTAAAGTTATGACTTTTGGAGATCAACGATATAGTTGGTGAATTACAATATTATTTTTTTTCTTCTTAAACATTTATCGTAAATTCAACTTGAAATGAAATTCCACCAAAGTAGTTAACACTTGCAACGAAATAGTAGAAAGGGCCTTTGAAATTCATAAAGTTATTCTTTGAATATTCACTTATCAAAATTTTTTCAAAATCTTTCAATTTTCAATCTTACATTTTAAAATATTTGAATTTTTCATTTCAAAGACCATGTTTCAAAGATTGTTGCTTTTTTGAGGTCAATTTTCTATCAACAGAATTAACAGACACATATGTATGCACTGCCGGGACAAAAGTTTAGGACCACCTCTTTTTTGATGACTATATATATATATATATATATGTTCGGTTTCGGTTTCGATTCACTCCGTTTCGGTTTCGATTCCTTTGGAATAGAACCGAAGGGCCTATGACAAAGCCACCGAACGCGTCCTCGGGTTGCGGATAGAGGGTTCCTGTATCAAGGGTTTCTGCTGAATATGGTTACAATAATTAATAAGCAGTCGCGGACAATTGTCCAGGGATGGTCCCGAAGGAATAACTCCTAAGCGAAGGCGTAACAACCGTGCCGAAAGCTGCATGGCACCTGGGTTAGGTGTCTCAAACGGTGACTCTGGGATACCGGGCGACCTCTCAGAGTATCAGCCTTATCCTTGCACGCGGGGCTCTACAAGGATGGACTAACCCTTTCCCTAGCTGCTCGTGGGAACAAAAATGAAACCACCAAAACACCAAAATGTTGTAGATGCGGTTCAAGACAATCGAACGCGCAGAGCACCCGACAATGGGTCGGCAAACAATGCCGATCAGCCTAGAGTTCGGGGTGCTGAAAATAATTTAGATGGAAACACGACGACGAACCGGCGAAACGCCCACATTGAGTGGACGGATCGACTCAGGGATGACGTGCTAGACTGCTACGATTCCAGCATTATCCCTGTTCGCGGAGGCTTTATGGCGCGTATGCACACTCTGTGGTGCCAGAAACACCCAGAGCTTCACCACGTTTCGCATCAATCTTTGCGAAATCAAGCCGACTACCTCCGGAAAAATGGATATGTACGCGGAGCGCTTCCCCAACCGCTGCTTTATGAAGCTGCAGACGAAGATGAGGAAGCGACATTGAGACCAACCACAGAAAGCAGGCACCTTCTGAGAGATGATCGCAATTTCATTACTAGAAGGAACATTAACATGCAAGTTCCTCCTAAGCCCCAAGATCTGGCTGAAATGGATGCCTTCCTTCGTGGAGATATCTCGCAAGAGTCCGACCTCTGGACCATCAATTGCTCAGTTTATGGTGCTGCGAGAACTTTGGCTGATTCAAATCGAAGGCTGAAACCAACGATGGATCAAAAGACCAAAAGACGCTTGCATCAACTGAACAAGAAGATTGGATGGGCAAGACAGAATGCGTCCCGTGTTCAATGTGTGATTGACTACATAACATCTGGTAGACCGTTTACGGATAGGGTTCGAAAGTTCGCTCAAGAACTAAGGGTCTTGAATCACACACTAAACAAGTCAAAGCTGCTGACAATCAAGCAGCATATTGTTGACAAAATACGGCTGTTATCTGACGCAAGGAGGAGAATACAGAAGAGGGAGAGATGGATCAGGGAGAATCAACAGTTTCTCGCTGACCCATCGCGCCTCTTCAGCGATCTACCTGTTTCTGTAAAAAATCCACCCAAGCCCAAGGAGGTAGAGACTTTTTGGAGAGAGGTGTACAAGATCCCGAAAACACTAGAGTTGAAAGAAGATACTGAAAATATCATCCGCTTCAAGGAGTTTTGCGACAACCTCATAAAATCTGAGGAGGAATGTCCATCAATCACTGCCGAAGAGGTGAAAAAAGCACTTAGAGGCACGAAGAACTTTTCCGCTGCTGGACCAGATTGTATCAAGAACTTTTGGTGGAAGAAGTTTACTTTTACACACCAACATTTGGCCCGCATATTCACCTCATATTTAAAGTCGGAGACGCCCATTCCACAGTGGCAGGAGAATACTCCTGCCAAAAAAAGGCAACTTGTCCAACCTAGAGAATAACAGGCCAATAACTTGTTTGAACACGCTGTATAAGATCTTTACAGCTGTCCTCAACAACAGGATTGTTCGACGAATTGAGCCTGTATGGCGAGAGATGTACGAACAACGTGGCTCGAAAAAAGGTGTAGCAGGCTGTCGAGAGAACCTGCTAATTGACAGGTGTGTCTGTAAAGACGCTGCAGCCCATCAGCGCGTCCTGTCAATGGCCTGGATTGACTACCGGAAAGCTTTTGATTCAACCTCTCATAGACTTATCATCTGTCTGTTGGAAAGCTTGAAGGTACATCCACACATAGTGAGATGCATAGAGAGATTGATGCCTCTTTGGAAAACTAGATTTACTATCTCATCTGGAAATTATCGTGTGACAACGAACAACGTCACCTTCCACAGGGGCGTCTTTCAAGGTGATACCATGAGCCCTTTGCTTTTTTGCATCACACTTTTGCCTCTATCTCTCGCACTACGAAATTCTCCTGGATACCTCTGTGGCGACACTAATCAGCGCGAGCATAAGGTCACTCATGTATTTTATATGGATGACCTGAAGATCTATGCCTCTGGTAGAAGCAAACTTCAAACTGCTATCAATATTGTCAAGAACTACACAGCAGAGATTGGGATGGACTTTGGCTTGGATAAGTGTGCCACAATTTATCTGAAGCAAGTAAAGATTACTGGCGTTCCCAAGGACCCTGAGCTTGTGGATATAAGTGTTATCAGACATCTTAATACTGGAGATACCTATACATACCTGGGCGTGCCTCAAAACCGCATTCAGGACGTAACATCAGTGAAGGAGTCTCTCCGAAGCAGATACAAGCATCTTCTTCGACAGATTTGGTCTTCCAATCTGTCGGCGTTGAACAAGGTATCTGCGACTAACATGCTTGCCGTCCCGGTTCTACTCTACTCGTTTGGGGTAGTTCAATGGACGAAGAACGAGCTTAAGGCCCTTGATGTCATTACACGTAAGATCATGCATATGCATAAAAGCTTGCATATCAATTCGTCAGTTCCGCGATTATATATTTCACGCCGTCAAGGTGGACGCGGACTTCTGAATCTCCAGTGTCTTCATAACCGGATTGTTCTAAGTACAGCTTACATCGTTGCGAATGGCAGAGATCCTCTCCTAAAGATGGTCAGGAACCACGAGATGATTGGCGAAGGAGCGTTCCTTTACAAAGCCGCGGAGCAAGCGGCCGAGACCCTTGGCCTGAATTTTAACATCAGAAGTGAGGAAAGTACATTACTTCATCTAGATGCTTCACTTCTAAAAACCAAAGTGAAGAAAGCAGAGGTTGAAAATTTTCACCAAGAGCTACTCGACAAGAAAATGCACGGAAACTTTCACAGAAATGTTGAAAAACAGTCCTTGTCGAAGGAGCAAACTTTTGCTTTCCTCAAATCATCAGGGCTTAATTCAGGTACAGAGGGTTTTATTTTCGCATGCCAGGACGGTGTCATTTCCACCTTAGCATACCGTGAGCGCATTTTATGTCAAGAAGTTCCGAGTGATAGGTGCAGAGCGTGTCATGCACACGCTGAGTACCTAGAACACATACTATCAGGGTGTCCGACCCACGCGGGAAGGACGTATATCTATAGACATAATGCGGCCCTAAGAGTGCTTTATTACCATCTTTGTCGCTCTTACGGTGTTGGCCGCGACCCTGCCCTGCCGAATGCTCCAAAGGAGATAGAGTCGATTGTCCGAAACGAGAAGTGCCAAATTTTCTGGAACTACGATTTTCGGGCAGCAGTCTCCGTTGCGCACTCGAGGCCTGACATTGTTCTCCAAGACTTCGAGAAACGAACTATATTCGTGATCGAATTCTCGGCTCCGTCCGAATACAACATCAATGCAAAGGAGAAAGAAAAAGAGGAGAGGTATCAAGACCTTAAAAGAGAGCTACAACGACTGTACCCAAAATATTCGGTACAAGTACTTGTCCTTGTGATAGGTGCTCTCGGAGGTGCGAAACTATCACTGGTTCGTAACCTTAAAGCCATACCCGCGTGCCAAAAATATGCCAAGGCACTTGCGAGATGGATGCAGAAAGCTGTCATCCTTGGGTCGCTTCGTGTCCTCAAGACACACGAGGGTTTCGCCGGCCTGTCGTTGTGATTTTGTCGTTGCCTATGACCACCCATCTCACGGTTGTGAAACGTGGCCATAGGTTTGATTTACCGCGGTGCTACTGGGGGCTATTGACATTTTGTTGGATGGCAGTTGCTCTTAGTGGGACCCTGCGGTGGTTGTTTAAATTTTTTTTTCAATATATACATATATGTGTGTAGAACGATTTGGCACAATATAATTAGGAAAAAAGAGTTGAATTGTATAATTTATAATTTGAAGTTATAAAAATTGAACAATTTTATTTTTAACTGAAGAATCACGAAATTGAATGATTTCAGATTAAAATTTCGAAAATAGGACAATTCCAAAAAGTTTAAAATTGAATATTTTAAGATTCGAAGTGTGGAAATTGGATAATTTAAAATTCAAAGGAATTGAAGCTGTGTCATTTTTAATTAAAAGCGTTCAAAAGTAAATAATTGAAAATTTTAAACTTTTGAATTTGAATAATTTACAATTCTAAGGGATAATTATTTGACAGCTTGAAAGTGACAACTAAATTGAATCTTCGAAAATCAAAGCTTCTGAAATTTTAAAATGTTGTTATATAAGAAAATTATAATTTGATATTAAAGCTGAATGGAAAAATTTTTCTAAAATCGAAAAATGAATTGAATCATTGTAAAAAAAAGTTTCAAAATGAATATTAATTTCTACTGGGAATCATTGGAAATGAAAAAATTTCTACTCCATGCGCTGAAACTTAAACAAACGCAATTCTACTCAATTCTTAGTGACATAACAGGACTAGAACCGAATGAGTTAGGGTTTAACCTGGAAGGGATATGTTTTAATGGTATAATAATTAAAAAAAAATAATTGAACTAGCTCAATTAAGGGAAAAAGGTGGTCTAGCGCCGCTAGGCCTCCAAGATAGGTGGTCTAGCACCGCTAGGCCCCGCTGGGCCTCGACTATACCAGTGGACTGATTAAATTCTCTTAATTTGAATGATGTAACAGTTGACAAATTTTCTCTATGAAGGGTTGAATACTTTCCCAATTCTATATGAAATTCGCCTAGGATGAAGCCAATTTGTCTATTTTTGCTTCCTCAAAGAGGAAGCTTTGTAATGGTACCATTTTCCAAAATTTTTTAATTCATTTAATTAAACCCTCCCTAATTTGAAAATGTCTAATACAATGTTCTACGCAATTGTCCGGATGTGTGTGTGTGTGTGTGGATGTGTGGATGTTACGTGTGTGGATGTCACGCTTTTTTGTGAACACGATAAGTAGATAACGGTTGCAGATAAATTGATGAAATTTGGAGAGCTTATTTTCCTCAATAATATCTTGAAACTGCCGGACGGATTTCTGAAAGTATTTATTCCATTTTTTTTAAGCACTCAATAATGTTTTAAAAATCGGCTTTTTATAGAGAAACTTTTTTCATTCGCATAATTCAAAGTTGATGCGAAAATCTAAAAGATTCCTTTGTTCGAGACGAATCGAGACAAATACGATTGTTATGGTAATTTATATATTTTTAAACTCTTTTTTCATAGTAAAAGTTTTCTTATTCTCATAATTTGAAGTTGATGCGAGAATAGAAAAGTTGTGTTGATTCAAGAAGAATCGATAGACCTATAACATTGATATATTTTATTGAAGAGTAAGGAAGCTATGGTAATGCATAATATTTTAAAACACGTTTTTTTATAGTAAAACTTTTTTCACTAACATAATTCAAAACTGATGCAAGAACGGAAAAGATTTCTTGATTCGAGGCAAATCGATTGATCTATAATAATAATAATACACTTTATTGAAGATTAGGGAGGTTATGCTCATTTATAATATCTGAATCATCAGTTTTAAACAGAAAAACTTTTTTCATCGACATAATTCAAAGTTGACTCATGAATAGAAAAGACTTTTTGATCATAAATTCTGAAATAGAGTAATTCTGACAATTTTTATAAAGAAATAATAAAGCTGGGAGAGGGATAGGGTGCGACAGAAGTTTTCCTTTCCCTTTTCCAGCTCAAAAAATTATCATTTCGAATGCAAGATTTGATTTGTCTGATTTGTCTTTGTATTTAAAACATTTTTTGTATTATGTTGTAATTTTTCATTTTTGGTAAATTTCTATTTTTAAATTGAGAAAAATGAAGACTTTGGTTTGTCTATTACTGAACAAAATAACTAATGCTTCTTCTATGAGGAAGCAAATACATTTGATAACGGGAAGCAAAGTGCTCGTGAAATAAGCACTATATAATTATAAATAAAAACAAAGTGGAAACACTCGAGATCGAATTCACAGCTAGTTTAAGTATATATTGAAAAAAGTATAAATTTCAATGTTTTCTTAAATTTCTAATAACTTCCGCAATAATGAATATTTTTAAATTACCTTGAGCCTATTTTGAAGCTATTTTCGGAAAATATCGCAAGAACTTTAATTCGTAACAAAGAAGTTAGACAAATTTGAAAACATTTTATTTGCAGGAAAATACAAATTAAATGAATATATTTCCTGAGAGACTTTAATACAAACTTTATGGTTATATTTCTCATAGATTCAGAAAAATATTCTTCGTACCGCGAAGAATATTCAAATTTTTTTAACTTTTTTGTTAAAACCTTACATTCTTGCGCTTTGATAGGAAAAAAAGCAACATCAATGCTCCTAGGCTGTTGTTATAATGTGGAAAAGTTGTTTTAAAATGAGCTAAAAAATATGAAACAATATTGAATATTACAAAAGTTATTGAACATTAAAGAAAACATAAAAATTTAAACTATTTTTACAATTTATACTTAAACTACCTGTAAATTCGATCTCAAGTGTTTCCACTTTGTTTGTAGTTATAATTATTTGGTGCTCATTTCACGAGCACTTTGCTTCCCGCTAGCAAATGTATTTGCTTCCTCATAGAAGAAGTATTAGTTTTTTTTCAATAATAGACTGACCAAAGTCTTCATTTTGATCAATTCAAAAATAGAAATTCGCAAAAAATACAAAATTACAAAATAATACAAATTTATCTTTAAATACAAAGACAAATCAAATTTTTTTTCGAAATGATAATTTTTCGAGGTGGAAAAGTGGAGAAAAAAGTTCTGTGGCACCCTATTCCTTTCCCAGCTTTACGATTTCTTTACAGAAATTGTCAGAATTATTCTATTTGAAAATGTATGATCAAAAAGTATTTTCTATTCATGCATCAACTATGAATTATGTCAATGAAAAAAATGTTTCTTTTTTTAGAAACAGGTGATTCAAATATTATAAATAAGTATAACTTTCTTAATCTTAAATAAAGTGTATTAACATTATAGATCAATCGATTTGCCTCTAATCAAGGCATCAACTTTGAATTATGTTAAAGAAGTAAGTTTTACTATAAAAAACCAATTTTAAAAATGTATAAATTACCATTACTTCCCTACTCTTTAATGAAATGTATTAAAATTATAGATCAATCGATTTGCCTCGAATCAAGAAATTTTTTCCGTTCTTGTATCAATTTTGAATTACATTATAGAAAAAAGTTTTACTATGAAAAATCGTGTTCCCCAACATTATGCATCACCATAGCTTCCTTACTCTTCAATAAAATGTATCAATGCTATGGGCCAATCAATTCCTCTTGAATTAGCACAATTTTTCTATTCTTGAATCAACTTTAAATTATGAGAATGATAAAATGTGTACTATAAAAAACCATTTCAAAAATATAGAAAATACCACAATTTCCCCACTCTTTAATAAAATGTATTAATACTATAGGTTCATCGATTCGTCTGGAACCAAGGAATCTTCTATATCCTTGCATCAACTTTGAATTATTCTAATGAAAAAAGTGTTACTATCAAAAACCGATTTTTAATATATTATTGAGTGCTAAAAGAGGGGAAAATAAGCCCTCCAAGTTTCATCAATTTATCTACAACAGTTTTTAAGTTATCGTGTTCACAGAAAAGGGGCGACATCCACACACACACACATATACACACACACACGCAATCCACGTGCACGTCCCCACACAGCCGGAAAAATGATTAGAACATTTTATTAGTTATGTTTAATTAAGGAAGGTTTAATTAAAGGAATTTAACAATTTTGCAAAAAGTTTATCATTGCAAAGCTTCTTCTATGAAGAAGCATTCATCGTAGGTTACTTTTATAGAGAATTTTGAAAGCATTTAACCCTTCATAGAGAATTTTTGTAGATCTGATTATTAAAATTAAGAGAACTTATGCAGCCTTGAAAGAGGGATGGTCTTAAACTTTTGAACGGAAGTGTGTGTTCAGGCTTATAGTTTAAAATATTGAAAGCTCACAATATTTTGTTAACGCAAATTCAAACCTATAAAATTGTGGACATCACAAATTTAAATCATTAATTTAACTAAGGATTGGTTTCCATTATTTTTATACAATACAATTAATTTCAAGCGATACAGTTTCGAAATATTTAACAATAGGGAAGTGACACCACTTTTATATCATTAAAAAATAATTCTCACTTTTTATGTGATAAAATAAAAAAGTTAAAGACTCCAATTATGCTAAAAATATCGAAATTGTAAACGTAATAGATTCAAGGAATTTCATTATTCTTACTGAAAGAACTGGAATTAATTTCCGCAGTCAAAAGGTTAAAGGCTTCTTCCTTATTTAAAAAATATAAGTTACCAATTATTGATTTCATTTTATTATACAATTTTGAATATTCCAACTTCATCCCAAAGAATAACATGCATATTATGAATTGAATACGATTTCATGTTTTCCATAGGTCCGAAATGTTTCAATATTTTCAGCACATTATGGAATTTAAATTAGGTTGACTATTCTGTTCCGACAAAATATGCTGGTTGTTAATTTTCTCTTCCGGCATATTTTGCCGGATTTTGATTTTCTGTTCCGACATATTCAATTGAATTCCGAAGCATTTATTATGAACATTAATGAAATGTACAAATATTTTCAATTTTTATATCATTATTGAATCTGAAAACAAAGTAATTAGAAAAACAAAATCATTACTACTAACCAACTTAATGCTGCGATTGCCAATTAATAATATAAAAATGTTACATAAGATTTCTATGATTAGAATTTTAAATTGTATAATTCATTTACATAAAAAAAATATTTTCAGGTAGGAAATTTCAAATAATTAAATTTGTAATGCCTAGTTCTCGAAAGCTATTTTTAAAGGCATAGTTTTTTTAGTTTGGCAGAGTTGTTTGGGCGGG
Organism: Andricus curvator; assembly: GCA_932195095.1. NCBI lineage: Eukaryota > Metazoa > Arthropoda > Insecta > Hymenoptera > Cynipidae > Andricus > Andricus curvator. Next base: position 230,305 of record CAKNYM010051922.1, on the reverse strand, counting down.
AAGGCACCCCTGTGACTGGTCACAGAAATGATGTTGGTCAAACCCCTAGCCCCTCTCAAACTTATCGTGTGGGAGGGGTCGGGGGAGACACCCTCGTGATTGATCACACAAATAATATTTTACATTTATTACACACAATTGTCATTTAAACGAAATATCGATTATTTGCCTAGACTGCGCAGTACATTTATTGGTTACAGTTCACACGTGATTTGAAATTAATATTAAGTGTTTTCAGGTGCAGTCACATGTTGGCAGAAAACGTCGGCGTAGAGCAGAAACTCATAAGAGTGAAAGAGACAAATAGATGTGTCCGTCTCTTTCACTCTCATGTGTTTCTGCTTTAGGCCGACGACAGTTGCTTCCCACATGGGACTGCACCTTTAGGGCTTAGGCTGTGATGTAAACTTGCAAGATGGTTGATACCGATGGCCAAACAATAGCACAAGACACATGGGACGAAAGATCACTTTCATTCTTATTACGAGCACTTTTCGTAATTTAAATTAATAATCGGTTATGTTTAACGAATGTCAGTATTTCAGTATTATTTTATTGATAAGTGACAAGCGATTCGATTGTAAACTGCCTCCGACCAAAAATATGATACCTGAATCTGACAAAGTAGACCCTATGCTGAACACTCCTCATACCTGCGATTGTTGAGCTGTAATCCAACGGCTTAAAGTCTTCGACGAAAATAAGATCATAAAATAATCTTCGTTCTGTATTTTGAAGAAATATGCATCGCAAAGAGCATACAATTTGAAATTTAAAAGATATGGGAGTAATAAACATAAATGCAGAGAACCTTAGAAAGTATTAACAGATTCTGAAAAAGGTACGTCGGTTCATCTAGAATTTGTTTCGCGCACATCTGGTCTGGTAGAGTAATAGAAGGATTATCCTAAGACCTAAAAGACACGATAAAAGCACGTTCCCAAAAATCATAAAACTTTATTTTAGGCAGCAACACATTTCCCTCCCATTTCTACTGAATATTTAAGCTAGCAATTTATGGAGAGGATAAAGGCACGCATATTTCCGAAGGGTTGTCACTGACCGTCAGCTCGAGAGTGACATTTACTTCTTTATGATCTTTTTTGCATGAGGTGCTTATTTCAGAGTCTAGTGTAATTAGGACCCGTTCAAATCCCCGATATTTGGAATTGTTCTGGCAATATTATTACTTTATTGCGGAAACGTACTCTTGCAAAGGCAAGCATATTATTGTAATATAAGGAGAACGAGAGCTACAATACCAGTAATTTTTGCTTCTGCACTCGTAGAATGCAAATAATTATTCAACTCGAAAAGTATGAATAAATTCCAAGCATTTTTTTGTTTTCATTGTACATTTTGTCGTTTATCAACACTCAGCTCTCACAAATAACAAAATGTTATCCTTTACTCTAAAAATTCAACTATTTTATATTACATCCATCCTTTTGTTTTGAAAATGTATCGATTTCTGTAGAAATTGTACCTTATTTGATTAAAAAAGCAACTTTCTGCTAAAATTTCATCTTTTTCGAATGAAAATGAACTTTTTTGTTGATAAATTACAATTTTGGATTGAAAATTCAACTGTTTCGTAGGAAATCCGTACTTTTGGCTCGAACATTCAAAAATTTGTTAGAAAATCAATTTTTTGTTTGTTAAAAATAAAGTATTATGTTCAAAATTCGTGTTTGTTGGTTCAATTCAACACTTCTTTATTTTTAATTAAAATATTTGTTTTGTTTAAATATAATATATGTATTACATTTATTGTTTAAAATTCATTTTTTCAAGTTGAAAATTCAGCTTTTTGGTTGTTAATTAACTTTATTCTTCTTAATTCAAATTCTCTGAATGAAAATTCAAATATTTTGTAGAAAATTAGTCTGTTTGGTTTCAAAATTCAATTGTTTAAATATAATATATCACATTTATTGTTTAAAATTCATTTTTTGAGGTTGAAAATTCATCTTTTTGGTTGTTAATTAACTTTTTTCTTCTTAATTCAAATTCTCCGAATGAAAATTAAACTATTTTGTAAAAATTAGTTTTATTACTTGGAAATTAATTCTCTTAAATGAATGAAAATGCAACTATTCAATTTTTGGTTAAAAATGATATTTTTAGTTTCAAAATATTATATATGAAAACAATATAAGCTTAAAATTAATTAAAGAAATTTTGGACCAAATCACATCCTCTGTTCGAACTATTTGAACTTGTTGAAAAGTAATTTTTTGAACGTAAAATTCAACAATTTGGTTGAAAATTCAAAGGTTGTATACCAAATTTGGCTTCTTGGCTAGAAAAGTCAACAATTTGGTATAAAATTCAACTACTGATCAAAAATTATATCGTTATGTATGAAGTTAATTTTTCAATGATAATTCTCATCAATGAAAATGTATCTACTTCAATTTCGATGACACAATCCTTACTTACACAGTCTGCTTCAGGAAATACGAGCTGGAAAGGTTTTTCCTGAAACATCTTCTCGACAAGCACAATATGAAACAGTGCGAAAGTTGTCAGGAGTACTTGAAAGGGAATGCCGGAATCCACACGTGTGAAAAAGCGATTTTGTAATCTGAATCACCTGACACATGTGCAACATTAGACAAAGTCTTCTACGAAGAGATAAGTGCACATGATGGCGAACCACCGGCTTTCCTGGCAGAAGATGACAACGGTCAGGAGTACAGATTTGGCTCAAAGTGGTTGTCAACGAGCGTTATGTTAGAAGAATGCTGGCATCGCACAACATGACAATCCATGAAGAAGACGCTACTGTGAAAGTTAATGCGAGCATGACGTTGGGACCGGAATCAGTTGACATGCCTGAGTCTTTCGAAATCTGCCAGATAACATGATGGAGTGAACGAGATGGACAGTAAGTCACTAGCTTTCCTGGAGCAAGATCGTCATCCGTTGAGTGTTACTACTCCAGATCGGTATCCGGAACAGCCCAACGCTCTTACTGAGCAGATGCGGCGGATGCAAGAAAAATTACACTTAAAAAGAAAAGGGAAACTTGTTCTCGATGACACGAATGCAATTGGTGTGAAAAGACGAAAAGTTCTTGTCGAGAAGAACGAGAACAGTAAGTCATTCAGTGCCAAAGAATGTTTACATATATGAAAAGTGGGGATGCGAGGACCCGCGACGACGGGAGCATCGTGATTACCAAGGATCACTCCAATCGCCCGTCTGCGCTCAACGGTTCAAGGGAACACACGTTTTGCGTTTGACTCCATCGATCGCGCTCGAGGAACTTTTGATTATCCGAGCGAGAGACCGTAAACCTAGTTCAGGTATGAGTTCTTGAGAAGAACTAAGGACGACAGAAAACTCTTTTTCAGATTTCCAAATGAGGAACTCAATTTTTATGGAAAATTACAAAAAACTTTTAAAAGCCTGCTGCAGATGCTTTGATCGCTCACCCTTCTTCAACTCGTTACCATACGAGAGCTCAAGAGTGCTAGCATAATCACTCTGAATTGATTCGTTCGAAATGGCAATAAGGAGTTTGTGGATGTAAACGATGATTAATTGGTGGTGATGTGGTTATCGATTCTCATAACGTGCTCGTTGGTTTTTCAACCCGTAACCATACGGGAGCTCAACCAGTGAGGACTAAGAAATTGTAGTCACGGTACATTACCATTAATTAACCAACAATTTGATGGAAAACATTATAACGCCTTTAGGAATTAGTAAAATTCCCAGCATAAGGTTATGAATTTTTCGTAATAGAAATAGAACGGGTCTTTAAAAGGTAGAAACTCTTTTTATAAATTTTTATTCTGAAAATCATTAGAAAATGTATGCTTCAATAACGTTAGTTCTGACAAAAGTAAAAGACGAATAGGAAAATGAGATTGCATTCTGGAGGACAAATCTTGCACTTAAACTTGCACTGAATGTTGCCTCATTTGTAAAATCGCCAATAATTTGATCCTCAGTCCTTCGCATGGGAGGGAAAACTAGTAGCTAGGTCGAATAGATTTAACGAACAAAATCAATAATTGCTCTGAAATAAACTAAAAGGGCTCAGAGTCGAAAAAAGGGAAATATCTTTTAACGTAAATTGGGAATCACGAATCACGGATATTGTTTCTTTCAAACTTCTTGTTGCTAATAATTTTATTCGTTACAGGGCTATCGTCCTCTCAAGATTGGTGCCGACGTGCATACTCGGGGCCAATTTCTTGAACAGGGCACAATAAATTGTCGAGCAATCCGTTTTCTCATGAATTAAACTCACGAGAGGAAAACTCGATACAAGTAAATCTAGAATTAAAATCAAAATAATTAACTATGAGAATTATCCTCACGTTTTCAGGCGTCAGAAAAATAAAAGACTTAATTTAATGCTCATACAGAAATTGAATAACGTTACAAGTTGTACATTTTAATCAAAAATTTCACAGATTTAACAACAATAGGAGTTTTGTTCTCCTTTTTTAAATATGATTTAAACTAAAAGAATTTAAAATAAAATACTTTTATGCTTATTGAAATATATGAAATTGTTTGGTTATGAACGGTCAATTTCAGAAAATTGTGCAAGTCAGCAATAATGGTCGTAGTAGTCGATAAGTGTAAGGTTTGATAATTTCAATAATTGAACTTTCAAGATTTTGAAATTTAAAACTTCAAATAGTTGTGTTTTTGGTTGTTGAAAATTCAATTATTTTGATGAAAAATCATATCTTTTGATTGCAAATTTATCTCATATCATTGTAAATGATCTTCTTTTGTTCAAAATTCAATTTTCAGGTTGATAAACTCTCTTTTAAAAAATGTATCTTTTTTGCTTGAAAATTTGACCATTTGGTTGAAAATTCATCTTTGTAGACTTAAAGTTGAAGTAATTGGCTGAAACTTTAATTACTTTGTTAAAAATTCGTATTAGTTCGGTATTAGTTTTGTACTTTAGGTTTCAAAAAGCATGATGTATAATTTGAAAATTATTAATTTTTAATGATTTAGTTTCATAAACATCATTTTAGAAAACTTCAATTTCACACGAAGTTTGGAATTATTTAATTTTGAACGGTTCCATTAGCCTCGGATTCATTATTTTTAAAGCTTCCAATTAGAAGTCATATAATTGTCAACGTTTTAAGAATAATTAAACATTCAAGGTTTACAATATTTAACATTCTTCACTTTTGATCAGAGAAAATAACAGTGAATATTTTTTTGGACAGAAATATCATTTTTTTAACAATGAAAGCTACACAATCGCTCTGAATGACATTTGATACTACTTGATGTGATATCTCTTAATAATATTCATCATCCTGAAAATTTTAATTTAAAATTATAATTTTTGAATGCCCGATTCTAAAAAAGTTAAACTTTTGAAATATTAAAACAAAGGTACTAATACTGATTTTTTAATATTTAGTTTGTTATGCTAGGTTTTTTAAGCAGATAAAACTAATTTCAAATGTACAGTTATTAATGCTTTTTTAGATTTATTAAATTGTTACGGGCATTAAATTGGAACATAATCAGTGTTGGAGGATGCCTGTTTTTAAATTTCACTATAGAAAAACAAGCAATCGGTAGGATTTGTGCGGATACTATCGCCATCAAGAATTTATTACTCTTTTGATATTACTTACAAAAACGTAGTTCTTAAAATTAAAAACTCTTTAAATCTTGGAAATCCTATTGAAATTCCCTCAATCTCACGAAATTCTTTTTTATATCCCTTGAAATATTATCAAATCTTTAAAATCCGTTGAAATGCAATAAAATCCTTTGAAAAATCCGTGTAATTCTATGAAATCGTATGATATTACCTGAAATCTTGGGCAATGAATTGAAATACCTTGAGAGCTTTTAAAATCCCTTAAAATCAATTAAATCTTTGAAAACCTTATTAAATCCGTTAAAATCCTTCAAAAATACCCTGGAATCTTTTTCAATATCCTAAAACCTTATAGTTCCTATAAAATCCTTCTAAACCTTCTGAAATTCTAGGAAATTCTTTAAAACCGCATACACTTTTTTGAATTACTTAAAATAATTTTATTCTTTGGAAATTCCTTCAAATTTTTTATATATCCTGAAAATTCCTTGGAATCCTTGGAAATACTCTAAAATGTTTCAAATCCTTTGAAATCTTTTAAAATATCTTGAAATTTTTTAGGCCCTTGGAAATTCTTGGGAATGTTTTAAAATACCCTTCAAATCCCTTAAAAACCCTTTGAAATTCTTGAAATGTATTCGAAATGTTTAAAAATATTTTCAAATTGTTGAAATCCTTCAACATAGCTCAATTCTTGTGAATGAATTCCTTGAAATATCTTGAAATATTTGAAGGCCTATAAAATTCTTTGAGATGCAGGAAAATTTATGAATATACCTCACAGAAAGTCTTAGAAATCCCTCAGAATTACTCCTCGGAAATCTTATAAAATCTAATAAAAATCCTTAGAAATATTTTAAAATTTTGGCAATTCTCTGAAATCCCTTGGATTCTTTTCCAATATTCTAAAATCTTATAAATCCTATGAAATCCTTTCAAATCTTTGAAAAGTCCCGTCCAGGGCACTTCTCTGGATCCGCGCCCGTGCAAGAGCCATAGCAGTTTAATATTAACTTTAGTTTAAGTATTAGTTCAATATTAAGTACCCATAAAAGAATGAGTATTTTTTGCAAGAAAAGACTAAGTGACAAATAAAATATGCAATTACTTAATAAAAACAATATATAATGACTAATAAAATGTACAAATTATGTAATCTTAGATTCTTAAATCTTAATTTATTATTTCTTGATAGGAAAAGATTGAAAAGCCAATAAATTTCACTAATAATATATTTTTAGGTTACGTCGCATATTTTCGTTGTGATATGAATATTTTTCGATGGAAAAAGTCTAAGATAGGAATAAAATTGAAAAATAATGCATCTTTAGGTTATGTCTTGTAGGTCTTCCGTTTTTTCTAGACTAAACGATACTTTTTTGAAAGAAAACGATATTTTCTAGCGGAAAAAGGCTAACCGAGAAATAACATAGACTAATAATGCAATATTTAAGGTTATGTCCTCCCTTTTCGATGAGAAATGAATGCAAATAATGCATTTTTGGGTTATCTCTTATAGGTCTTCCGTTTTCTCTCCACTAAATAATACTTTTTTATATCGAAAAAGATTGAATTGCCAATAAAATTTACAATTAATGCATTTGTAGGTTATTTCTTTCTTTTTCAGTTTAAATGAATATATTTTCGTGAGGAAAAGGCATACATATAAGTAAGCATACATATAAATAAATATACATATACAGGTTGTACTCGGTCCAGAAGAAATTGAAGAGGCCTTAGTTTCGAACAAAAGGAGAAAGGCAGGAGGAGCAAAGAAAAATCCCAAGCCCAGAAAGAAAAAATCACAAGAATTTAAAATCCTCGATCAAATTCTCTTTTCAAAAAATAATTCCATTGTTTGATTTACTTCCAATACTTTGTTTCATATTTATTCCTTCGCAATACAAAATATCCACTTGTCATCGAAAAATAAAGAAAAACATTACCTGAACTTTCATATCATTTGTATAATTATAATTTCCCATATAACAATGCATGCGGACGCACATGGGCGCATGGCGTGCAAGCACGATGTGTCGGCAAAAATGCAAGCACAGTGACAGCACGTTCTGAGGGTAATACGTAATCCCGCATAGTGCCCGCACACGGTCTGCATGATATGCAGCACACCGTGCGTCTATCATGCTCGTCAGGTACTTATGGCAAAATGTCGGCATATAGCGTGCGGTGAAGAGTGTGGCACAAAAAGCGCATTATTACTGAAAAAATAATATAGCAGTTGTGTACAAATAAACTCTGATCAAATTCGCGTCATGCTCTAAATTTTTGTTATTTTCCAAATTTACTTTACAGACAAAAAGTCGAAGTAAAAGTGAATAATTATTTTTGTTCAAATTAAATAAACGTTTTTTCTCGGGTTTTGGTTCGGAAAATGGTTCACTATTTTTTACTATATTTACTATATTCAGATTTAAAATGATCGAAAACAAGTTTTTCAAGTGCACATTTTTAATCGTTCTACTTCTGAGATTTAAGTTCTTAAATCTCAGTAATAGAACGATTAAAAATATGCAACTTGGAAAACAATTGAAAGTAATTAACTGGATGATTCAAAAGTATAGTGTTCTTTAAAATCCCTTGGTTTTTTAACAAAAGTGATGAATAAACATTCTGTGTTGAATAATTTAAATTGTTCGAAATAAAAAAATATTTTCAGATGAATATATATTTCTCGCTAATACATTATTTAAGAGGTAGCAGGAATAATTTTGTGTATGTCGCTTTTGGAATAAACACCTGTTGCATCATCAGTTGTGAAAGAACAACTTTCAACACAGGAGCATTTCTTAAAAACGTCATACAATGTTTCCTGTTACTTAGGTTATTTTTAACATCTTGTTTTCAATAATTATAACTCAAAACACGTGCATGCTAGCACGACGCTGGCACGTGCGCGCGCGTGCCGACACGCGTGCGGCGCATATGCGACGCATATGAGGACACATATGTCTGCACTCTTGCCCTCACATCGTGCTGATCGGTCGCCACGCGTGCAAACACCATGCGGGCAAGGTGTGAGCAAATTGTTATCTGGGTTACTTTGCAGCAAAAAATAAAGTCATCAACTATAAATGCATTAATTGGGAATTCCATTTCTAGCTTAGGATATAATTTAAAAATACATTGTTTGTGAATTTTATGACAAATGCAGCTTTATTCCGGCTTAAAATATACACTTCCCACTGAAAAAGAAAGATATAACATTGAAAAAAAATATTACTTGTGAAGTTTATTTCTAACTTAGCCTTTTCCGTTATGGATATATTCATTTCATGCCGACAAAGAAACAAATAACCTATACATGCATTAATTGTAAATTTTATTGTTCACTCAATATTTTTTTATCGAAAAAATACTCTTCAGTTGAGAGAAAACGGAACACCTATGACATAACCTAAAAATGCATTACTTGTGAATTTTGCTTCTAGCGCAGCCTTTTTCAATTACAAAATAATCATTTCCCAGCGAAAATGAACGATATAACCTAACAATATATTACTAGTGAATTTTATTGGCAATTCAATCTTTTTCGATATAAAAAAGTATTATTTAGTGGAGAGAAAATGGAAGACCTATAAGACATAACCCAAAAATGCATTATATGCATTCATTTCTCATCGAAAAGGGAGGACTTAACCTCAAATATTGCATTATTAGCCTATGTTATTTCTCGCTTAGCCTTTTTCCGCTAGAAAATATTTACTTCCACCGAAAAAAACATGACTTTAAAATACATTCTTTCTGTGCTTTTTTTTTTAACTTGAGCCTTTGCCATCATAAAATATTAATTTCCCATGAAAAAAGAATGCAATAACATAAAAATGCTCTATTAGTGAATTTTATTGGCTCTTTAATGTTTTCCATTAAAAGTACTATTTAGTCGTGAAAAAACGAAAGACCTTTAAGACTTAACCTAAAAATTCATGACTTGTGAATTTTGTTTCTAGCGTTGCCTTTTCTAATTATGAAATATCCATTTCCCAATGGACGACATAACTTAAAAATACATTACTATTGAATTTCATTGGCTATTCAATCTTTTCCAATAAAAAAATACTATTCAATAGAGAGAAAACGAAGAACCTACAAGACAGGTGAGGGGTGTACATAACCTTCAATATTGCAGCATTATTAGCCTTCTCGCTTGACCTTTTCCCGCTATAAAATATTCACTTCCTTCCCACAAAAACGGAAAGACATAACCTTAAAATACATTATTTGTGAACTTTATTTTCTAACTAAGTCTTTTCCTCACCAAAATATATTCATTTAAACTGACAAAGAAAGAAATAACCTACAAATGCATTAATTGTAAATTTTATTGGAAATCCAATCTTTTTCGATATAAAAAAGTATTATTTAGTGGAGAGAAAACGGAAGACCTATAAGAGATAACCCAAAAATGCATTATTTGCATTCATTTCTCATCGAAAAGGGAGGACATAACCTTAAATATTGCATTATTAGTCTATGTGATATGGATCGACTGCGGCATCAATCGATTCGCCAAACTTTCGAAGACGACAAATTATAGACCAATAAGGTTTAGGAAAACTTCTCGTCAAATAAGTTGACCAATAAGGTTCAGGGACTACGCATGAAGTTAGCCGAAACGCATGTTCTCTTTATCATAGGATCTGTCATCATTTGGCGTAAAAATGGAATATTCTATTTTTGAACAGCATTTTCGATGGATAAAACCATAATCGGTGGTCTAAGAATGTTGGTTAACTAAATCATTCTTTCTTTTAGGACCTGAAAAAAGTGTGCCAAACCTCGATTTGATCCGTTCATTTTTTCGAGAGTCATCGTGTTTACAGACGAACGGACGGACATACAGACAGACAGACGCCATCGCCAAAACTTGATTTTCGGCTTCAGGGGGTCTCAAAACGTGGGGATCCGTTAAAAAACGGTGGTGCCGAATTTCGGAAAATTCTAATAGTTTCAAAAACATAAATGATGAGAAAGTAATAAATTATAACAAAGTTACATTTCTCTTTTGGGTGAACAACTTTTGTCTATTATTTTCTTTTTTGGTACCTTTATCGTTTTTCCACAAATTTTTCATTTTTATTTTTAATGTTATTTTTTACGATTAACACAAAACTACGCGTTCTATCAAAAAATGATTTCTAAAAAATTCTTAAATGTGTTTTAGGTGCACAATTTTTGTTTACTCATTTTTTTGTTTCGCAGCTTGTGTCGTTTTTTCGAAAATTTAATTTTTTTTATTTTCAATGTTATTTTTCATGATTATAACCAAAACTACGCATCCTATCCAAAAATGATTGACAACGAAGTAGCTCTTTTTGGCTAAACAACTTTGTATATTTATTTTTCACGTAGCTTGTGTCGTTTGTCCAAAAATTTATTTTTTTATTTTTATTATTTCTTATTACGAATAAAACAAAACCTACGCGTCTTATCAAGAAGTGATGAAAACCAAATTTGTAGATCTTTTTTGGGAACACAATTTTTCTCGACTAATCTTTTATTTATCTTGCATAGTTTGACCACAAAATGGAATTTTTTATTTTTCATGATTTCTTGTGCAATCAAAATTTGAATTTTCGATTTTTCAAAAATTCAAAAATTTTTATGATAATCTTGTAGGGCTTTCAAAAAACAGTGTTTTTCTTTTGACTTTTTTTCATATCGGGCGTTGTTTGGCTTAAAATTTTCAATTTCGAATCATTTTTAAAATTTTGTAAATGCTATAACTCTGATAATTTTCTCTTTATCAAAAAAAGTCATGCTTACTACAAATAGCCGCACATGAAATTTTTCAATCTTGAAAAACATGGTTTCAAAAATTTTGAAATCCTCAAAATTTTTGAATTTCTATCCAAAATGGCTAGTTAACGAACTCGTTCTTTCTTTTAGGACCTAAAAAAATTGTGCGAAAGCTCGATTTGAGCCGTTCATTTTTTCGAGATTTATCGAGTTTACGGACGGACGGACAGACAGACAAATGCCATCGCCAAAACTTGATTTTCGGCTTTCGGGGGCCTAAACTTTCTTTAAGTAACCATAAAACAGTTGTTCGTATAAATTCCTGAAGGGGAATCAAAATAAAAGAACAATAATTAATGAAATTTGTACTTTATTCTGCAATATCTGAATAAGCAGTCCTGGACCGAGGTACAGAAATTATTAACACATACATTTTCACGCAAAAATAGAATATTTCAATTTTCAGATAAAAAAATTAATTTTCCACTAGAAAAAGACGAATTTTCAACAACATAGTTAAATTTGCAAACCAAAGATATGAACTTTTAAACAAAAGACGAATTTCCATCGATAGGGTTTACTTTTTAATAGTTGAATTTTTAACCAAAAGCAATGAATTTCTACAAAAATTGTTGAAGTTTTTCAAAAAAAAAAAAACTTTTAATCAAATAATTAAATTTTAAACCAAAGAACTGCTTATTTAGCAAAAAATATAATACCACACTTTATAACCGAAAAGAATAAAGTTGCAACCAAAAATAAATAAATAAAATTACTTTAAATAATTAAATTTTTAGTTTGAAAATTTTAGTTCCCACCAAAAAAATAAAAACTTTTCATAGAAGACATACATTTTCAAATAAATAGTTGAATTTTCAACCAAAAAAGAAAAACTTTAATCCAAAAATTTCTATTTAAAAGAATTAATGCATATTCTAAGAGAGAAACGAGAACGAACAAGATTAATTTTCTACCAAAAAAGACTAATTTTCAAATAAAAAGGTGAATTTTCAACCAAAAATGAAATAGTTAAATTCCGAGTTCAAAAATTGATTTTCATCAACAGAAAAAAAAAGTTTCGAACAAAAAATTAGATTTTTAACAAAAGAGATGAAATTTCTACAAAAAGGGATAGTTTTTTAACACAAAAATATAAATTTTTAACAAAACCAAATGGTGAAATGTCAAAACCAAAAACATTAGTTTTTATTTTAGCGGCAAAGGTTAATTTTCTACAAAAAAAAGTCAAATTTTTAATATAGCGGTTTTACACTCAACCAAATTATTAATTTTCAAAAAAGTATGAATTCTTGAAAAAAATGAAATAGTTAATATTTAAACCAAAACAGATTTAAAAAATAGTTGCAATCAACAAAAAGAGAAGATTTTTCAACAAAATACGTGAATTTTCGACACACAAATATGAATTTACAACAAAAACGTAATTTTCAACCAAAATTAAAATAATAATCATTTTTAACAAAAAGTATAATTTCCAATTAATTAGTGAAGTTGTCAACGAAATGTTGAATCTTCAACCCAAAAAGAGGAATTTTCATCAAAAGAGTTGAAATTTCGACCAAAAAAATGACCTTCTAACAAAACAGTTCAGGTTTCAACAAAATGATACAATTTTTCACTGAATCAGGAAATTTTTAAGCAAATTTACAAATGAATTTCCAATGAATAAGAAACAAATATTCAGACCTGACAATTAATTTTTTGCTTTTGAAAGTGTTTCTGCAGATTTACGTCGTTAAAGTATTGGTCGAAACTTACAGATGTTTCGTTAAAGACGATGTAGAAAATTTGTTTAGAAAGCTCAGTTTTGAAATTTCAGTATGCATCTAGTCCGTCATCACTTGGATGTGGCATAAAAACTGACACACTGTAGGTGCTACTCATAAAAATTCATGACAAACAATTGATCTTCCGAATCTGATCATTCTGATGCGCAATTTTCGGATTAAATACAAAATTCGTAATCTTCATAAAAGCGTTGCATATTATTTTGGTTCAATTTCTGGATCAAATTGATCAATCGGAATTTCTGATGGGCGCATAGCTAGGATTCACAGGCTCAATTTCAAAGTTATCTCGGATTCTATTTCCTAATGGAGTGTCAGTTTCTTCATTTTTCTCCAGTTTCCTAACAAAGTTATCGAATGTGTTTATTAGCGCTCGATCTCCGGCTGGACCAGGAGGCACATATAGTCCACGTAAAACCGTATGACCACTTTTTGGTTTTTCCACTAATGCAAGGCCGTTACCATTACTAACTTCTGATATCACAATTAGTAATCCGACTGGCTCGACGTCGATATGACCCTTTCTATTTCTCAAATAAATTCCTGAACCTGGAAGAAAATTATGTAATTTCATTTCAAGTACCCGGCCCCTATTCTGGATGGGAAAAAATCGCCAGTTGGGAAGATCTTCAATTTTAATTGAAAGTACTTTAGAATAAGGGGGCTTGCCAGGCGAAATGGGCCTGACAAGTAGAGACGGCTCGGCAGGAACAGAAGATATGGGCTCTTGTTTAAAAAACTGTTTGATTGGGTGATTATGTCCTAATGGAATGTCCTTTTCTTCATCTGACTTCATTGCCCTAACAGAGTTGTCCAATGTGTTTACTAGCGCTCGAACTCCTTCCGGACCAGGAAGTATATATAGTCCACGTAAAACCGTATGACTTTTCTTTTTTTCCACTAATGCAAAGCCGTTACCAGTACTAACTTCTGAAAACACAATTTGTACTCCGGTTACCTCGGCGTCGATACGACCAAATCGATTTCTCGAATAAATTCCTGATTTGGGAAGAAAAGGATATTCTTTCATTTCAAGTTCCCGGCTCGGATTGTTGATGGGAAAAAATCGTTTTGTGTGGAGCAGTTCAATTTTAGTTCCAAGTACTTTCGAAGTAGGGGGCTTGACAGAAGAAGACGTGGGCCTGACATGAAAAGATGGCTCGGCAGCAGCAGAATCCATGGAATGAACAGAAGACCTGCCAGGACCAAAAGGCGTGGTAGGAGCAGAAGACATGCCAGGAGTAAAATACGTGCGATGAGCAGGATACATGGTAGGAAGCTGGTCCCTGCCGTAAGTAGGAAGATGGTCCCTGCCGTAAGCAGGAAGATGCCCCATGCCATGAGCAGGAAGATGCTCCATGACATAAGCACGAAGATGCTCCATGCCATGAGCAGGAAGATGCTCCATGCCATGAGCAGGAAGATGCTCCATGCCATGAGCAGGAAGATGCTCAATGCCATGAGCAGGAAGATGCTCCATGCCATGAGCAGAAAGAGGCTCCATGCCATGAGAAGGAAGATGCTTCATGCCATGAGCAGGAAGATCATCCATGCCATAAGCAGGAAGATGCTTCATGCCATGAACAGGAAAATGCTTCATGCCATAAGAAGCAAGATGCTCCATGCCAAAAGCAGGAGGATTTTTCATGCCATAAGGAGAATACATGGCAGAAGTATGCTCCCTGCCCTGAGAATGCTCCCTGCCAGAGGAAGAACGAGAAGTGAAACCAGGAAACAAGTCGCCATTAGAAGATCTCTCGAATTGTGAACTCAACTCTGAAACAAGAAACAGAAGATTACATTTTTTTAGAGTAAACAATCGTAACGTAAACTGGGGCTGAACGGCGCACTATGGAAGGTTTTGTTGAATTTTGTCTCAAAATCGGTGAAATTTTGATAGGAATGACCTAGAGGGTCGATTTTTTTCAGTTGAAGATAATTTCTCAACGAATATAGGAAAGATGTAGGAAAAGTGTGCAAAAATTTTGTTGACTTTGAAAAGTTACGTTGAAGTTAGGAATTTTTGTAAGAAAATTTCGTTTATCGTATACCATGGGCATACAGATATTATATTTTATGTTCTATATACGTTTTTAAACAGATTTTTGCATTTTGATTCCAAATCCGGCCTGTAAATTAACGTAGAACTTAAGCACTCTGATAAAATAGCGATTGAATCTAATATTTCAAACTTTGAAGGAAGGCATTATTTTTATCGAAGCGAATTTCATTATTAGGAGTATTTAAAGGTTTTTGGGGTCGCTGATTTCAAATCCGAAATAAAAATTTCAAATTTGAAAATGATGAATCCAATACGGCAGATCATACTTGTAAAAAAACTGAGTTGACTAAAACTTAATACACAGGTATTTTTCGGTTTGCTGATTTTAAATCCAAAGTCAAAAAATGAAAACTCAAAATAGTAAATCCAATATGGCGGATCATAATTGTAAAAATAAGACCAATTCGATTAGAAATTTCTTCACAGGGGTTTTCGGGTATTATGGGTTTTTATTTTCCCCGAAAATCGTTTTGGATCATTTTGGATTCGCTATTTTGAAATTTAATATCTTTATTTTATTTTTAAAATACTTAGAACATAAAATATAATATTTATACGTCCGTAATATTCGAAAAACGATATTTTTTCGAAAAATTGCTAGCTTCAACTTAGATTTTCAAGGCTAAAACATTTTTTTAACACTGTTTGATTAGTCTTATTTGTTCCGTGCATTTTTTTACTTCCAGGATTCATGGACTGTAGGATAAGTGAATAGGTGTTGTTCACTCATATTTAATCACAGTTAAATTAACAATAACAGTATTTATTAAACTTAGTTTTAATGTAAATCTGATAAGACGGCAGTTTAATGGTAATAGTGATAAAACGGCATATCAAATACGACAGAGTGTTACTCGGTGCCCGGTGTCTGGCTTACTGACTTCATTGAGTCAAATCGTTACGTAATTCTATCAAAATTAATTATGCCTTGCTTATAAGTATTGTACACTCATACGCTCACAATGTATACAGCTCATCGCACACTCATGGCCAAGATAGTAATATCAATTTTAACGCGTTCTTAACATTACCGCCCGCTTTGTGGTGTTAAAGCAGCACAAGAAAAGATAAAGATCGCATAATCATAAAACTTTTGATAACAAGACGAAATCGGTTGCAATATTTATTTAACAATAAAACATTTGCCGCCCACTATGCTACGACCGTAAATTTAAATTCGAACATAAACACATCATTTTAGTTTAACTTATATATTTTGTTAATATTTAAAAAATCATCCAACATCATTAATTTATTGGCATCAGACCACTCAGCAGCTCCCACTAACGACAGAGGCAAAGGACAAACTTTAGATAGCGGTCGATCGTCGGAATGTGGACCAATGTGGCGAGAGTTAAAACACGCCTAAATTCAAGTGAGTGTTGTTGTAAAATCTTCAAAGGTTAGAATATGAGCGCCTACACATCTACGTAAATGATATTTCAAAGTTTTGACACCTGCCTCCCATAGATCTCCAAAAAATTAGGAGCGGCAGGGGGGATAAAGTTCCAAGAGGTGACCTCAATTGTTAAACTATTGAGTAAATCGGGATCTCGCCGTAATAGTGTTAGGTCATGCTTTAGCTCTCGATCAGCACCCTGGATGGTCGTGCCATTACCGCTATACAGATGAGCAGGCATACCGTGACGAGATACGAAACGCTGATAAGCAGCTAGAAAACATTGTGACGTATAATCTGAAACTAATTCCAGATGAATTGCTCTTGAAACACAACAAACGAAAAGAGCGACATACCCTTTATAACTTTTTTTACCTCTACACTTGATGAAACGTGGAGGTTCTCATTTAAGAAAATGGTCCTCGAATGGGCTCTTGTTATCAGGTTGTCCGCAGGGCAACCACGAAAGAGCCTTTGATTTTTTTGCCCGGGAGGATATCCACTTAAAAGTTCTAGGTGTACGCTGGGATCCTACCTCTGATAATTTTAAAAATCAAGTGCTGACTCCAGACATTATGCAGCCTTCAAAAAGAAAAATACTATCCGTAATCGCTAAGTTGTATGATCTCTTGGGATGGCTTTCGCCAGTTATAGTTGTAGCTAATCGGATGATACAGGAATTGTGGATTCGCGAACTAGATTGGGACGATTCCCTTCCTGATGATCTAACAAAACATTGGCATGATTTTTATAGTAAACTCAATGAACTGGAAAAGATTCGAATTCCAAGATGGACAGGACACATAAAAACTAGCTTAGGGTATGAACCGCATGGGTTTTCCGATGCTTTGGCGAGAGCCTATTCCGCAGCAGTATATCTCCGAATTCTTCAGGAGAATGGCGAGATATAAGTAGTTTTATTATTTGCTAAGACAAAAATAGCACCAATTCTACCGATCACTATACCTAGGTTAGAGGTATGCGGTGTTTAATTATTCGCTAAGACTCTACACTACATTTTAGAAGTCATGGGATTTCTAAATACCCCAAAATATTGTCACACAGATTCGACTGTAGTCCTAGCTTGGTTAAGTAAACATCCCATGACTTGGAAAACTTTCGTTTCTAACCGAGTGGCTCAAATTCACCAGTTGGTTCCAAGAGCTAAGTGAAGACATGTTCCAACTGGAGATAATCCAGCTGACTGCTTCTCAAGAGGCCTTCTACCTGGCCACATACTAAATCACCCCTTGTGGTGGCGAGGACCACCTTGGTTATCTCGTAATTCCGTAAGTGGGCCCGATAACGCACCTCCACTTCCTGAAGGTATAAATTTAGAAAAAACGGGAAAACTTAAAACTCATTTCACGTATCATGACGCCAGAGAAAATGTCCTCCTAAAAGATATGGTCAGGGATTCAGCTTCTTGGCCAAAGTTAATACGAGTCACCGCATTTTGCCTACGTTTGTTCAAAGCTTTTCGTAAGAAATGCGGAAGGCAGTTAGATTCTTGGATAAGTCAGGAGTCCTTGGCGTGGGAGGTTGCTTACAACAAGCTCCTATCAGCTATGATAAAAAGCATCCTAAAATCTTACATCTACATCGAATATTTGAGTTGATTGCTTGACATGCGCATTTTACACCAATGCACGGAGGAAATCAGTTGACATTGTATACTTTACGTCAAGGATTCTGGATTATTGGAGGTCGGAATATTTTCAAGAGTATCATTCGTCGATGTGTGACTTGTGTTCGCGAGCGTGCCGTCATAGCTCTACAATTAATGGGTAGTTTATCTGATTTCAGAACTACGAAGTGTAGGCTCTTTACTCACACAGGTGGTTGTTTTCTAAGATCGCTTGAGCTTTAAGAAAATTAGAACCCTCATCCCTAACCAATTGTTCTATAACACGATTAGCCAGGTATGGGGCACATGCTGTGCGGCAAGTGACGGTGGTTAATTGCCAGGCTTCTGGTTTACCTTCTGGTGAATGCCACAATATGCGCTGATAATCACAATCCCGAGTATCAACTTTAATTTGCCGGAACATTTTTTTCACGTCGGCTGCAAAAACAAATTTTCGCATACGCCAGCGCAAAATGATTGAGACTAAATCAGTTAATAATTTTGGACCTATATGTAAATGCGAGTTAAGAAAGGATCCACCAGAATTAAGACTTGAGGCATTGAAGACTACTCGTAGATATTCAGAAAAAAGGCGCAGTATTCCGTTTGAATTGCTGGTTTAGTTTTGAAGCGAGCTAGAGTTTTCTCTAGAATTAGTTTCGCTTTACCTAATGAACTACCGATCTCGATAGGAGGACCATCCCGAAAGGGTAACTTCATCATGTATTGGCCGGAGAGCAATAGCACATGATTAGCAACGAAATGCTCTTCGCAGCAAAATTCATCCTCAGTCAAAGAAGAAGTAGAGGGAAGTTCTTCCATTTCCCAAGAACGAGATAAATTGGCGTGAAGTTCGGCGGCCGTACAATGACAAATCGAGATTGAGCGACCCATTTCAAATTTTTGAATAGGTCCGGAGAGTATACTCCCAAAAAGACTATTTTGGGCAGTCAAGGTGACGAAGGTACCTTGTTTTAAACCTGGTAAAAGACAGGATCCAAATCTATCAGCTCCCAAAATAACGTCTATTCTATTTGATCCAATGGGATCGGGATGCGCTAAGTTTAGACTACTCAATTTTTCTAGATATGCCTGATTTGGTAATATACATATAAACACCAGATACTTGTGTATTGATTTTATGATAAGCAGGATGTAACATCTTCAAAACCTTTTCCGTTATAAAACTACATTCGGATCCTTGATCCATTAATACTCTAAAACTTGCGCATGTACCATTGGCAGACTTTAATTCCATCACTGCTGTGGCAAGTAAGGTAGAACGTGAAATACTCTCATAATTATTTAAATGACAACTCGATTGCTTATTTTCAAAGACATGATGCGCCCCCCTTCTAACAGCAGGCTGTGGATTATTAGTTTGAGGATTTTAACTCATTTGTGAAGTAGACGGGATTTGAAATTTACTAATGTTATGCGTCAACAAATTATTATCCTGTTTGGGAATAAGTATATTTACTAGTACACTGATGAGCCTATGACCTGGAGACAAACAATTAACGCAAGCGTGCTTTTGAAAGATAAATTCTCTTCTTTTATCAGTAGTCAAGGCTTTGAATTCTTTACACCTAAAAAGCGAATGGTTCTCTTTACACAATAAATATTTAGAAGTGGAAGAGGCTGTATGGCTTTGTACAGATCGAGATTTATTTGATTTTGCTTTATCCGAAGATCCCGCTTTCGAGATCTCAATTGCTTCAGGTGTGCGAATACGCATATCCAAGAAATAGTTTAATTTTTCGAAAGTGGGATAATCGGTTTCGTCGGCCAAGTGCTATCGAACCATTCGAGACATTAGGGATTGACGCTACTGCTTACCAATGTGCATTAATCAAGGCGCGCTTATTATCCAAAAATTTTTTTAAAAGATCCCAAGCGGGTGAAAAATTTACATCTGTCAACGCTACATGTTTTATTATATGATCAGCGTCACCTATTAACTGTGTTTTGAGATAGTGCAAACGAGAAGCATCAGATAATGTATCATTGTTAACAATGAGTGCCACGAAAAGATCTCGAAAACTTTCCCATTCAACATAATTCGCTGAAAAAACAATCTTGACGACTTTTATTTACTCGTGATGGCGTTTCAGCGTCATTAGTAGCATTTGAAATGAAAGAATGCAGCGTGTTATTTAAAAAATCAAGAGAAGAGAGATAAGCGTCCTCAATTGGTAAAAATTGGTTTTTAGAAAAATACTCTATTTTCATTTTTTCTTCAGCAGACTACACCAATCTTGCTTTCAAGTCAAGCTCTACTAAACGTCGCCATTTCTCTTATATTGACTTAAAACGACCTCTAATAGTAGTTTCATTGCGCTTACAAAGGAGAGTTTTTTATAATTAACTTCGGTGCGAGAAATTGCTTCGTGCAACGCGACCATATCAGTACTTAATTCGTCCATTTAATCAAAATTCTACAAATTTAGCTTTCCTCGAATTTTAAAAATAATGATAACAATTTGAGTTTCACAATGGGCACGAATTTAGACTATAGACAAGAAGTGATCTTAAACAATAAAGCTTTAACTTATCTGATTTCCGGTTGACCATCAAAATGCGGTTGACATATAGTAGAGCCTCGTGTTTGTTGTCGTAAGCAGGTGCTCGTAGAATGTCTGTCAAGGAGGTGGCAAGAAGCTTGGCCAGAAAGAGAGATATTGATAGCGCGTGAGTGGGCGTTATCGTGGGACATGAAAATAAGACAAACTTCCTTCAGGAGAAGCTAAATTTATCTTCTGGCCAGCTGGATTAAGTAGCAATTGTACTGCTTACGAAGAGAGAGAGATAAGCGATTACTCCCTTCATCTGACGCCAGATTCATTCGAGTTTTCGATTTTCAATTGTTTGAATACACACACTCACACATTTATAATTCCAAAATGCCAAGCACTGGGGACACTCACAAGCAAATTGTAGAAAGAAAATCCTATGTTAATGTTTAAAAGGTCAAAGAGTCAGTTCAACAGGCAGAAGTGAACAAATTCACTGGAATATTCTGAGTAAGCGACCGAGCACCATGCATTCAAATTAACCGTCGTGCCGCCATTTCCGAAATTTTAAGATTTGACTGTCTCTCACCTGTTTAGGGAACCACAAAACACTCCACATCATCCCGGACGAGCCCCCAAATGTTTAATTAAGTCTTATTTATTCCATGCATTTTGTTGTACTTCCAGGATTCATGGAGCATGCGAGATGTGAATAGGTGCTGTTCGCTGATTTTTGATCACAGTTGAATTAACAATAACAGTATTTATTAAACTTAGTTTCAATGTAAATCTGAGAAGACGGCAGTTTTAATATTATGTGATAAAACTGCTTACCAAATACGACAGACTGTTACAGCTCATCGCACACCCATCACCAAGATAGTAATATCAATTTTAACGCGTTCTTAACAAAATACTTTCTTTATATTTTTCCTATATTTGCTAAGGATTTATCTTCAATTGAAAAAACAAATTTATCCCTCTAGATCATTCATATCAAAGGTTCTACGATTTTGTAACACAATTCAACAAAAGCGACCATAGTGCGACGCTCAGATGAGCAAAGAAATTTCTGTGGACAAATCAATCTTTTTTATAGAAAAATGGATATATTTTTATTCAGCAACAATGATTACATCTCTTTTCAACTTTTCACAAAAACAAGTTGATGTGTACAAAAGTTATTTTTCGAGGTTGGCAATGATTACGTTTTATTAAGAATTATCCAAATATATATGCTCTTCGGCAATTGTTTAAACAATTTTTCATGAAAAATTGCAGTTTAGGTGCTTTTTAACTAAAGGGCTCAATTTTGTGTGTGAAATCAACTCAGAATGTCTATCTGATGATTCTTTGCTAAGATAGTTTGTTGTTTTTAAAAAATGGTTAAGTAATCATCATTAATTATTGACATTTTTTAAGTATCATAGATAAGAGTCATGGAAAAGACGTTATAAGTCAATTTCGTAAACAAAAATTGACCGTCTTCGTTCATTTTAGAAAGTATCATAGCGAAAAGTCATCGGAAAGACATTGTTAGTTGATTTTGTAAAAATATTGAGCTTAGTTGTTGAAAAAAGTCACATTCAGACTTTGAGTATGAGAATTTAAATTGTCTCAATAATAAACAATCATTCCTGAAAAATATCACAGCAAAAGTTAATAAGAAAGACATTTTTAGTTGAATCCGTAACAAAAAATTGGGCCTAATCTTTGAAAAGTATCCAAACCGTGAATTTGTATATAAAAATTGTTCAAACAATTACCAAATAGCTTCTATTTTGAATTAATTGTTATAAAAGCTTAACATCTCTTACATTTTGTACTAAAACCCTGGATTTGAGTTTGCCATTGCTGAAAAATAACTTTTGTCCACTAATATTTTTATAACGTATTAATTTTTAAAAATTATTTCTAGATAGAATTTGCTGAATTAATCAAAAAGTATTTAAGAAATAGATCACCCAAGCAATAACAAAATAACATATATTTTGTTCTTAAATAGCAAATGCAGAAATTTTTTCACAAAAAATACAAACGAATGTTTTGAAATTTTTTTGAGATTGAAATTATTTTTTTCATTTTTTTAAAACTTTGGAAACTTCGAAATATCGTTAAAAATAATTGCCTGTTGCCTTGCCTATATAAGTGCAGCATGAGCCTGGATCAAAGAGTCCGTGTAGTGACCGACCATCGATACTAACTGTTATAAACAGGCACCGCTCTTCAAGTACTTTATTTACTTGATCTTATGAAAACTGAGGGGCCTTAACAACGAATAACGGGTTTGCGACATGCGTAGCAAAACGTAGTTCTTGTTTGAGAGCAAGAACGCCAATGGCGTCCCTGTTCTCTGCAATTCCAACAAACGCCGCGCTCCCCTCTTGAAGTTTCATCAGCGGTAGAGCACACTGAGGTGACTGGTGTTAGAGGATTCGCACCTCGCACATTGGAATCCACCGCAACAGTCGAAAGATTCGAGGCTTCGACGGTCTGGGTACCCAATGGAAGATAATCGAAATTAGCTGGCTGTATTTCCTCCACCCTCACGCTTTCTACCGCGGTTTCTACTTCGGCCTCTGCCTCTTTGCCTCCTATTATCGTCACTAGTGTTAATATCATTTGCGTTTTCTCCGCTATTATTTCTATCCAAAGCCCCGGGCTCCTGCTTGGCAACAGCGACACCAATCATCTTTGATGCTTCTAACCTTTCCCCAGCATCCTCCTATTCCTAAAAAGTATGATACTCCAATTTTGGAAGAGCTTCCAAATATTAAGGGTGTAAGTTGTTTATTGCTAGCTGGAATTGCCCTTGCTCTGATTTCGGAGGATCATAATGCTGAAAAATTAGGCGAATATTGAGAAGGTAATCCGCCACAGGTTCGTCTGGAGCTTGCGTTCTTTTACGCCCCTCATCCTTAACTCGCGTTTGGAAATTCATTCCCCATACCTTTCTACATTCTTCGATTTGTGTCAAGAACTCTTCCGCACTACTATCGCGTTTTCCGTTATAGCTAATGTTCCACTTTCGTACTATCGAGTGAATATCATCCCTACGCCTTTCGCGTAGACCTGTCGGCAATCTGCTTACTGGGCTAGGGGGTGATATTTGGATTCTAGAAGGGTTACACAGGTGACCGTAAAAGATATTATCTGTGTGAAAGGGGATTTTATTTGGCGAAAAAGAATCCAAGTATGGGTTATTGTCAGGCAAGGAGCCGTAGCAGAACTTGCATTCGAACGGATGTCTTCCTCTCTTAATGTTTCAAAGAGAGGTGTCGTGACATTCGAGATATTACTTGAATGCGCGTTATTGCCACTACCACCAGCTAAACAGAAATCATCAGTAAATGATGTCATTCGTGGTCCAGTGAACTAGATTACGTCCTGAAAAGGTAAAGGAATCAATGTAGAGCTGCTGGTGGTAGTATATAGAGGTGCCGCGTGTGTGAGTGAAGAAAACGTGAAGACACTCTCTAAATTTCGCGCAAAAGTCACGCTGCCGACGCTTATAATCGATGTGTATAAAGGTACCGAAAATCCAGAAGCTCTTATCTCTGGTACTGGTTGCATCTGAGCAGTTTCTCTAGCTTTCAGAATGAGATTTGGGGCCTCCTGCCGCACTTCCAGCCTTTTATCAGTGATCATGGACAAAGAAAGAGTATCAATTTTGAACAAGGAACTCCCGTGCAAAAGTAGAGCCTCAATACGCAGTTGGCTGTAGTGAGAAATCTCGCATGGTTCAACAATCCTGGATCAAGGCCGAACATATTTTCTTAGCATTTTCCTGCGACTAAGACCGTCCATATCTCTCTCAAGTACCGTTGATCAGTACTTAAATCTAATTCCATACTTAAGACTTCGATTAGGTCCTTCCCTATGTCTTCATATGGTATATTCTGAAAATCACGAATGGGTAATTTTCCACAATTTTTTAGTACTTTGCCTATAGGCCCTGAAAACGCTGTCGGTCCCGAAGTTTTAACATCCATACTTTCGAAGAGATGACGAAAAGGAAGCTCATTACCATGCAGCTGGCATACCGACCATTGCAAAGGTCTCTCTCGCAACACTTCAATCCTCACATTGATTCCGTGCTGCCACCCAGTATTAACAGCAGTACCGTCGCAGCCAAACACTTGAAAATTTTTAAGATTGAATGTAGTTCCAGCTGAATCAGATCTCATTACGTATTCATATATTGAATGAGAATCACCTGCAGCGTCAGAGGACTTAGGTGTGACATGACCGATATATTGTGAATCAGGCTGTTGAACAAGTGCAATATGTACCTAAGTAATAATCGTGATCTTATTAGGTCCAGCTTTCACTTTAGTTTGATCTTTACGACCATCATAATATAGCCCTTCCAGTTATATAGTATTGGGCTGCGAACTGACTACATCTTGGCGGTTTTTTACTCTACTCTGCCATATTTTACTTCGATTAACTACCGAGGACATGTCGTCATGGGTACTTATTCCATGGTCCTGCAAAGCAGCCGTCGCAATAGAAGCTGCAGCCGTGCTCGGTACATTGTACCGATCAGCCTATCGTGTTACTGTTGGCAAAGGTATATATATATATATATATATATAGTTAAAAGTTTGTCATCAGGACAACCGCAGGATTTCGCCGGGAGCGGGTGCTAATCTGAAAAATTGCACCCGCTCCCAGCGAAATCGCGGTAAAATTTCAGCTGTAACCACGTCTCACGACCGTGAGATAGGTGGTTACAGTCTGCGACGAACTCAATACGATGGTCCGGCAAAAGTCTCGTGCACCCTGAGGACACGGAGCGACCCAAGGACGACCGCCTTCTGCATTTTCCCCGCAAGTGTCTCAGCATTTTTTTGACACGCAGGGATGCTTTTCAGGCTATTAACCAGTGAAACCTTGGCACTTCCAAGAGCGCCGATGATCAAGATGATTAGCTTAACAGAATATTCCGGGTATAACCGTCGCAACTCCCTTATAAGGTCTTTATACCTCTCTTTCTTTTCTTTCTCCTTGGCTGTGACGTTTTTGTCAGCTGGTGCCGAAAATTCGATAACGAACATGGTTCGTTTCTCGAAGTCAAGGAGAACTATGTCAGGCCTCGAGTGCGCAACAGAAACAATTGTCGAGAATATGAAGTTCCAGTATATGCGGCACTTCTCATTTTCGACAATTGACTCTATTTCTCTAGGAGCGTTTAGCGGAGAGGTATTTGGGCTAATGCCATAAGAGTGACAGAGATGGTAATAAAGCACTCTTAGTGCCGCATTGTGCCTTTGGATGTAGGTCGTTCCCGCATGAGTTGGACAACTAGATAGTATGTGTCCTAGATGCTCGGGGTGTGCATGACACGCTCTGCAACTATCATCGGGAATGTCTTGGCTCAAAATGTGGCGACGGTATGCTAGAGTGGAAATGACACCGACTTGACATGCCAAAATGAAGCCCTCCGTGCCCGACTTCAATCCGGGTGATCTAAGGAAAGCAAACGTTAGCTCATACGACATCGACTGATCTTCCACATTTCTGTGGAAGATGCCGTGCATCCTCTTGTCGAGGAGCTGTTCGTGGAAGTTTTTCTCCTGTGCTTTCTTAATCCGGGCCTTCAGGAGTGAGTATTCAAGATGGATAAGATTTGATGCATTTTGCTCACCCCTAATATTGAAGTCAAGGCCGAGTGTTTCAGCAGCCTCCTCCGCTGCTTTGTACAGAAACGCCCCTTTTCCCACTTCTTCGTGTTTCCTGACCATTTTAAGAAGAGGGTCTTGTCCATTTGCAACTATATGTGCTGTACCCAGAATGAGTCTGTTGTGAAGA
>CAKNYM010051922.1:154940-178723 GCA_932195095.1 Andricus curvator | reverse complement strand
AAATACTAACGACCCTAATGCCAATTGAAAAATCTTCTTTACAGTCTTGATACTTGGGTCAATTAATAACGATATCTTTCGAAAAAACAGCAAAGATATCATCTAACTAACCTTCTAAATTTAACTTTTTAAATTTACAGTTTAAAAATTATGTGCGTTTTAAGTTTTACAAATGAAAAAGGTGTCATTTTAATGATTTACAGTTTAAATTTCATCTATTTTAAAGATTTAAAATTGAAAACTCTTGACTTTTGATCTTCAAAATCATCACAATTTAAGAATTGTTATTTATACATCTTTCAAAATTATACAGTTTTTAAATGAAAATTTTCAAAATTAAAAAGCTTCAGACTGCAAACCGTTAAAATTTAATAATTTGTAATTTCATATTTTCAAAATTCATGAATTGTCAATTGTAACTCCTCAAAATTGCAGAACTTTGAATTGCAAATTTCTTATAATTGAAGAGTATTTAATTGTAACGATTTACAATTAAAAATTGAAAAATTATTTATATTAATATTACTAATGTGAAATATTTCACAATAATTATAATTTCATGACAGAGCAATAATTTGTAATAATTCAATTATTTCATATTCTTTTACCATGAACGGCGTTCTCTCAAATTACGGTAGCCCTGTTTCTGAGGTCCGTAATTGGAAGAGAGCCGTAACTACCGGTTACGGCATTTTCCCGAATTTCCATTTGACACCATTAACTGCATTTTCAATAATAAATTAACATTTTTCAACAATTTTTTTGGCCCAGATGACAAGCTCATATGCGAATTAGTCAAGAACAACCAAAAACCATAAATTATCAATAATTTCCACAAATTTCATTACTTTCTAAAATTTACAGAAAGTTTTTTTTTTGTTTTTCCTAACGGGGTTTTCGGGTTTATTTTGAACATGGGAAAAGCTACAGCATTCTTGTTTACTGAAAAAAGTTGCGCAATAAAGTTTTCTATAAGAATATGTACTTTTTAAGTCAAAATGTGAAACTTATTTGAAAGGTCTCCAGGGGCCAATGCCGTTAAGCGAGAACAATTTATTGGCGGTTGAGAAATGAAATTTGTATTTTTTTCTGAATCTCAGCGATTTTTGGTTATTTAAAAAAAATTATAATATACTAACCTGGATCTGGTGTTCGATCATCTCGTCTTCTACGCTGGTCCCTTGGTGGTTGACGTCCACGTGACTGATCATCACTTCCATCTGTAAGATATAATATAGGGATTTGTATTAAAGACTTTTTTCAACGAACCCCAAAAATTTGCTATTGGTCCAAAATAAAGAGAGGCCAAATGTAATCCCAAAGACAGTCAATATTGAAAAACGAACGTTTTAAATTTCGATTATGTAAATATATTTTGAAAATCTAGGCTTTCTATAAATTTCCGTAAATTACCATAAATGCCTTTAAATTTCCACAAATTTCCATACATCTCTCAAATTTATAAAAAAATGAAAAGGACCCCGCACCAAACGTACAGTAAATGGCTTTTTTTTAAATTCTAAATATAATTTTTTCTGTATTTTTGAACCTGCGGAACAAAATTTTAAACGAAAAAAGTCAGATAATTGACAGTTTTTAGACAAACACTTGTCAAAGTTTCAATTTTACATCAATTTAATAGAAAAATGCTTATTTCAGTGACATTTTTTTTTCTCGAAACCTCTTTGATAGGTTTAGCTAAAACTTTAACATTTCTTAGTAACTACAATCAATTGCGATTGTTATTCATCTGCTACAGTATAAAATCACTTTCCAATAAGGAGAGGAAGCGTGCATACCAAGTATATGAATAATAATTTTATTAATTGATGTTATGGTTTTTGACCAGTAAAATGTAGTAAATAATATGATGTTAATATTCTTTGTCTACATGCTCTAAAATATATATTATTTGAATATTGCTTATTAACTAAGAAATTAACTTGGAAAGACATGTTGACATGAATCCATAAAGTTGGCATGTCACACTGTTGATTCAGGTTGGGGACCGGGGGGGGGGGGTATATTTTAATTTTATAATTATTAATTAATCAACCCAGATCGTATTTTGTTACAAATCAGAATTCGTTCAGACTGCAGATTTTTTTTAACGGAAATGACTGTAAAGAATTGAGGGAAATCCTTCCCTTAACATTTCATTGAAGAACGATAATTTTCCATTTTATGAAAATTTTTTGTTGTGATTTTGTTTTTTATCAGAAAATTCACTGCTAGTGACTCAGAAAAGACCGTAATTATCAGGAGACCAAATAAGAATTTTCTGGGAAAATTTAAAACAAAGAATATTAATTTTATACCAAAAAAGATAAATTTTTATGAAAAAAAAGAAAAATTGTTGAACTTACGGTGGAAAAATCAAACTTTCAGCTGTAAAAAATTAATTTCCAATAAAAGAAGAAATGACTTATGGACAAAGTAGTTTAATTTTCAACCAAACAGATGAACCATTATCCCAAAAAAGAATTTTCAACTCAGTACTTCAATTTTCAATTACGAAACTACAATTTTCAATTAAAGAGTTGAACTTTCAAGCAAGCAGATGAATTTTCATTAGAAATTTTCAAATAGAAATATGACAAATAAATTACTAACAAGAATTTCGACATTTTTTTCACTGGCATATTTTTTATTTTCCCTGACCAATAATATATTTCGCCTACAAATTACTTCGGTCTCTTTAACATCATGTTTTGTAACTGTTGGTCGTACTTGAATTTTTTCCCGTCCACGCAATATAATAGGAAACTCTTGCGTTTCAAAAATCTAGTTCTAACCCGACTCGAGACAAAAGCACCCGAATGTCGTCGAGTCCGCGATCTCGCATCCCCCACTACCATCGTTCTGCGTCGTTCTGCGACGTGCACGCAACAGATCGCATTGAGTGCAGTTCCACCGACCAAGCTTCGGCGGCGTGGCGTCGCTTAAACGTGAGTGGCGCGGCGTATCCAGTGGCTCAGAGGTGGAGGGGATACATAGGTTGGAAAGAGAAGGCGGATACCACTCTCGGACTCTTCGCTTACTCCTGTGTATCCCCTCCACCTCCAAGGCGCATGATAGGCCGCGCCACTCAAGTAGAACCGACGCCACGCCGCCGAAGCTTGGTCGGTGGAACTGCACTTATTGTCTCCCTTCATCCCGGCCCACATAACCCGAGTTTACACGAAAGCACCCGACTGTGCTCGAGTGCGCTAAGACGCAGTCCCCTACCACCAAATCGAGTCCAAGCGTGTCGTTCCACGCACGGGCGCACTCGAATTGAGCCTACGGTCAACCACCCTTACCTTTCCATGTAAGAATTCAGCCCCGTGGTTAAGTAGGCACCTTGGGTGTGCTCGAATGGAGCCTAAACAGCCCCGCCCATCAGAAGTATAAATATGAAACTAAATTAGCTTATACAAGCAAAATTATCTTTTAACTTGGAAAAAATTAATCGAATTCTCTATTATGAACTAAAAATTAAGCAGTATGGGTCAGGGATACATTAGACAAATATATAATCAAAAAGTCTGATTTATTGCTTCATTTTCATTAAATAAGAAGCAAAATACTTTTCAGGCTAACAGAAAAAACAGAAGATAAAGTTTACATCGATGGTTGTTATTGTGTCAAGTTCTTTATTTTCCTTCACGAAAAATACTAATACCAAATAGCATATAAACTTTGACAGCAGAAAATTGTACATGCAATAAGATTTAACTTTAGTTTTTTCTGTATTATTGTGTCTTGATAAACATGTACAGATTCTTTTTCTTCTTTTTTTTCTTCTTCATCACTTGATATGTACACTGTAGGAAAAAAATATTATTAGGCTGATTTTCGGTAATGAAACAGAACCCTAAAAATGCAAAATAGCAGTTCTATGTAAAATTTATGCTAAATACGGTATTGTTTGGAATTTTTTCAACATTAATTATTTTTATTCGATAAGTGACAAGTTTACCAATCGAGTTCCCAGTACTTTTAAACTAATTTTAAGTTGTTTAAACAATTATTATTTGCTTAAACAATTCTTTTAGCTTTTAAATCATGCAAAGTTATTATATTTTGGGATAAATGAAACCGTTTACGAATTTGAAATATTACATTTCTTCTTTAACGTATTTGGTGATAATTTGAACAATTTTCATTTGTTTGAACAATTTTTTCTCTGTTAATCGTAAAACGTAATTATTTTCTGAAACTAATCATACAATTAATGAATGTTTAGAGTAATATATTTTTTTAATCTAATTTAGCAACTATTTAAACGATTTTATTTGTTTAAACAATTTATTTGCCCTGTAAATCTGAAAAATGTCTACTTTCTGGGATGGATAACGCATTCAATGAATTATAAGAGTGATATTTTTATGTGAAAGACAGTTTGCAATTATTCAAACTATTAATCATCATTCACTTGGGCGTTTCCATAGGACAGGTGGAGAAAATTCTGATTTCTTTTTATCTCTTACACTATGTAGCTTAATATTTAGTATTTTCTTATGTCAGAACTTATACCCTAATTTTTAAATCAATAATAATTTTGTCAGCAATTTTTTTTAAGTTACGTTATTAATAGTTATATTTTCAGATCGATTTCATTGATAAAAGAAAATACTGATTAATAAGCAACATAGCGTAAGATATTCAATAAAAGTAGAATTTTCTTCATCTTTCCAATAAAGAAGAGCAACTGATGATAATTGTTTAAATAATTTCAAACTTTTCTTAAACAAAAGATATTACATTTAACATTCGTTAATTGTGTCATTAATTCCAGAAAATAATATAACTTTGTACAATTTACAGGGGAAAAAATATTTAAATAAATAAATTTTTTAAAAATAATTACCAAATATGTTAAACAAGAATTATTGAAATTCTTGAAATGTATCATTTATCCCAAAAAATAACAAATTTTTAAGATTTTAGACGAGAAAAATTATCGAATAAAAACAATTAATTTTGCGAAAATTGAAAAAAAAAAACAGTTTTAGCGCAAATTTTACAGAAAACTGAAATTTTGGGACATTTTCCGGACACAATGCAAGAGTGTTGGGGGTGTCAAAACTTAAATTTGGTGGGTGAAAATTATCTCCTGAACATTTCTTAAGAGATGAAAAGACTTAAATTTTATCGAACAAATTGGGGAAGAGTTCGATGAGCAAAAAACGAAAGTCAAATTTTTAAATCACCCTAGTAAGCATATTGGATGAAAAATAAAAAGTTCTGAAGATAGTTTAAAACAATTTTGATGTGAAACATCTAATGGCGCGGTACGGGAGTAAGATCGCCTCTTGGCGGGACGACGCGTGAGATGGAACGACGCGCTCGGGGCTCGTCGGCTCAATCCGCCTCAGCTCGGCGTCCCCTCTCTCCGCGCGCTGCGCTCTCCTCTTTCCTTGCGCCCCACCGACTCGGCAGTCCCCTCTGGTCCCCTCTCACCGCGCGCTAAGAAATTTCACTTCTAAGTATTTTTGTGAAAAATAAACAATCGTATACAAATCTAAATATTTGTTCACTTCCATTTGCACTTCATTCAATACACCATCCTTTCTTCATGTTCCACATCTGCCAGGCGTCCCGCGACGGCTCACTGTTTTTTTAGAGTGTACATACCTAAATATTTACATCTTCTTCCTCTTCTTCTGATGCAGTTGGTGACAGGCGAAAAACGAGACACACTTGAGAAAGTCTAGCCTCGTTTGGGAACCTCCGTTTTTATATTGGTGAATTTTCACAGACAGATTATTTTATTTTCTGACAACTTCTTTCCTCTTATTTTCCGTTTCTTCTAAGCGATTTCGTGTCACGTAACTCGAAGTCTGCGCATTGTTCAGGGACTTCAGGAACACGTCGATGTTTGGATGTGGTGACGGACAAGCATCATTAAATTTCGAGTGGAAAGATTCGCATCTATTGGTTGTTCGCCACATATCTGACGTAGCTGATGCCCACACATGAGGAGGAAAGAGTGCCATCATGCCAACGTAGTTTTCCACCAAGTAGATTACGAAATGATCCAGTCGTACATCTTCTGGTCCAACAGCGACTAAGTCCATAAATCCATCCCCTACTTCCTCATGATCCAAATATTACAGTCCAAATACATATCTCAGCCACTTTCCAATGACTGATTCCTGATCTTTATACTCGCCACTTAATCCCAGTTGTTGAATTTTCCTTCACCTACAAAGAAAGCGAAACAAAAGTAGAAAACATTTTTTTTTTCAGTGAAATATATTATATTTATATATTATTATTATTATATATATATATATATATATATATATATATATATATTAATTTGATTTTGAAAAATCCAAAATTGTTTTGAAAATTTTCGTTGAAAAAATATATCTTTAAAACTATACGTCTTATTATAAATAATTTTAAAAAATACATATTAATGTCATTAAAAGCACTAAATTAATTAATGTTCAAAAAAAGGACCACAATTTCCTATTTTGGATATCTAATTAAGAAGTTACATGTTTTTAAGCCCTTAAAATAAAAATAAATTAATTTAATTGCATATAAAAATTTCAAAATAAATAATTTTACTTCACCATAAAATTTATTTCTGAACGTTTTAAACATTATTGATAGAAGAGAAAATTTAAATTGTGAATGATTATTTAATAATGGGAAATAATTATGTTCTTAACAATTCGCTACCACACTATAATTTGTAAACTTTCTTACATTTTCAAGGAGATAAGAAAAATTAAATTATGGTTTAAGCTTTTTTTCAAAGAATAATTTTTTTAATTTTTCAGGATTTAAAAAATGTTCATAAGATTCATGGGAAAATTTTAAATGATTGTTTTGTAATGAATTCTATCAGAAAATTGAAAAAGAGTGTAAAAGATCTGAAAGCAGAATTTTGCAATTTTGCCATATTACATAATTTTAGAAAAAATTTGAGTACGTTTAAGAGATATTCAGAAGTTTTGAAACCTTTCAAAAATAATTTAAACTTGTAAAGATTTTTTAAGAGTTTTGAGAGGTTTCACGAAAATAAAAAAAAATGTAGGTTCCTAGGAAAAATTAAAATGATTTTTTATTTCGAAAAATTAATTTTAAGACATTATTTAAAAAGATTTCAAAAGATTTCTAAAGTTGTCAAAGATGAATCTGAAAGATTTTAAGAAAATTTTTATAATTTTGCAGAATTTAAAAAAATGCAGGAAAAATTTAAATGATGTTTCAAGATTATAAGGTTTAGAAGGTCTGAAAATATTAAAAAAAGAATTTTCTTAAGATTTGTGTGAAAATTTTGAATGATTTTTTATTTTGAAAAATGAACTTTAGTAGAAAATTAAAAAAGGGTTTTAAACATTTCAAACAATTTTCTGAAATTACGAAAAAGAGCCTGGAATGTTTTAAAGCAAACTCATTCAATTTGGTAATATTAAAAAACTAAAAGAATCGAGTAGATTCAAGAAATATTTAGAAAAATTGAAGATATTCAAAAACAATTTTAAACTTTAAAAGATTTTTAGAAATGTACATTTTTAAAGATTTAAAAAAAAACTGTAGAAGCATTAAAAGTATTTGGAAAGGTTTCAAGAGAATAAAAAAATTTACTTAAAATTCTTGGAAAATTTAGAAGATTCTAAGGCTTACTTACCATGACTGCCCCAGATGAAATCGGCACCCAATAATATTGACATGCACAAAAACTTTTCTTATGCCCAAATGCATCGATATTTCAAAATCGAACACAACCTTTTCCGGCTCCAGCTTATCCAGCTCTTTGCTTTCACATTTAGCATTTAATACGCGAAACACTTCAGCATACGTCTTTTCCAATTTGTTCGCCAACAAACAAAAGACAAGTGGAATATAGTATCCATTCACATATGAATGTAATGTGAATAATTGCAAAAAATGTTTTTCACAGTATTGGAATGTTCCGTCGGCAAGAAGAATCTTTTGAGTTTCACATAAAAATTTAAGATTTTTATCTGACGATAAAATTATTATGTTATTTAGTCTATCGTTATGGAGCAGAAAGTTGTCTCCTTTAATGTCTGTTATTCGAGTTGCGTCCAAATAATCATGCACATCCGTTCTTGGTGTTGGCTGGTTGGGCATTTTTGTTGACTTTGTGTAACAGATGTTGTTGCTCATCCTCCTGATGTCTTTTCGGGTGAGTAATTCGACAGAGTTTTGATCCAATTCTTAGTGGACCATTTCAGACGGCCTGTCGCAAGAATTATGATCTATTTTCCTCTCGACACTGTTGCTGATGATATTCCTGTTCAGTGTCTTGTCATCATATGGGTCGTGTCCATGCTCGCCAATTTTCCTTCAAAAAAATGGATCAACTCCTAATGTGTATAGACGTGCCGAACAATTATTCTTTGTACATCGCCAAGCCTTCTCTCCTGTCGATTTGAGCACAGACACTTCCTTATATTTGTAGTTATTTGAAACCAGAAGCACTTTTCCTTTCTCACTACACTGAGCGAAGAATTCCCGTGTAGTTCGGGTTCACACCCCAATAGCTCGGGTGCTTTCTCTTCTTTTCTGTTTCACACGAAGGTTTGGCGCGCTTGCACTACTGAGACGTGCGATCACGCCAACCATTCGGGTGCTCACCTGAAACAGCAGCGGCCGAAGTGGTGGGGCGCCCGCCCGAATAGTTGGGGAGCTTGCACGAATGATTCGGGAGATTCGAGTCGTCAACCGCGTTGGATGTTGCGCGTTCGACGTTTGCGCATGTTCGCTAATGGCCGCAGCTGATGAACATCAGGCTCTGCCCGAATGTCACTGTTTCTAGTTTATGTCGATTTTATTGTTCATGTGCGAGATGCCAGTGGAATAAAGTGTAACTAGTTATCTGGTTTTTCTTTGGATAATCCTTAACGAAGGTAAGAGAAATATAAAACATTATTCTGTGCTTGCACATGAGTCGAAAAATCAAATCATTAGCGAACATGCGCAAACGTCGAACGCGCAACATCCAACGCGGTTGACGACTCGAATCTTCCGAATCATTCGTGCAAGCTCCCCAACTATTCGGGCGGGCGCCCCACCACTTCGGCCGCTGCTGTTTCCTGTGAGCACCCGAATAGTTGGGGTGATGCAGGCGCGCCAAACCTTCGTGTGAAACAGAAAAAAAGAGAAACCACCCGAACTATTGGGGTGTAAACTCGAACTACACGGGAATTCTTCGCTCAGTGTAGATATAACTTTCATCTCCATTTTCACTATACTTCTGCACTCTTCAAAATCTCAGAGAAAACTGAACAAAATTTCTAATATCTTTTGCAAGTCTGAGTTTGTCAGAACTCTGGCGGCAAAGATGAAATTAGGTTATTGTATTACTTTATTGTTACTTTACCTGAAGCTGAAGACTATGTAACTGGCGCGCCAGTTTGGCGCCATAACTCGATTTTCACCGCCTCTCTATTAATGTAATGGAAAATTCAAACCCGATGATTTCAAAGCATGTTTATTTAAGCTTTTACTCTGATCATCAATTTCAGTTTAAAAAAAATTTTTCCAAGCCACCTTGGAATGAATTTAGAGGAAAGTTAAGGGAAGCGAGAAGAATTCGATGAAATTCGTAGAAATGCAAGGTGAACTGAAAAAAAATTCAAATGAATTGGAAACAATTTAAAAATATGAAAAAACTTCATTGGATTCAGTGACTTTGAAATAAGCTTAGAAAATTCAAGGGAATTCAAAAAAATTCAAAAGAATTTGGGGTGAATTCCAAAAAATATTTTAAAATCCAATGACTATAAAACAATTTAAAAGAATTAAAATGAATTCGGATTGTTTTAAATCGAAAAAGGCAAAAGCCAAATAAATTCCAAAAAATATTTTTTTTTATTTATTGTGAATAAATTCTTTGGAATCCATTAAAATATTAAAATCCAAGAAAATATTAAAATTACTAAAACCCTTGGAAATCCCTTGAAATTGTTCAAGTCTCTTGAAAATTCCTTGGAATCTAAAAATACTCTAAAATATTTGAAAGTTTTTAAAATCCCTTCAAACTATTGAAATAAGTAAAAAATTTCTGAGGATCTTTTAAAATTTCCTAAACTATACTTTTTTCAACTTTTTGTCTACTTTGTATGTTGTGAGAGAATAATTAATGCAAGTTTTCCTAGACTTTTTAGTTCGGAAAAAATAATAAATATTTATATTCATTCATACAGAAACGCTCTGTATTATATTGTTTACTCGTTATTTGTTCATGACTAAAAAGTCAAAGCAAAGTAAAAAATTGAAGAAAAAACCACAGCTTTTCAGAAATTATTCAAGAGAAGATAGTTATGAATAATAATAACTTGTTCGAGTAATTATTTGTGTTATATTTCATTAATTTTCACTGTGC
This sequence comes from Andricus curvator, assembly GCA_932195095.1. Lineage (NCBI taxonomy): Eukaryota > Metazoa > Arthropoda > Insecta > Hymenoptera > Cynipidae > Andricus > Andricus curvator. Next base: position 168,366 of record CAKNYM010051922.1, on the reverse strand, counting down.
TCCAAGTTCTAAGTGAAAAGTTGACAAAAAAACTAGCTAGCATTATCCTAACATAATATTATCATAAACAATAATAAGTTGTTTAAACAATTATCTCTGTTAAATTCAATTGACTATTGCTTCTATCTAACTGAAAAGTTGAAATTAAGTTGAAAAAATCGGGAAAAATCGTGACTTTCTAAATACATTCTAAGAGAAAATCGCTAAAAAGTAATAAATTGTTTAAACAATTATTTTTGTTTAATGTTATTAATTATTACTACACTCTAACTCTAAGTAAAAACTAGACAAAAGTTTGAAAATTTCAGAAAAACCGCAACTTTCTAGCATTATTCAAAGAGAATTTTATTAAAAATAATAATTACATTGTTCAAACAATCATGTTTCTTAACTTCAAATCATTATTACCTCTCTCTAAGTAGCAAGTTAAAAATGAGTTGAAAAACTCGGAAAAAACCGTGACTTTCTAAATCTATTCTAAGAGAAAATTGCTAAAATTTGTAATAAGTTCTTTAAACACATATTTTTGATGAATTCAATTGGATTGTTGCCTCGATCTAAGTAAAAAGTTGAAAAGGAGTTAAAAAATACGGAAAGAACCGTGACTTCCTACATCTATTTTCAGAGAAAATTGCAAAAATTTATAATAAGTTGTTTAAACAATTATTTTTGGGGAAAAAGGTATTTTATGTACTAGAAATGATATGCATAAAAATTTGGAAAGAAAAATTTCCAATGCATTTTTGGACCATCTAGTATCTAGTCCTAGTGACCTAGTGTATAGTATATCTAAGTAAGAGGAGCACCCAGTTATAAGGTAAACAGGAGAGAGGTCAGTTTAGGCTGAATTCGAGCGAAAAATAAATGGGGCCCACCAATGCTCAGGTCAAACACTGCCCGCTGGCTCAATTCGAGCGCATCCCCAAGCACAGCACCCTCCGAGCCCTCCAACCTCCAGTAACACGAGTTGACACGGATGTATCCGACCGCACTCGAGTCCGCTATCTCGCACCCCCACTACCATCGTTCCACGTCGTGCGCGCGCGACAACGCATGGTCTCCCCTCGCTCCGACCCCCGTCATGCTATTTCGCAACGCAACCTCACCCCCTAGATCGCATCCACAGTACAGGAGGTGGAAGGGCTGCAGTCCTAGGGCCGCTGATATGATCAGGGCACCTCCGCTTCTCTTTTTCCTATTGCTTTTGTTTGTCTATAACAGACATGCCCAACTCGGGGAAATTCCCTACGAGAACACATGTTCCGCGTTCCCTACTCTTTCTCCTAGAGAGCGATAGAGGTAGAAAATCTCTACTCTTTGACGTACGCGTCTACCACGCGCATGCGCCCACCACCTCTCTCGCTCTCTAGGAGAAAGAGTAGGGACGCGAAACATGTGTTCTCGCAGGGAATTTCCCCGAGTTGGGCATGTCTGGTCTATACGCAATTCAAACATAGCATTATTAGCATCCACGGATTTTGCAATCCCAATGACACATTACTTGCCCGTAAAAGTTGAGAAAAAATGGAAGGAGTTTAATTCATCAATTAGTTTAAAAATGATTATTATCTTTAAATTCGTTACAAATCAAATTTTCAACCTTCATACGCAAATGACATGTACATGTAATCGTGAAAAGTCATACATTAGATTATATTTGTATACATCACATTATAGAATAGAGCATCTTTCCACTTTTTCTTTTATTTACTTTTTCCGCGCCCAGATATCACTTCTTCGACATGCCACATATCGCTTCGAAACGTTGCATAATATCACATTTCATGTTTTGAAAACGAAGATAAGAAAGAAACATGCTCCCTCCCACGCAACACCATCCAGTAAGCCGGCGCGTCGCACAGGTTCCAGGCATTATACCTACCTGCTCGACGCACATACGGCAGAACAGCAGTTCCCCGGGTGCAGCCAGTGCTCCCAATTTGGCTCCCCAACCGCACTGCGCATGCGTCGCACCAGCAGACTCATTGGATGTTGATCGCGTGCTGATTTGAAATGATTAAATATGCAAATCAGTTTTTCACAATATATAATAATCATGAAGTACAAAAAAATATTATGAATGATTTAAAATTCACATTGGTAAAAAAAGGCATACCTTCATTTGAATTTAAAGTCAATAATTTATTTTTAAAGAGTACAATAAAATAATTATTTCACCTTGCACTCTAAAAGACTATTTTGTGATCTGAAAATTAATTGTTATTATTTCCACAATGATGCAGCGAACCGAGAAACATCGGGCAGCTCACACCGAGTGCAACTCCTCTGGTCGCCATACTCTCACAGTAGGCGACCTTCCCTACCTCCTAGTGACACCCCATCTTACTTCCATGACCGACTCGAGAGGCGGTCGACAGGCGCTCCTGTGACCACCCTTCGAGGCCAGGGTACGCCGACGTCAGGTGCCCCTGACCGGCTAACCCCCCCCCCCCACATACCCGCACCTCATGCTCCCGTGATTGACTCAAGCGGTGGTCGACAGGTGCTCCGTTTGGCCTCCTTTCGAGGCCAGGGTACGCCGGCGTCGGGTGCCACTGACCGGCTTGCTCTCGGCAACACATTTGCCCACCGGACCGACCCCTGACCGATGACCTGGTCCCAAGGGATTGGGACCAAGTCATCCTCCCATCCCATACCCGACCTGAACCGACCGCGGGGAGAGAGCCTTGGGTCGCCCCCCCCCCCACACACACACACTTCGCCGCCGAATGATTTAACGAACTCCACCACGTCACTCTCACACAACACCACCATGTATTATTGCAGACTCCGACAACAATTCTCCAAGGCACTCGCCACAAATCTGCCCCAAGATACCACACCACCTCACTGATTTGTTAGCCGCGCAATCACACACACATCAAAACTTGTCCTATGAAGCATGCACAACACTCACACATACACCAATCATACACCTCATCACACGCAATATAAATGTACCAAATAGGAGAAATACACAGCTTACTTTGTTATACTTAAACCGCTCGGCTCCTTTACTCGGAAAACCTGTTCCAACTTTGAAACCGTGGCTAGGCTGATCGTCCGGTGGGACAAAATACAGGTAGAGTAAAACGAAACGTCACAAGATTAATTTTCTACAAATGGAATAGTTAAATTTGCAACTAACAAAATTTAATTTTCAATAAAGTAGTTCAAAGTTTAACCAAGTAGATGAATTTTTTACCCAAAAAAATGAACTTTAAGAAAATACTTGCATTTTCTTATACGTTCTATGAATTTATTTGAAATTTATCATGAGGAAACGTAACAATTGTTATCGAAGTTCGTAAAGTTATTTCCATGAACCCCTTCCCTCTTCCCATCACTTTTATCAACCGTGGTTTCCGGTGCGACCCCCTTCCTCGCCCTAAAATCGGTAATATAGTTTATGTACATTCCCTAAGCAAAATTCAAAGACTTTTCTAGGTTGTCAAAGATTTCCAGGACGCTAGACACACTGCGAAAAGGGTAAAGTTTTTTGATAACAGGGAAAAAAGCGGAATTATTTCAAAAAGGGGAAAAGTGGGAAATGGGGAGCAGAGTGCTAACTAACATGTTCTGTTAGTAATTCCCCTTTTTATTTAGATTAGGTGCTTACAAGCTTTAAAATTGTAAAATAATTACAATTATTTAAAACAAATTATCTCACAAATCTCTGTTTGAAAGATTTTTTCAGTATCATTGTTTTATTTCCGCAACGGTGTTTGTGAACAGATCAAGGATAAATGTCGCTGGTTCACTTAGCGCCATTTGAGGAAAAAGCAAGGCTTTTGGTATGAAATAACTTGATTTACAAGTCATTAGATATGACAATTAGATCAGTTTCAGTAAAAGACAATTTTTTTTTTATTAATTTAGAATGTTTTAGTTCATAAAAAATATAAAAAATTTCATCGTTTTATCTATATTCAATCAAAATATGTAGAAAACGTGTACTGAACTGCTGAATAAGTTATGAAATGAAAATTACGGAGATAAGAAAAAATACCGATAGAGAACTAATTTAATTTATGTTATTTAGTTTTTTTTACCATCCATAAACAACCAAAAAAGATGAATTTTCAATTTTAGAAAAATTAATTTTTAACTAAATATTTGCATTAGCAACTAATCAGTTCAACTTTCAAGCGAAAGAGACGATTTTTCAATGAAATAGTTGAGCTTTGAACAAAATAGATCAATCTTCAAGCCAAAAAACCGATATTTTTCGAATACAGATGAATTTTCAATAAGAAAGTTAATTTTAAGACAAGAAAGATGAATTTTCAACCAACTAGTTGAGTGTTTAATTTAAAAATATGAATTTAACAATATAGTTGAATTTTTCCTAAAATATTCAAATTTTTCAACAAAATAGTTGATCCAAATAGTTTATTTGTCAAGCCAAACAAATTTTTTAGAAGACAGTTGAATTTTCAACCATAAAATTTTAATATTTAACACGAAATATGACTTTTCAATCTAAACGCACAAATTTTTAACAAAATAGTTAAATTTGCAACACAATAGTTTAATTTTTAGCCAAATATCTGATTTTTAATGTAGAAAGGTAAATTTTTAACCACAAAAGAATATTTTTTACAAAATACATAAATTTTCAACCAAATATTTTAATCTTCAATCAAATTCGCAACCAAAAATGTTAACTTTCTACTAAAGATACCAATTTTAAAAAAACTAGATGAATTATGAACTAAAAAATATGAACTTTTACCAAAAACTAGAATAGTTCAAGTTTCAGTTAGAGAAACCAGTTTTTAAGCAAATAAAATAAATTTTCAACCAAACCAAAATTAATTTTCACGTGAATTAGTCGCCAATAAGATTATTTTGCTACCAAAAAAGACAAACTTTCAACAAAATACAGAAATTTTCAGCCAAATAGTTATATTTTCAATTAAAGGATATAAATGCTCAACTACACATGTAAAAGTTAAATTTGCAGTTAAACAAATAATAAAAATGGTAACAAAATAGTTAAAAATAGTAAATAGTTACAAAAATTAGTTCCACTTTCAATTAAGTAGTTGAATTTTGAACCCAAGAAGTTTTTTCAGCCGCTATTCACAATTAGCGAAAATCTTGAAAATTTAATCAAATACTCATTTTGAAAAGTATGGAAAACTAAAGTGTAAAGTCTTAAAGTTATATCTGTCATATTACAGGATTAATACCATTTTTACTTTTATCTTTTTCTATAAAAAAATTTTCCTATAAAATATATAACATATTGTTCGTGGCCAATGAGCACGTTAACTAAGTCTTTTAATAGAATTAAAAACAAAAAATGTAATGAAAATTTTGTTATTTGTAAAAAAAATGTCAAAAGAATTGTGTTGAAAATTTAAAAAAAATATATTTTTCTGAACCCTAATTAGTCACACTTCAGTAGAATCGCATGATAGTCACACTGGGTCCTAATGAGTCCTAAAAATCTAAAAAAATGGCTAGGTATTATTTAGGGATTGGAAAAGATGATCTTTTAGTTTTTGTAACCAAAATTAATTGTCTAAATATTTTTTTAAAGTCCGTAAAGCTAAGGTAACGAGCTCCTCGTAGAAGAGCTCGAAAATTTGTTGGGGAAAATTTCACCCCGTGTGACTAATTAGGGTTAAAACAAAGGTTAACTAAGACTTTTAAATCTCCCCTTTCCATACTTGCCCACCCCTAATCGACCTACGTTCTCGAACCCTCAATCCTTCTCCTTGGAAAAAGTACGACGGATAGACGGACAGAGGACCGAAACTATAAGGGTTTCTGCCTGTGGCTACGAAACCCTAAGAATTAAGAATTAAAAGCTGTGTGCGGCAACTCGAGATGCAATATTGTGCGTCAGGTTTCCATACACAGCTTTTAATTGGTGATTTTTAAACAAATGAATAAATACAAATAAATATAAATGTCTACAGAGATAAAAAGGGTGTTGAATCACAAGTGAATTTTTGAATAAATGTGAAAAATTATGGAAACATGCCCTACTGGGCCTAATGAATGCAACGGTCAGTATGTGCGTCAGTTCACGGTCACGCAGTTGCGCAACCGTTCCGTTCACAAGGTTCGCTAGGGTATCTCTGCACATCTAGATTTCAACGTGCACATCTGGGAGTGTACCATATGTGCTATACCACTGGCGTAAAGCTTAACAAATTTTCCTTAAAATTAAAGATATATATAGATAGATATATATATTATTATTTTTACCAATACGACTGAGGTTTACCGCCAAGGAGAAGACCAGACTATAGACAATCCTCATATTTTCTAAGTCAAGGAAACACTGCTTAATGTAATGATGCACAACTTGATTCACAATGTAACTAATGAATATGTTGGTGCTCCACCAGATTGTATAATCTAGACTATAGTCGTTATCTCTTGTTTTAAAGCGTCAAGATTGTCCTTGTGGGGTATTAACATTTCATAAGAGTAAATGTTTCTGCAATCTTTTACGTTTTAGAAATTCTGGTATTTACGAGGCAATTTTGTATAGTGTCTACTATAAATAATGAATCATCATCGTTATCAGCGCTGGCCAAACTAGCCGATTACATTGATTTCCTGTTGGGTGCCCCAATGAAATATGTTTGTAATTAGTAATCGGTTTCTAAAAAATAAGACAGTCACGAAAATATCGAAAACATTCACACAATTGAAAACTTCATTTCAGTTGCAGGGTTAAGAAGAATTCCACATTTATGTACATGTATACCATTAAGCCATTTCCCTTTCAGGGTAGGCGTGACACTACCCGATTCAGGTAGTGTTTCTAGGTGGATAGTTTCTTGTGGTTATAAATAACTACAAGTGTGGGCTCATCACACCAACGATGTGCTAACAGCACTCAGTATTCTTGAATGGTCACCCATCCAAGTACTAACCGCGTCCAACGCTGCTTAACTTCAGTGATCTGACAAGAACTGGGTTTTTCAGCGTGGTATGGCCGTTGGTACATAATAAATCTAAAAAAATGTAGGATTCATTAATTTCAAATTTTATTTAACGAAAGCCAGGCATTATTTCAATTTGAATAATTATTGTTGAAAACCAAAACCAACATATCTCTTAGAGAGATAAACAGAAAAATCTGAGATTTACATAGTTTTCAAATTAATTCTTCCTCTAATTCGATGGGTTCTACGAATATTAGGCTATTGTTCCGTTATCTTTAAGAAAGCGAGTATCATCCCATTACGAATAAGCACTAGTCTGTCTTTCCACTACGGATAAGAACTAGTCTAAATTCATTCAGCTAAGTTGTCAGGAGGAAGAAATGAAATTTTGTATTCGTAAATCAAATCAGGAACTGAAAATAAGTAAACAAGTTTTGGAAGTAATAATATTTATACCATGATTTTAATAAATAATTCAAAATAAATCTCTTCTCGGTCGTAGCAGTCACAAAAAATGTGTAGTTTTCTGTTCTTGGGTCTGTCTTGTGTGTCATTTTTATAATATTTTCAGGAATAAATTAATAAAAAATTAAGGATATTGTTTCGAAGACGCTCATTGATCTGTCTTTCCACTACGGATAAGAACTAGTCTATATTCATTTAACCATAACCGTTGGTCCAAGAGTGCTGGTTAACCAACTCGTTCTTTCTATGAGGACCTTAAAAAAGTGTGCCAAAGCTCGATTTGATCCCTTCATTTTTTCGAGAGTTATCGTGTTTACGGCCGGACGGACGGACAGACAGACGCCATCGCCAAAACTTGATTTTCGGCGTCAGGTGGTTTCAAAACGTGGAGATCCGTTTTCTGAGATGTAAAATTTCGGACAATCTAATACTTTCTCAATCATGAATGATGAGAATGTAAAAAGATGACATTTTTACCAAAATAATTAAATTTTCTACCAAAAAAGGTGAATTTTGAAACAAAATACAGGAAGTTTCAACTGAAAGTGGTGTCATTAAATTTTCAGTTGAAAAAATTAATTTAGAAGGCAAAGAAAAGATTTTTCAACAAAATAGTTGAACTTTGAAAAAAAGAAATCAATTTTCAACAAAAGAGTTCAATGTTCATCCAAGAGGTTGGATTTTCAACCAAAACGATAAATTTTTAACGAAGAAGATTAGTTGAAAATTATTTTCACTAAATATTGAATTTTCAACTGAATAATTAAGTTTGCAAGAAGATCTGAAAGAAGGAATATTTCTAATTAATTATGATAATTTTATCTCTGAATGCGTGTGTTTAAAAAGAATGATCATTCTGATTAGGAACAGGAAATTTTCGAGAAAAATTATAATTCATTCTGATAATTTTTAATTACAAGTGGAAATCTTGGAGAAGAATTATTATTCAGACATGTAATAGGGAATTTTCGAACACAATTAGAGTTCTGACTTGGAAGAGGAAATTTTCGAAAAGAATGATAATTTATAGTTTCAAAACTTTCTGATGGCCCAGACTACAGCCAGGCACTCTTTCTCAGTTGTTGAGTAATGCCGCACAGCCTTAGACATCACTCGACTAGCGTATGCGATCACACGCTCTTGCTTGTGCTGAATCGGGGTGATTAATACCCCCAGACCAAAGTCACTGTTGTCCGTCTGGACGCAGAAACACAGGAAACACAGGAAACGTGACCAAGGCAGTTTTTAGAGTCTGGAATGCCTCTTCCTGCTCATCTCCCCAAGAGAAATTGTAATTTAATTTAATTTAATTTAATTGTAATTTCACAGATTCTAGCGTAGTCCTTCTTGAATCGCCCATACCAAGACGTAGCCTCTACGAAACGTCTGACTTGTTTAACGTTTCTGGGTCGAGGATATTCAAATATTGGGCGGACCTTATCATCGTGTACTAACAACCCATCTTTATTCACTTCAAATCCCAGAAATTTCGACTTCCGGTTGATAGAATCTACATTTGTCGAGGCTGTGTCTTAGCCTTGCTTCATTAAAGCGCCTAATGGTCCGCTCTAACCAATACGGGTGCTCTGCAAAAGTTTCTGTGAGGACGATCACGTCGTCGAGGTACGCACAGATGTTGGTCTTCTTTCTGGGGTGATAAGCTTGTCTACCCTCGTGAAAAGAAATACCAACTTAAGATCACTTTAAGACCAGTTTCAAACAACGTTTGGTCTTTTTCTGGTCTGTACCCTTCAGCCTATGCCTGCATCATTTTTCAGGGCATTGAAATAGACACCACTCTCTCTCTCTCTCTGAAATAAGGATAGCTGGCTGTATCAACAGATTAGCTATACCTATAAGTCCTACAGAACCTGGGCTGATTTATGAGCATTTACGAGATCTAGAGGATTCAACCAGTTTACGTTATATTTATGGAACTGTTATGGTCCTGACTCGTGATGACCCTAATAATGATGGGATATTGGGGGTTCAAATTGCCGGCCGGGGCAAAAGGATTGTGGCCTTCTGGGGACCAGAAAAGATCAGTTTAAGACCAATTTAAGACAGGACTATACCTGCCTATACTGTGATCTTAAGTTGGTCTTTCTTTTCACGAGGGTATCAACCGTTGAAAGGCTGCTGGAGCCCCGGTGAGACCAAACGGCATGCGTTTAAACTAGTATAGCCCTTTATCTGGGATAGTAAAAGCCGTGATTGGCTTACTATCTTCACTTAGAGGGATCTGTTGGTAAGCCTTGTTCAAATCTAGGGTTGAGATGTATCGAGGAGAATTTAAGCGGTCCAAGATTTCCGCCATAAACGGAATCGGATACGCATCTTTCGTCGACACCTCGTTATCCCGTCGAAAATCCATACACAGACGGTGATTACTGCCCGGCTTACGGGCTATTACAATCAATAGGTTCACTTCTGCGATTAACGCGTCACAATTTTAGGTGTCAAGCGATGATTACTCTGACGAATTGGAGGGTTCCCTTGCGTATCGATCGCATGTTCGACAAATTTCATGGCGGGTAACTTATTGGGTTTCGGTTTTATTATACCCTTCAAAAACAGGTATAACTTAATTTTCTCCGCTACATCTAGCAATGCAATTCCTTTACAAGTGTCGATATCATTCGCACCCACGGGACCGAAAGCAAACTTTATGATTGGCTCGTCAGCCAGCCACAACTGCCTGTCACGCAAATCCAGAACGAAACCGAACTTTCCGGCAAAATCCATGCCTAGTACGCAAGTATCAGTGAGCCCAGGTATGATTTTGAAATGAATAAAATGAGTGGTTCCTGAAAAGGTGACCTGCAAACACGCCTCGCTAATGACCCTCTCAATAGTGACATTAGCCATCATGACAGCGCCTGTCTTTGAACGATCGATCTTATAACCACCAGATCCAAGTATCTGCAACCCTACTGACCCTCGATAAGTTCTCGATGAACCCATGTCTACCAGTGAATGGATTTTAGTACCCCCTACGTCAATATCAATATAGGGTCTCGAGCAGTGTTGCTAGAGTGAGACAACGCTATGTTCCAGCGCACACTAACGGGGTGAACGAATTTTACCCAGGCAACTTCGAAAATTTCCTGGTAAGTTGGCCGGAAATTTTGGAACTGAAAAATCAGTTTAAAATATAAAACAAAATAGTTTGAAAAATGACTAATTGTATAATTTGTATTGATTTACTGTAAAATCATCATCTACAGCCATAACGAATTACACAGCCCCACAAAAAAAGTAGGTTGTCCGACGGACAAGAGTAGTAACATCAAATGGATTTTGGGTCGCTGAATCAATATTTGAAATTGTTTGACATCTTTTTGAATATTCTAATGTAATAATTTAAAAAAATCATTTTAAATTTTCTTAGCAGTCTTAAAAAACTTTCACTTCTCTTGAATCCCTTCAAAAATCTATATTTTTACTTCAGTTTTTTGAAATATTTTTGAATTTTGAATAATTTTTGAAATGATTATAATTATACCAAGAAATTTTTTTTTAATCTTTCAAAACTAAAACAATTGACTAAAAATCTTCCAAATTCTTCTTTTGCATTCGAAGAAATCTTTTGAAACGTTCCGAAATCTTTGTAAGTATTCTCTTAAAATTAATTTTTCAAAAAGAAAATAATAATAAAAAATTTCAGCAAGAAAGTTAATTTTTAACCAAATAGTTGAATTTTCAATTGAAAAGATGAATTTTCAACAAAATAGTTACATTTTTAACCAAACAAATGATTAATTTATTATTAAAGTGATCTATTAATTGTTCACATGAGAGAATTTGAAATTGTCGTGGACTTTATAATTTGGTGAATGTTCTATTTAAAATATTTTAATTGTCGGGCATTTTCCATTTTCGGGAATTTATAATTTGAATAAAATTAATAAAATTTCCCGACACTGTAAAATCCCCGAGAAAGAAAATATTCAAAATATAAAATTCACGAAATTATAAAATTTCTGACAATTTAAAATTTGAGAATTGGAAAATTGTCAAATTATAAAATAAAGAATAAAATAATTTTATTTAATCAACATATTTTCTCTTTCATGTATTATATTTTATTTTATAATTTATTTATTCTATTACAAAAATGTCCAATGAGGAAAACGTTTTGTTTCAAATTCTCATATTTAACGAAATTCTTTTTCGTCGATAACAAGTTTCCTTGAATAATCATCACAACGTGATTACAAAAGAATGATTATATTTTTAGAAAACGAAGGTGAAGTCATTTCTTATCATCTAGCTCTATCTTTCCATAATTTCGGCAATTTTATTTAAGGAATTATATATTATAAAACAATTTTTAATTCGGTAATATCATAAACTGCTAAAAATTTTAAATTAAATGATACAATTATTCTCGAATTTTAACAATCACAAAATTGCATCAGTCGGGAATTATTCAATCCGGGGATTTGAAATTGAATGATGACATTTCCAAATCCAAATAATAAACAAATTGTTCAACATTAAACTAAACAATAAAAATAAAACTATATATTATTTTGGATATTTTTAAATTCAGTAATATTATAGACTGTCGGAAATTTTAAATTTTCAGCAATTTTATCTTTTGGGAATTTTCTAGAGATAACTGAAAAATCCCGAAAAATGAAATTCTCGACACTGTAAAATTCCCGAAATAGGAAATATTCGAAGTAGAGACTTGACAACTTAAAATTGCCGAATTGGAAAATTCCGGACAGTTTACAGTAATACCGAATTTTGAAAATCCCAAATGTGGAAAATACCGAAGAAATAATCACCGACGTAGAAATTTCCCGAAAAAGGAAAATTCTCAAAAGATAATAAAACTACCGAAAATGTTTATTCCGGATATTACAATTTATCATAATTTCAAAACACGAATTTCAAATTCCTGAAAATAGTAAATTGAAGAAATAATGAAATCGCAAATTTTGAAATTCCGGAACACGTAAAAAAAATGTTAAACAGCATTGTTTCTGTTAGAATAATCTTTTCTTTTATGTAAGGTCTTTTTTCTGAAGTGACTATTATTAATAATAATTTTTCGTTTGGGAATTTAAAAACTCGTTTATATTATAAGCCGTCGATAATTTGATTATTCGAGAATTTAAACTTTTTTGCAATTCTATTTTCGAGAATTTTCTATTTAAATTATTATCTTTTTCGTGAATTTGACAAACAGTATCAAACAAATAATTTCTTTTATTTAAAGAAAGAAAGAAATGTAACTTAAAATCAAACAAATTTTGACTTATTTATTTATTTGGTTAAACATTCTTTTTTTTTTTTTGAAGACTCATCATACAAGTTGAAACTTGATTTCTTTGGTTAAAAATTTAACTATTTTGCTGAATTTTGTTGTTGTTGTAAATTAATCTTTAACTGAAAATATCACCATTCTATTTTGGTTGAAAACTTATTTTTTTTAATAGAAAATTCAACTATTTGGCGAAAAACTAATGTTTTTGGTAGAAAACTAATTTCATTAGTTAAAAATTTATCTTTTTTAGCTGAAAATTCATCTATTTTATTGAAAATTTGTATGTTATAGTAGAAAATTTATCTTCTTGATTACAAATTCATTTTTTAATTAAAAATTCGAATATTTGGTCAAATGTTTTTTGTTTCGCAGACGATTCATCATACAAGTTGAAACCTCATTTCTTTTGTTCAAAATTCGAATATTTTCGTAAAAATTCTTCTTTTTTATTTCTTGTTGAAAATTAGTCCTTTTAAATCTGGTTGAAGGTTCATTTTTTAACTGAAAATGTGAATGTTCCATTTTTGGTTCAAAACGTGTAATTTTTATTGAAAAATTTATCATTTGTAGTTAAAAATCCAACTGCTTGTTGAAAATTCATGTTTTTTTGTTGAAAATTTGACTTTTTGGGAAAGAAATTCTATATCGAAAATTGATGTTTTTTGTAAAAAATTAATCTTCTTGGTTACATTTGTTTTCATTTCTTTCTTTGAAAATGTATCTGTTCTATCTATCTATCTATCTATCTATCTATCTATCTATCTATCTATCT
>CAKNYM010051922.1:140468-154930 GCA_932195095.1 Andricus curvator | reverse complement strand
ATCTATCTATCTATCTATCTATCTATCTATCTATCTATCTATCTATCCGAAAAAACAACTTTTACGATGGTGCACTATTGTAAAACCCTCTAATTCCAGATAGAAAAACAATATTAATAAAATAGTTGAATTTCTACCAAAATAATAGAATTCTCAACCCACCAAAAACTAAAATCGATCAATTTTTCACCAAAAATGGAGTTGTTTAGATTATAATTGGATCCTAACATCCAATTTGACTTCCATCAATTTAAATTAGATGCTAGAACACTCAGGTTTGTTTGTTTTCATCCGAGCTGAAATCTAGAAAATGTAATTTTAATTCTAGTAACTATAATTGACATCTAGCATTTCAAATCGAATTTTTATAAATTAAGATTCAACTGAAAATTAACTATAATTAGATTATAGCAATACTAATTTCCGTAATGATATCTTTGAATATCAAATACAAATTATTTAACAACGAAAAGTCATAATTTGAAAAAATTAAAATTTAACTTTGGCTGAACAATATTTTACTTTGAATTTTAATATAAACAAAATACTGTAAGTATGAATTTATTTACGCATCTACATATACACATTCGATTTCGGTTTTGATTCCTTGGGAATCGAACCGAAGGGCCTATGGCAAAGACACCGAACGCGTCTTCGGGTTGCGGATATAGGGTCCCTGTACCAGGGGTTTCTGCTGAATATGATTATAATAATTAATAAGCAGTCGCGGACACTTGTCCAGGGATGTTTCCGAAGGAACCCCTAAGCGGAGGTGTAACAACCGTGCCGAAAGCTGAATGGCATCTGGGTGAGGTGTCTCATACGGTGACTCTGGGATACTGGGCGACCTCTCAGAGTATGCAGCCTTATCCTTGCACGCGGGGCTCTACAAGGATGGACAAACCCTTTTCCCTAGCTGCTCGTGGGAACAGTAATGATAACACCAAACATAGTTGTAGTAAGTGCGGTTCAACACAATCGAGCGAGCAGGGCTCCCGACCATGGGTCGCACAACAATGGCGACTACCCTAGAGTTGGGGGAGCCAATCAAGACGGAGTCAATGCAGAAGACCAGCAGAATCTCATTACTTTTAAGTGGACGGATCGATTCAGGGACGACCTGCTGGAGTGCTATGATACCAGTATGACCCCTGAACGAAAAGATTACATGGCGCGACTGCATACACTGTGGTGCGAGAAACACCCAGAGCTCTCGCATTTTTCGCAAAAACGTCTGCGAAACCGTGCCGAGGACCTCTGGAAATGGGGTTATATAAGCGGGGCGCCTACTCAATCGCAGCCAGGACAAGCCGGCAACAGAGAAAGAGAGGCGACACTGAGACATCAACATTCAACATTCAGGTTTCTCTCAAGCTCAAAGATCTGGCTGAACTGGATGACGAGCTTCGTGGAGATTTTTCCGAAGAATCCGACCTCTGGACTATCAATTGTAATGTGTATAATGCAGCGAGAGCTTTGACAGATGCAAACCGTACAACAAAACCACCAGTTGATCATAAGACCAAAAGACGAATGCGTCAACTCAGCACAAAGATAGGCTGGGCAAGGTAGTACACGTTCCGCATTCAGTGTGTGATTGACTACATAACATCTGGCAGGACTTTCACGGCCAAGGTTCGACAATTTGCGCGCGAACTGCGGATCCATCATGACACACGCAACATGTCAAAGCTACAGACCATCAGGCAGCATATTGTTGACAGAATACGAGTACTATCTAACGCTAGGAGACGTCTAGAGCGGAGAGAGAGGTGGGTCAGAGAAAATCAACAGTTTTTGTCTGACTCATCTCGACTCTTCCAAGACCCTCCAGTTACTGTCGTCCATCCGCCCACACCAGAGGAGGTCGAGGCATTTTTGAGAGAAGTCTACGAAGTCCAGCATCCACTGAAAGACAACTCAAAGAACATAAATAGCTTCAAGGAGCTGTGCAGTGCCCTCATAACACCTGAGGACGAATGTCCACCTATCACTACTGAGGAGGTGAAAAACGTATAAAGGGGCCTGAAGAACTATTCCACTCCGGGACCAGATGATATCAAGACCTTCTAGCGGAAGAAGTTTTCTTCAACCCACCAGCATCGGACCCGCATTTTCACCTCATATCTAAAATCGGAAGAGCCTATTCCGGAGTGGATGGTGGAAGGGCGCACAGTGCTCCTGTCGAAGACGGGCAACTTAGCTGAGAACAAGATTGTTCGACGAATTGAGCCTGTGTGTCGAGAGATGTACGAAAAACGTAACTCGAAAAAAGGTGTAGCAGGCTGTCGAGAGTACCTGCTAATTGACAGGTGTGTCTGTAAAGATGCTGCAGTCCATCCGCGCGTCCAATCAATGGCCTGGATTGACTACCGGAAAGCTTTCGATTCAACCTCTCAGAGACTTATCATATGTCTGTTGGAAAGCTTGAAGGTACATCCACACATAGTGAGATGCATAGAGAGATTGAAGCCTCTTTGGAAAACTAGATTTACTATCTCATCTGGAAATTATCGTGTGACAACGAACAACCTCACCTTCCAGAGGGCTGTCTTTCAAGGTGATACCATGAGCCCTTTGCTTTTTTGCGCCACACTTCTGCCTCTATCTCTCGCACTACGAAATTCTCCTGGATACCTGTGTGGCGACACTAATCAGCGCGAGCATAAGGTCACACATGTATTCTATATGGATGACCTGAAGATCTATGCCTCTGGTAAAAGCAAACTTCAAACTGCTATAAATATCGTCAAGAACTACACATGAGAGATTGGGATGGACTTTGGTTTGGACAAGTGTGCCAAAATTAATCTGAAGAAAGGAAAGATTACTGGCATTCCCAAGGACCCTGAGCTTGTTCATATAAGTATTATTAGACATCTTAATACTGGAGAGACCTATACATACCTGGGCGTGCCTCAAAGCCGTATTCAGGGCGTGACATCAGTGAAGGAGTCTCTCCGAAGCAGATAAAAGCATCTTCATCCACAGATTTGGTCTTCCAATCTGTCGGCGTTGAACAAGGTATCTGCGACTAACATGCTTGCCGTCCGGGTTCTACTCTACTCGTTTGGGATAGTTCAGTGGACGAAGAACGAGCTTACGGCCCTTGATGTCGCAACACGTAAGATCATGCATATGCATAAAAGCTTGCATATCAATTCGTCAGTTCCACGATTATAAATTTCAAGCCGTCAAGGCAGACGCGGACTTCTGAATCTCCAGTCTCTTCATAACCGAATTGTTTTAAGTACAGCTTACATCGTTGCGAATGGCAGAGATCCTCTCCTCCAGATGGTCAGGAATCACGAGATGATTGGCGAAGGAGCGTTCCTTTACAAAGCCGCGGAGCAAGCGGCCGAGACCCTTGGCCTGAATTTTAACATCAGAAGTGAGGAAAGTGCATTACTCCATCTAGATGCTTCACTTCTAAAAGCCGAAGTAAACAAAGCAGAGGTTAAAAAATTTCACCAAGAGCTACTCGAGAAAAAAGTGCACGGAAACTTTCGCAGAAATGTAGAAAAACATTCCTGGTCGAAGGAGCAAACTTTTGCTTTCCTCAGCATACCGTGACCGCATTTTATGTCAAGAAGTTCCGAGTGATAGGTGCAGAGCGTGTCATGCACACGCTGAGTACCTAGAAAACATACTATCGGGGTGTCCGACCCACGCAGGAACAACGTATATCTATAGACATAATGCGGTCTAAGAGGGCTTTATTACCATCTTTGTCGCTCTTACGGTGTTGGCCGCGACCCTGGCCTACCGAACGCTCCAAAGGAGATAGAGCAGATTGTCGGAAACGAGAAGTGCCAAATTTTCTTGAACTACGATTTTCGGACAGCAGTCTCCGTTGCACACTCGAGGCCTGACATCATTCTCCAAAGACTTCGAGAAACGAACTATATTCGTGAACGAATTCTCGGCTCCGTCCGAATACAACAGCACTGCCAAGGAGACAGAAGAGAAGGAGAGGTATCAAGACCTTAAAAGAGAGCTGCAACGACTGTACCCAAAATATTCGGTACAAGCAATTGTCGTTGTGATAGGTGCTCTCGGACGTGCGAAACTATCACTGGTTCGTAACCTTAAAGCCATACCCGTGTGCCAAAAATATGCCAAGGCTCTTGCGAGATGGATGCAGAAAGCTGCCATCGTGCCCTGTGACCACCCATCTCACGGCTGTGGGAGGTGGTCATAACATAAGTTTAATTTACCGCGGTTCTACTGGGAGCCGGTGTCATTTTTTAGATGGCAGTTGCTCTCAGTGGAACCCTGCGGTGGTTGTTTAACCCTTTTTTTAATTACTCCTGCTCGTATCAAATTCTGCTTTGCACAGGAATTTAGCACTAATGTAGGCTGCAAAAAAAAATTGTCCTGGCATTTTTTTTCGAAAGTTTTGAAACAAGTATACAAGTATTGAAACTTCTGGACAGGTTTGTAAATTTAATACATATAATCGAGAGCCCGTATAGGTACCTGAAGGTATAAGTCGACCTAGATGGCTGAATGCCGAGCGAACTCACCTGTTCCGTTTGATTATTTTCTCAGACGGGCCATAAAATCATAAAGAATATACATATTTTGCAAACAAAGATTATTATTATAGTCTTATTGGTATAATATGTTTTTAAATCAGAGATTTAATCGCAATTGATAAGCAAAATTAGGGAAACCTTCCTTAAGTGCATAATACAGGCTACACCGTATAATCATTAATTAAAAATATTAATTTATGTAAAATAATTAATTAAACTTAATTATTACTTAAGACAATATACTTGTTAATAACTTAAAATAAAGCAATTGATTTTACGTGTATCTGTGATCAGCGAAACACCCTGGCGGACCGAGCGAACGGAACAGATACGCTACAGCGTATCCTTATAGTATTCACATCGTATCCTCTCCGTATCATGCAAGAAAAACTCATTAAAAAAGAAAGATTAACATTTCACTTGTTGAAATTCGGATTCTACGTGAAATTTTGAGTTAAAAGGTCACAGAGTAATTGCAATAGTTTTTCTTGCAACATTAAAAACTTTAAAAAAATATAATACTTATCGATGACGTGCGTTGAAGGCGACTTCAAACGCATTGTCGTTCAGTAGCAGTTAATAGGCGTTATCCGTCGACGATGCGTTTGAAGTCGCCTTCAGCCCACGTTATCGATAAGTATTTTTTTTTTAAGTGTTTAATGTTGCAAGAAAAACTATTGCGATTACTCCGTGACCTTTTAACGCAAAATTTCACGTAGAATCCGAATTTCAACATGTGAAATGTTCATCTTCCTTTTTTAATGAGTTTCTCTTGCATAATACGGAGAGGATACGATGTGGATACTGTGAGGATAAGCTGTAGCGTATCCGCTCCGTTCGTTCGGTCCGCCAGGGCAAGCATTCATATTGGTTATAAATGTTAGCTATCAGATTGAATTCAATAACGTAGGCTACAATAATGAAAACAATAACAGTCAAATTTCGCATGTAGCCTGTAATAACTGAGGAAAATCGCTTCAAACGAAGCGACAGGCAGCTAGTTGTCGACTATCAAATTTGATACATGTTTATTAATTGTAATTTTTCGAGTACCGGAGTTCAACTATTCTTTCCCCGCTTCGCTTTTTTTTGGAGAATTTGTTGTCGAACTACGATATTCGGGTGTGGATTACTAACGAATTTGTCTGTGCTTTTAAATGAGTTTTTTATACTATATCTTATGCTGTGACAATAATGGAAGCATCGAACAATCGTCCAGGAGGACCCAAAAAATTGAAGATCATTCAATAGTCGAGGCTATTAAAGAAAGAAAGTGCGATATTTATCGACTGGAAGATCCTAATAGAATAGCACCGAAGAGAGCTAAGGTATGGAAAGATTTGTCGGTTTATCTGAATGGTAAAATAGCAACAGAAACTATTTACAACATGATGTTAAAGCCTCATATTCGAAGCCGCGTCCAACCACAAAGATGTAATATAAATAAAAATGAAGATTCATCAATATGGATTGAAAAGGAAAGCAAATCAGAGGAAAAAGAGGAAGATAAAATTAGTGATAGTGCAGGTACAACGATCAAATTTGACGCATTTGCAGAAAAGAATACTTTCGAGGATCTGTTTGCAGAGAAAGAGGACAAAGCAACAAAAACACGCATAAATAAACAATATCTTAGGACGTATACTGTACTAAAAAGTGGTGCCTGGCAAAATTTGATAACAAATATAATTCATAAGAATAGAAAAATCTGTTGTGGTTTCTAGTTTCATAACGAAAGGGTAACCAGAGATAAAATCTATTGTCGATGTATAATCGACTGTCGACCCACCAGGCATTTTTGTTATGAATAGACTTTCCTTAGTTATTTTGATCCTGAATTAGCTTAAGATTGCTCTTGCGATGACAGAAGAATTTTCCAGCCGATTCCGCACAGAGACTGCTTAATGAGTTGGCTAATGGTTGAAGATTTCTGATTTTTTTTTCTTTAGAAACTTCGGTTGATGAACTTATCAACGTCTCATGAATGTCACCAGGTTCAAAAAATTTTGGAGATTGTTGAAATTCCCGTTGGTTCGCAAAAAGGTATCTTTTAGTCCATCGACGTAAGCACAGCTTTTTTTCTTCCAAGCACAAGTCTAAGTATTTCCTCAAAGAAAAAATGTGTCTGAAAATTACAAAATTATTACTCTTTTGAGAAAGAAACAAGAACAAAGTATGAACTAATTATAAAAATCACATCAATATTTAAACTTGCCTACAAGGCAACAACATTGAAGTAGAATATGGACAAGTTCATTTATTTTCGCTAGTATGGAAAGATTGATAGCCACAGTTCGTTTCGTAAAATTTATCTCCCAATTCATTTAGAATCGTTATATTTTCAAATCTACTCAATTCCCTTTGCACAGATTTAAATGCAAAAAGCGGTAGGTAATCGGCATAAAATCTCTCAGCACTGCTTGCGGTAATATTCATGTTTTCAGAATTTATTTCACGAGGAAATGTTTTTAATACGTGAAAAATGTAAATTAACACTCGAGCATTCGGAAAACATTCTCTGACAATGCTTCTTCCAAGAAGATCTTATATCAGCCATAAAGGTTTGAATTTTTTCCCAGCAAGGATTAGCTTTTTTGAACACTACATTTCTTATTTCTTCGGTTGAGATCAGCAGTCCTTTAAATTTATTACCGTCTTTTAAAACGTAAAAATGAGCGCCTGAAATTATTATTTCTTATTAAGTGAAGTATTAAATTAAATATAGTTCATTTTAGAAAACTATGGAGATCAGAGTGAAATACTTACCGTATTCTTGGAGGAATTCTTCAAGCACTGTGTCCAAATCTTCTTAAACTTTTTTCAATTTAGCTACGATGTTGCTGGTTTCTTTTAAGAGAACGGTTTGTCCAGTTAAATATATTTTCTATCAGCTTTCAAGTTGATCAATTTTACAATTTCTTCTTCATTTTTTTAAGCTTAATTTTCTATTTCTGGCTTTATCCTTATGAATTATCTAGAATAAAACATTAAAAACAGATTTTTTATCTCATAGCCAATAAAATAATAGTTTTTCTCAAGTGTAAATTAAAATAGGCAATGAATGTACTGCCGATACCGTCAGTCTATTTACTCATACACTGAGAGACTTTTTGTTAGAATAAATGATAAAAATGAATAAGAATTTAGTATAATATCGTTCCAAAATAGGGAAAACAGGGTTTGCGTATCAAAAATTAATATAGTGCTTTTCATCCGGCAATGTTAATATTATTGTTTGAACAAATGGAAAGGATGTCGCATTAACTCTTATAAAACTTGCGAGACTTTAAAATTCACTATATCAAAGTTGAGAAGCGAAGTTAACACGATAGTAATACATTTTATTCGAAAGAGTGAAAACATCTTTTGAAGTTGCCATACAAAGCATATGAGAATCTCAAACGACTATATGAAAAATAACTCACTCAACCAAAAGACTTAACCTTCAGAATGAGGAACTAAATACACAAATTAAATACAATTAAATACGGAAATACGCGTACAAATATTATTTTTATTATTATATACTTAATTTATTCGCTACATAAATAATCGCACGCTTAATCGCTATGAAAAATCGGAATCGCTGCGGCGAGATTCGAATCTAACTTACCTAAAGCACTAACGAATTTGATCCCTAACAACTAAACCCCACGGCTAACTTACATTATGAAATATTTGGCAAAATCTCGGTAAAGCGGCGTCGCTTGAGTGATTTGTTGCTTCAGAGATTTTGTTAATAGATAGGTTAAACATTTTATCACTTTCAATGATTAAATTGATAAATGTATAATAAATATTTGACATCTCAGTAACTCAGTATAATAAACTTGAGTGTATTTAGATGTAATATTTTATAAATTGTACTCATTGAATTAAATCTTATTACCTTAGTGTATAAATTTCGTGAGAAAGAATTCCTAATGTTTTAAATCCCGTAGTAAATGAAGTAATTGAATTATTTTTACAATCGTACATGCTTAAATCTAATATGCATAAACACATCGTAGTAGAAAGTTTTTATCTTAAACGTTAAATACTGTGTCTCTACATCCAAGTTTTCGCTATATAAAACAGGCCATAGCCAAGCTTGTTTGCATATGAGACAATTGCATTCAAAATGATTAAGTACGCTTGATAAAAGTCAGGCCCGAATATGCTGAATCCAATTTGTGAAGGAAATTTTACTGTTTAATAAATAATCTGGCTGTAACTCAAGAAATAATGAAATATTTGGCAATGTGTGTATTGGGACTGATTTAATCGGACCAGAAATGTATGTAGGATGAGTCGATTTTTTTGATATAAATCTGTAATTTAAAATAATTTGGTGCCGGGGAGCTATGGTCCTACATACATTTACTCGACAAATAGCATAACGAAAAATCTGTTTGCCCTCTCTGTGCTTTCTTTCAAATCTCACACAACATATGTTCCAAAGAGGGCCAACTTGTTTCATTACTGATGCATAATGTATCGCAAATGATGTTTAGGCTTGATTAAGTTTGGAAATTTTTCATTCAAGACCATTAAATATTCAGTCACTTTCTGTTCAAGAATATCAGGAGTATCTATTGTGATTTTTGTATTACAAATAATTTGTAAAATCTCTTGCAAGTGTAATAACAAATTCCAATACTCGTCATTTTCGCCTTCTGATAATCCAATTAATCAAGTTCCAATTTTTCACATTTCTGAAGATGATAGCATAATGCATTTTTTCTTCAAGTGATGTTTTAAAATTTCGGGTGGCTTATTAGTACTGCTATTCGCTCCATAATAAAAAGCACGAATTGTTAAATTCAGATGTTGCAGTGTAAAATATTTACGGACGTACATAAAATAATGCAACATAAGAGCAATATCATATCGACAGATTTCTTCTAAAAAATCATGCATAACATCCACTGCAGGATTGTTTGTCACACGAAAACCCGGTATTTTATTAAAAACACAAATTTCTTTTATACCAGAAACAGCTGAATTTTTAGAGGAAAATTCATTATAGTTAAAAACACCACGAACTATGCAGAATTTACTGGCTCGAAAGCTCTCGTTAAATCCAAAAATAGAATGCAGTGCAAGATTATCGCCTATAATTATGGATAAATCGAAATATATTTTTTCTTCACCGGTGGGAAGATTGATTGTAACCCCTTCATCTTGCAGAAATTTTAAATCTTAGATTATTTTTCGAAAATTACTGAGTTTTTAAAAGCTGTGTGATCCAGTGTGTTGAATAGGATAAATAAGAAGATATTTTCAATTTTTGCTTGAAACTCCGGTGGCAAGCACGGTACACTCAGATATACCGCTCCACATTTGGAAACACCTTTATGACTACCCAGTGGGTTATTATTCTCGTAATCATCAAAGTACATTAAAAGTGCAAGCACTATTTTTTACCGAAACGAGATGTTTATATAATTCCCCAGAAAACTGTACATTCCAAAGTAAGTCCTCTTCTGAAAGAGAATCATCATCAATGGAATCAGAAGTCTCCTGCGACAGCAGAAGAGTCTTCTGAGAAAGCAGGAAAGGAACCTTCTTCATTCCTTTCAGAAGGAAACTCAAGAAATAGTGAACTTGATGGATTATCAATAGACGACGTTGGTAAATCTTTATCATCTCGGTTGACCTCTGAACGCTTAAAGATATTTAACCCAACATGGGTTAACCTAACGTGACGTATAAATTGAGTGTTGCTATCGAAACTCAAATTACAGCCTTCACATGAAATCATTGTGTTTGTGGCAAAAGTATCCTGCACTGGTATAAGCCCGGCTGCACGAAGACTGCTGGTTGTTATACCTAAAAGTTCCTCAGTAGATTTGAACAATGACTCTCCAGGAATTGTGATGGCATACGCTCCATGCTGGATAAACTGTTAAAGTTTTAAGAAAGCTTTGGGGTATTCGCAATCAAGTGCGAAAAAAAACTTGAACGTTAAATCCAAAGCATCGAGACACGAGGGCACTTTATATTTGTGGTCGTTGACAATCGCGAAGGATTCTTTGATGTCACTGAAAGATTAAGCAACCTGACTTTTAATTTGTTGACTTCAGCATCCGTATTCTCTGTTTTCTGAAAAATCAATTATGATAAAAATATCTTTATTGAATCATATTAGACCGCAAGACAGTCACATTAACTTACTTGAACTTGACAGAGAAAACACTGTCTGATCTCTGATGATTCATACTTTCTAGGTGCTGCTTCGTCTTTCTTGCGCTTTCAACCTGAATGACCACTTCCTGTTAATAATTGTAAGAGATGTAGAACGACCGCATATTGTGAATCAGAAAGTTAATTTTTAAAATATTCTGAGACAAAAATGCTTACTAGGGGTAATTTCAGAATATATAAGGGACGTAAAAATAAAAAAATCCCAAGAATTCAATATGTTAGTCTAGTTATACGGGGATTATATTATAGTAAATATTGGGAAACGAGAAAAATTAAATATCGAATTGAAGTTATTCTACAATTGGATTTTCTTGTTACTAGTTCCTAAAGTTCTCAATGTTTTTATCATCGCCAAGTGGTCCACAATATTTGCTATATTTCTCTTCTTCACCGTGGCAAGTTTTTTTGGAATTGCTTCAAGTTGATCAATTAATACACTTTCGATTATTGGCCATTTTTCACGCAACAAAGAACTTTTTCCTGGTTGTTCTAACTCGTGCGAAAAAGTAACCTGGATATTTATAATCAGAGGGCCCTTTCTCGACATTTCTCGACTTAATTTCAAGTGGCGGCTTAATTATAGATGCTTCCATTATCGTTATATTATTATGCAGCCAGATTGACTGGAAGTTTTTTGAAAAAATAATCTTACCAATGGTATTGCATCCTGCGTTTGGAGACCAGGAAAAAATTCGTCTTTTTTCGTAAAAGATTAATCTTCTTGGTAGAAAGTTAAACTATTTGATTGAAAATTGACTTTCTCGTTGAAAAATCATAGCTTGGGGTTAGATAATTAGTTTGAAGGCGGGCGGAAAGTCCCTAACGAGCTCCCCTGGCGATCAAGCTGTAAAGCCTATTGTGCTACACACTTAACTATTCTCTCTCAGTAGTTAACGCCAGACCTGTTGGTGAAGCCTAGTATGTCGATCACTGATCGCGTTTTAATTTCCTCAGAGTCCATAAAATGGGCCCCGAGGATTTTTTCCCTGAGCCTAGCTAATGCCGGGTACGGGCATAATACATCCAGGGATGTTTCGTCATCCGTGCCGCATTTCCTGCACTCTGTTGTGGGGTTATACCCAATTTTGTGCATATGGTAGTTCAAGTGGTTGTGCCCAGTTAGGATCCAGACCACTCTCCTTATATCTTTCTTAGGTAAATCGAGGATTTTCCTTGGTCTGTCCATCCTATAGGTATAACCCAACATGGATTTCGTCTGATGGCAACCCTGGATTTGTTCCCAGTATTCCCGGTGTTTTGTTCGGATCCAGCTTTTGATGGCCATCCCGGTGCAGCAAGACGCTAGTCCCAGTACCGGTTCCGGTCCTATGTATTCACTTGTTGCGCCCCATTTTGCCAACTGGTCCGCCTTTTGGTTGCCCTTGATCTCTGTGTGTCCAGGGACCCATATAAGGAATCCATTCATGTTTTAGCACAGCGAAGGATGACCAGGACCTCCGCCTGAAAGACAGCACAAGTGGGATCCCTATCCCCCTCCCTCTCTTCCTGTCAGATTCCTGATCCTGACCCTCCTTCATCCCTGGAGCCATGTGTATACCAGATTTCCCCTTGGAGGAGCGAGTTTTCATCTGCTTTCCACAAATCCCTGCTTGGAATGCAGACACGGAAATTTTTTTTGGTGAAGTTGAGCTGAAATGCGCCTGGCTAACACCGCCGAAACGCCTTTTCTGTGGTGCAGATTCATCCCCATCATGGGGATTGCCGTCTCAGCCATTGCAAGGCTAATTTAGGGCTCCTAGATACGGTCGGTAATCCAAAGTCGCAAGGGCTCCAGAAGCTCGCACCGCTCGTGATGGACTGCCCCCTGAGATGCCTTCCACCACTGGCGATAGATTAGAAGAGAGTCCCGAAATGGCCCCTCATTGTTTTTGCTTTGTTTTATTTTTCGTGTTCCACCTATTTGTGCCACGAGAAGCTAGGGAAATTAGAAACACCCCCTGCAGAGCCTCGCTTGCAGGGGCGGGCCTATATACTATAGGATTCGACCTGGTGTCCCAAAGTCCCCGTTAAGGCACCTCCTTTGTGACCCCGGCTTGTCCGCCTCTACTGAGGGGGGCTGGCCGGGATGTTCAAGGATTTGTTAACCCTGGTACCATTCAGCTCTTGACACAGCGATCACATCGTAGTCTCACTGACGAGAGTCCATCAGTTCCCCAGAGTAGCTACACCTCGCTATGCTGCCTCTCTGGTTCACCTATCGAGATCTATAGTCCGATGAGACCCGTAAGCCCTCCCACCAACTACAAGGTACCGCGATCCCTAGGGAGAGTATCTTGGGGTTAAAAAAGTAAACTGTCATGTAGAAAATTCGTCTCTTTTCGTAAATTAATTTAACTGTTTTTGAATGGAAATGAAAATCTTTTTTGTTTGAAATCCCAGCTATTACAGTTTCGTTAAGATTTGCCTTTTTTTATTTGAAAATTGAATTGTTTGGTTGAAGATTAACTTTTTTGTTGAAATCTCAGAATTTTCTGTTTATCTCTCTGAGAAATATTATGGTTTTGGTTTTCAAAAATAATTATTTAATTTGAAGTCATGCCTGGCTTTGGTTAATTAAAATTTGTAATTAATCAAGCTTACATTTGCTTCAGATTTATTATGTACATAAATGTGAAATTCTTCTTCACCCTGCAACTGAAACTAAGTTGTCAATTGTGTGTCTGAATTTGGCAAAATTTCCTTCTTCGAGCTTTTTAAATTATCCAGTTATCATTGCGAAAAAGCGACACCAATGATTTCGAGACTTTCGTGATTGACCTTTTTTTAGAGAAGGATTACTAATTACAGACATATTTTTTTCGGGTAACCAACCGGAAATAAATTTCATCGGCTTGCTTGGACAGCGCTGAAAATCATGATGATTCATCGTCTATAGTAGACACTATAAAAAATTGCCGCGTAAAAACCAGCACTTCTTGAAACGTAAACGATTGTTTCAACATTGACTCTTATGAAATGTCTTTTTACAGTTTCCTTTTGTTTAGTTCTCCATTCACGTTTATTCAGCTAATAGTATATTATGCACCTAGTGGGAGTTATGATTTCAGTCCATACCAGATTATGAGTAAAGAAGCATGAATTTTATGTTAACTTATTCCAATTATCAAAAATTCAATAAAAAAATTGCCGGATTCAATTTAAAAATGTCTATAAATTTGCGGAAATTTATGGAAATTGTCTGTCAATTATGGTAATTTTACAGGTAAATATGGCAACTTACCATAAATTACCCAAAAGTCATATCTTAAAATTTCCAGAAATTTATGTATTTTTTTACCATAAATTACCCAACATCCTTTTTTTAAAATTTCCGAAAATTTATGAAAATTTTCTGTAATTTTACCGGTAAATATGGTAACTGAACATAAATGACCCAAAATTCATTTTTCAAAACTTCCATAAATTTCCGGAAGTTTATGAAAATTTTCGGTAATTTACGGTAATTTGATCAGTTATATATGGTAACTTTACATAAATAACCGCAAAATTCTATTATCTGCAACAAAAATTTCCTCACAGTCATACGGTGAGTAGGCTGATAATCATAAAATGCGAGCTCATAAATGTATAATTTTCATTATTCACCTCTGACGTCACTTTTCAGTCCCTAGGGAGGAAAAAGTACAGCTTTAGCCCAGCTTCATAGGCGTGTAAAAGGACTGAAATCATGAGTAGATACCCTGGGCCATAGCGCGGCCTGTGATTGGTCGAGAGGCG
>CAKNYM010051922.1:110979-125468 GCA_932195095.1 Andricus curvator | reverse complement strand
CGCCTCTCGACCAATCACAGGCCGCGCTATGGCCCAGGGTATCTACTATCATGCATGTGTCATAAAAATTAATTTTTTCTTCGAACACTCAATCTTGTACCTTTTTGAATCAAAAATATATCGGATATCTACTTTACAATAAAGTGTTGTTTCCTTGACTTTTATTTACGCTGCCGCGTATCCCTCACATATCCAACAAGTACCTCACAAGGACACAATCTTGATGCTTTAAAACGAAGAGATAACGACTATAGTCTAGATTGTACAATCTGATAAAGAACTAAACTATTCATTAGTTACATTGTGAATAAAGTTGTTTCTTATTGCATTAAGCAGTGTTTCCTTGAGTTCAAAAAGATGAGGATTGTCTATACTTTGGTCTTATCTTCGGCGGTAATCCTCAGTTGTATTGGTGAATATAATAATATAATATATCTATAATTTTAAGGAAAATTTGTTAAGCTTTACGCCAGTGGTATAACTAAACACGTCTAAATTCTGACGTGTACAGTTAGGAGTGTCCCATATGTACACCTGCACAGATGGTACACTCCCAGATGTGCACGTTGAGGTATAGATAGGCAGAGATACCCTAGCGGACCTTGTGAATGGAACGGTTACTTAACTGCGTGACGGTACTCTGGAAAGTAAAGGGGAGATTTAAAAGTCGTAGTTAACCTTTGTTTCGAGGGGAATAATTTTGTTTTTAATTTTTAACACAATTTTTTTACACATGAAAAAAATTTCAATTTTTTGTTGCTTCCTCATAGAGGAAGCTTTGTAATTGTAACATTTTCCAACATTTTTAAATTCATTCAAAAAACCTTCCTCAATTTAAAAATGTCTAATACAATGTTCTAAGCAATTGTCCGGATGTGTGTATGGGGATGTACGGATGGATGTGTGTGTGTGTGGATGTCACACTTCTTTGTGTGAACACGATAACTAGAAAACGGTTGCAGATAAATTGATGAAATTTGGACGGCTCTTTTTCCTCACCAATATCTTGAAACTGACCGAAGGATTTCGAAAAATATTCATTT
The DNA here is from genome assembly GCA_932195095.1 of Andricus curvator. NCBI lineage: Eukaryota > Metazoa > Arthropoda > Insecta > Hymenoptera > Cynipidae > Andricus > Andricus curvator. The sequence goes on along the minus strand of CAKNYM010051922.1, from coordinate 124,425 downwards.
CATTTTTTTAGCACTCAATAATATTTTAAAAATCGGTTTTTATGGTAAAACTGGTTTCATTATCATTATTCAAAGTTGATGCAAGATATAAAAGATTCCTTGCTTCAAGACAAATCGATTGACCTATAATATTAATACGTTGTATTGAAGAGTAGGGAAGTTATGCCAATTTATATTTTTTGAAAATCGGTTTTTTATAGTAAAACTTGTTTCATTAGTATAATTCAAAGTTGATGCAAAAACAGAAAATATGTTTTGATTCGAGTCGAATCGATTGACCTATAATATGAATACATTTTATTAAAGAGTAAGTAAGCTATGGTAATGCATAATACTTGAAAATACGGTTTTTTATAGTAAAACTTGTTTCATTAGCATAATTCAAAGTTCATGCAGGAATATAAAAGATTCCTTGGTTCGAGACGAATCGATTGACCAATAATATTAATACATTTTATTGAAGCGTAGGGAAGTTATGGTAAATTATATATTTTTAAAATCGTTCTTTATAGTGAAAATTTTCTCATTCTCATAATTTAAAGTTGATGTGAGAATAGAAAAGTTGTGTTGATTCAAGACGAATCGATTGATCTATAATATTAATACACTTGATTGAAGATTAAGGAAGTTATGCTAATTTATAATTATTGAGTCATCTGTTTCAAACAGAAAAACTTTTTTCATCGACATAATTCAAATTTGACGCATGAATAGAAAAGACTTTTTGCTCATATATTTTCAAACAGAGTAATTCTGACAATTTTTGTAAAGAAATCATAAAGCTAGGAAATGGATAGGGTACGACAGAACTTTTCCCTTTCCTTTTCCAGCTCGAAAAATTATAATTTCGAGTAAAAATTTGATTTGTCTGATTTGTCTTTGTATTTAAAAATTTTTAGTGTTATTTTGTAATTTTGTATTTTTGTAAATTTCTATTTTTAAATTGAGCAAAATGAAGACTTTTGTTTGTCTATTATTGAAAAAAATAACTAATGCTTCCTCTATGAGGAAGCAAATAAATTTGCTTCAATTTAATTTTTGGTAGAAAATCTTTTTTGGTTGTTTATGGATGGTCAAAAAAACTAAATAACGCAAATAAAATTGTTTCTCTATCGGCAGTTCAGCACTATCAGCGAGAATAAATATTGCATTCCTAACGGTAACAAGGAATTTTAGCACAAATAAGACCAAAATAAAACTAACATTTATTTTTTTAATCTATAAATGATTGAATATAATTTCGATGTGGTTCACATATGGAAGAAGATTAGAAGGTAAGATATTAAATATTTAGATAAGAATCCAACAATTACCTGGAAAGCATTTGAGAAAATAAAAGAATATTTAAATAAAATGTTTTGTTGAAATACTTGTTGTGGACTAGAACATTCTAAATTAATGAAAACAATTTTTTCTTGTACTGAAACTTTACTAATTGTCATATCTAATGACTTTTAAATTAAGTTAGTTCAAACAAAAAGCCTTACTTTTTCCTTAAATGCGCCAAACATAAAAAAGTTAATAAGAGAACCAGCTATATGTATCCTTGATCTGCTTGCAAACACAGTTGCGGAAATAAAACAATGATATTGAAAAAATCTTTCAAACAGAGATTTGTAAGTTAATTTGTTTTAAAAAATTATAACTATTTTACATTTTTTAAGATTATGAGCACCTAATATAAATAAATATGTGGAATTACTAACAGAACCTGTTTCAAACTTTTACTAGGAATCTGTATTATCATCGGAGATGGTAACGATCGATCCAAAGAGAAATCCTTTTTTCACACGTACTGTGAAAATGGAAATCTACAATATAGATCAAAGTTATATCCTCTAATACAGAAAATATTTAACGTCCTCAGACTAGATGGCGTTATAAATTAAAATTTTTGAAATTAAATTTATTCAGAAAAAAAGATCTTCTCCTTTCACTCCGCTGGCATTCGAACACCAGATCAACTGATTTCCGGTCAGGTGCTCTAACTATTGAGCTACTCAAATATTTCTGAAAAAAATCAGTTTTATAAAGTTTTAATACAATTATAATTAACTAATTTAGAACTGAAAGTAAATTTTACTTACAAATGCTTTTTCTTTAACTTTATCAGCTTTGACGATTTCTTTGAAAGATGTGAATGTCTCCAGATCCTTAATAGGGAAAGATGTTTCCAACTTCCGTTTCCCTTCTTCAATTCTTCCCAAAGTTGTCTCGATGCCACTGTTGATTATCGACTATGATAACAAGTCCATTCGTTTCTTGAAATAATATAGGATGCTTTTTTTTAATCGTTTATCTCCTTCAAAATTCTTTTTTGTATTCCAGTCTCCATGCTTTTCAGTGTCCCTTGAAAATTTTATTTTCGTTTCTTAGAAAGCGCAGACCTTTTATTTTTATGAAGAGTACTTCCTTCGAATTCGTCGCTAGAATCGCTACTTGATTCGACATTGGCACTTTTTTCACTGCCTTCATCACATTTTTCGTCTTCATCTTCATTAGAATTTTCTGACCTCTCGTCATCAGATTCGTTTGCCGTCGTACTTTCAACGTTGGATTCAATGCACAATCTGTCCAATCGTCTCTGACCTTGTTCATATGAACCTACACAATTGAAGCATATTCTTAGAAATTTTTGTATGTAATTGTTAAGTAAATACAGAGAATTGTAAAGAATTATAAACAATTATATTTTCGACTTTGGGACAGGAAGTTTCCGTAAAGAATTATAATTTGACACGAAACGGGAATTTAAATCTAATTTATGAACAGGGAATGTACAAAAACAATCCCTGTTCCAAGACAGAATTTCTCAGATTTTTAATATTCCTTGTTCCAAATCGGAATTTGTTTCAATTTAGAATATTTTTTTTCACAGAAAAATTTGAAGAATTTGAAACTTCCCTCTACCGTATTTTAGGAAAAGGCAGTTACTATATTTTTGAATCATAATGGAAAATGTTGTAAATATATATAATTATGATTTGGAACAGGGTATTTGCGAAAATAATTATCATTTTAAGTACAGCTTAGAATTTCAATGAAGAACTATCATTTTGAGTTTGGGACAGGCCTCTTTCGTGAAGAATTATAATTTTTACTTTGAGAGAGGGAATTTTAGTAGAGAATTATGATTTTGACAAGCGGTATAAGGAATATTCGCAAAGAATGATAATTTTGAATAGGAAATTTCGAGCAAGAATAGTAATTTGATAGAGAAACATCGGGGAGCTCGCACCCGGTGTCACTCCTCTGGTCGCCATACTCTGGCAGTAGGCGACCAGGCGACATCCCCTACCTCCCGGTGACGTCCCATCTTGCGCCCGTGGCCGACTCGATCGGTGGTCGATAGGCGCTCCTGTGGCCACCCTTCGAGACCAGGGGACGTCGGCATCAGGTGCCCCTGACCGGTTTACCCGCGGCAACACATCCGCACCTCCTGCTCTCTTGACCGACTCGAGCGAGCGTCGACAGGCACTCCTGTGGCTACCCTTCGAGGCCAGGGTACGCCGGCTTCAGGTACCCCTGACTGGCTTACCCGCGGCAACATACCTGCACCTCCTGTTCCCGTAGCCGACTCGAGCGGTGAACGACGGGCGCTCCCGTGGCCACCCCTCGAAGTCAGGGCACGCCGGCGTTAGGTGCCCCTGACCGGCTTACCCGCGGTAAACACATCCACCCGCCAAACCGACCCTTATGTAACTGACGGACCGGTCCCGGGGGTTCGCGACCAAGGCATCGTCCCATCCCGTACTTGATCTGAATCGATCGCGGGGAGGAAACCTTGGGCCGCGACCCCCTTCCCACTCCGCCGCCGAATGCCTTAACGAACTCCACTGCGTTACTCTCACACAACACAACCATGTATGATTCCAGACAAAGGCTCAAGGTTAGCATAACGGCCTCCATTCTGGGCTATACTCCGACACTTATTCTCCAGGACACGCGTCTCAAATCTGCCCCGATACACCACACCACCTCACTGATATGTCAGCCGCGCAATCACACACACACACTTAAAATTGTGCATGCAGGCACACACAACACTCCCACATACACCAATCATACACCTTGTCACACGCAATGGAAATGTACCAAATAGGGGAAATACACAGTATTTATAGTTATACTTAACCGATCGGTTCCTTTACTCGTAAAACCTGTCCCAATTCCGAAACCTTGTCTAGACTGAAGCGTCTGGAAGTTTCCCCTCCCATGTTTTCCCCTTCCACGTTTCCCCCTTCTATATCTTTCCCTTCCCAAATTTAAAAAAACCCCTGGCACACGTCCGAGGGGTATAAAAGAGAATAGCGCTTTCGAGTCAGCACAGTTGAGCAAACTCACCGAAAGAGTAAGTATTGCGTTAGAAACCGCTAAACGATCACCGAAATAGTCTGACTACACAACGCACCGTACAAAATCTGTAAACCGCAACGACTTATCGCTGTATCTCGAACCGCCACACCACGCCACCAGACCCCATGGCTGTATCATGGTTATACCGCCTCCAAAAAGGACAACTCGAAGAAGAGCTCCAGAGACATGAGATCGACGCCTTGGGATTTCTAGCAGTCCTTTGGCAAAGGTTGGTAAACTTTGTCAGAGCTAACCCGGCACTCTTCAATGACAAACCAGCGGACACCGTAGGGTATAAAGAGGACATTGACCGCACCCAGGGCCGGAAAGCCATGCAGACCGAACTGGATAAACTTAAAAACCTGCAGCGTCCTCACCGCGGGACCTATCAAACACGGCGATAGATTTTGCGCCAAAAGACTTTTTCAAATGTTGGACTGTTACGTTACATTGAAAAAAGCGCTCGAATTCTTTTGAATTGAAAATGCTTATTACATTGCCTCGCCACAAATATCTCATTTAGTTACTCTCGATACACCCAATTCTATCTGAGAAAAGTGAATAGCGCAAAGAAAATAACAATCATTGAATACAATGTACCTTTGTTCCGCATTGTTTTTTTGTCTATTTTTATTCATAAAAAGGCAACAAAGGAACAAACGTGAATTCTGGAAGCAAATAACGGATTTCTCATTGACATTTGTGTTGCTCGATAATATGGGATTTGTACAACCTCAAAATAATCAGGAACCCCCGAGATTTGAAATAAACAAATTTTCTCTGTGGTTTAAAAAATAAAAATGAGATTTTTTATGTTTCGTCCCGGACTGACTCACTGGACTCGACAGTAAGGCTATGTGAATCAGTCCTACCGTATACATTTTAATTGATCTAAATTCATTATAATGTATATTTTCCAACAAAATTTATTAAGCTTGTTTGTAATTTTTTTTGTAAGTTAATACATTTTCTTTAAAAGGTATTCCAGCCACAAATAGGAGCCAGAATTTAAATTAGAAGATCAACAATTACCAAGTTAAAGAGAAATTATTATTATTATTTTAGGAAGTTGATTAGGGAACCAAAAAAGGAATTTTTAACTTATCCTCAGTAATTTTCTTTCTTCTCCCTCTCTTTCAATGTTTCTATCCTTGTATATCATTCTTGTTACAACTGCGCGAATTTAGGCTTGGTTTGGACGTCACTAAGTTATCACATTTAATATAAAAACACTGACACAAATTGAAAAACTTTTTTATTTTAATAGTTTTCTTAAAAAACAGATTAAAAATTTAAAAAATAGAATAATTTTCACTATGTGATTAGACAAGGGCCCTCCTGGTCTGAAATCCAAGAGGAAACTAGCATACTTTACGAATTTCACAGTAACAGTAACGCGACACTGAGAATTTTAAAGAGTGGTCATAGCCGTAAACTCAACAACGTCGCACTTAACGAATATGTACCTAAGGGTCAAATCTCGCCAAAATTATGTACTTATTTTAGATAAGATACAATTTTCTGTAGCAAAGTAAGGTTTAAATAAATAGTATTATTTCTACTAGATCGAAGCTTTTAAGCACTCTCGATGTAGAAGAAAGGTATAAAATTAATAAAAATTTTTTTAGGAGAGTTTTTTTTATATTATCCAAACATATCGAATATTAGTTGTGTGTTAATTGCATAAACATAGAAAAATATTTGATATATTTGGAAAATATAAAAAAAACCTTCTAAAAACCATAAAAATTGCGATTTCTACGGCGGCATTATTCGTAGCGGCTGACTAGAATTTCGAAGTCAGCGTGAGAGTGGGGGAAGCGTCTCGAAGCGTCTCACAAATTTGCATACATTTCTAAAATGTATAGGAATTTATGAAAATTTATATGCATTTATGGTAATTTACGAAAATGTATAGAAAGCCTAGATTCTCAAAATATATTTACATAATCGAAATATGGAAACCTTCGGTTTTTTTTAATATTGACTGAATTTGGGATTACATTTGGCCTCTCTTTATTTTGGACCAATAGCAAATTTTTGGTGTTCGTTCAAAAAATTCTTTAATAAAAATCCTTATATTATATCTTACAGATGGAAGTGATGATCAGTCACGCGGACGTCAACCACCAAGGGAGCAGCTTAGAAGGCGAGCTGATCGATCACCGGATCCAGGTTAGTATATCATAATTTTTTGGAAATAAAAAAAAATCGCTGGGATTCAGAAAAAAATCCAAATCTCATTTCTTAACCGCCAATAAATTGTTCTCGCTGAGCGGCGTTGGCCCCTGGAGACCTTTGAAACAAGTTTCAAATTTTGACTAGAAAAGTACATTTTCTTATAGAAAATTTAATTGCGCACGTTTTTTCATTAAACAAAAATGTTTTAGCTTTCCCCGTTGTCAAAGTAACCCCGAAAACCCGTGTAAAAAAAAAAGTTTCTATAAAGTTTAGAAATTTGTGGAAATTATAGATAATTTATAGAAATTTGTGGAAACTTATAATCATTCATGAAAATTCATGGAAACGTGCAGTAATTCACCGATAACTTTAAATAACAGTTCTTCTGGACGTATACGAAATAGCTCAGGCCAGATTTGTCAAATGTTAATTGTTAAATAAATGACTAAGTTTTACATCAATTTAAATATTGAATAATAAATTTAACAAATTTAAAAACTCAAATAAATTAGAACGAAATCCTCTTAACAGAGGTAATTAGATCCGGAACACTGTTGTCGGCCATTCATAGAATGTTTGGAATATGCTAGAATATTTGGTGCATGCTTTTTATGACTTCTTCAGGTTTGTTGGCCTTCCAGCTATTCAACTTTTAGCAGGGCTGTTGTGAAAAATGCAGTGCGTGTCTAAAATTTCTCTTAGGAGATTTTTCCGCGTAGATTTAAAAGCCATTTAAAAATAATTTTCAAAATAACCCAACAATAACCCAACGCAGCTGCATCAAACTTGGTACAAGGGGAGTTTCTGGAGTGTCTGATTTTGAATTTGATGTAAAAAGTTACAAATTCAACTAGTGGATTCAATACAACGCAAAAATTGTTAAATTTACACACGTTTGTCTGAAACTTGCATTCTATCTAGCCTCCAGACTGAACTCGGGGTTTTCCAAACACTTGTACATTTTAATGCAAGTTCGGTAAAATCTACATAAAATCAATACATTTAACTGAACTTCTTTTAAAATCTTCTAAAATGTTATGTTGTCCATATTTGTACCGATAATGTTGTAAATTTTACAAATCCTTTTTTTGCGCGTGTTATGAGGGGAGTTCTGTGGTCGCCGATTTCAAGTTTGTGATGTTTCGCTGTTGAAAAATTCTTCAATAAAAAATATTATACATAATATTATAAATATTATATTTTGCAGATGAAGGTTTTGAGATGCCAGTATCACGCAGAATTTTAACGCGGCCCGAACAATTCCACGACTTTTCTCCCAGTTCTGGACATCTACGTTAGTATATTATAATTTTTTAAACTAACAACAAATTGTTGGGACTCAGAAAAAATATAAATTTCATTTCTTAACCGCTAATAACTTGTTCTCGCTAAAGGGCGATGACCCCTGAAGACCTTTGAAACAAGTTTCGAATTTTAAATTGAAAACTACATATTCTTATACGAAAATCGATTATGCAATTTTTTTTCTCCGGACAAAAATGTTGTAACTTTCCCCGTTTTCAAAGTAATTTGGAAGAACCCGTTTCTTAAAAAACAAATTTGTTTTTAGAAATTTGTGGAAAATTTTGTGGAACTTGTAAAATCTGCGAAATTTGTCGAAATTTATGATGATGTATAGACTGTAACTTTTAATAAAAGTTCTGCTGCAAGCATACGCACTAGCTCAGGCTATAATTTCTGAAATGTATAGAAATTTATATGTAACATTTGTGTAAATTTTTTAAATTTGACATTTTTATGGTAATTTGCCGCTAACTTTTCATAACTTCGATGATGTTCTGCTGGACGTATGAATTGTTCTCGAAATTGTTGTGTTTCTATGGCTTCTTAAATTTTGTTGGCCCTCTAGGGATGCAACTTTTCGCAGGATTGTTTTTAGAAATACAGTGCATCTCCAAAATTTTTCATAGACACTAATTCTGCGTACATTTAAAAGACACTCAAAAATAATCTCTAAGAAAATACTGCATCCATCGTAGCTTATCTTTTAAGCCGGAACACCCAATTGAAGATCTTCTAGCAGCCACACTGTGGACCAGAATCCAATAAAAGTGGCAAAAAATCGATTTTTTGTCGCATCTATATAAAACTTGGTACAAAGGGGTTCTTAAACTTGTGATACGCTCCTTACTTTTAGGTGGGATTTGTTGGAAGTAGTAAGAAGGATATACGTCAGGGATAATAGATTTTCATCCATGGAGACGAGGTGAGAAGGAGTTATCTCATGGGATAATAAGAGACAGGAGAGGTAGGGGAACCATAGGAGGGAGTGAGAGGAAATTTTGCCATTTTTGTAGAGGAGGGATTTATGGTGGGTAGATTTCGCGGGAGGTGAAAGGAGGGTGTGAGGTGTCTATCTCATAAGATAGAGAGAGATAGCAGGTTGGAAGCGTGATCTGAAGAGTACCAGAGGAGGGAGCGAGAGGATTAATGTCGAGGGAGGTGGAAAGGGGGGAGTGATGTATCTATCTCCTAAGATAGAAAGAGATAGCGAGTTAAGCGCATGTTTTTGATTTTTGATTCTTTCCTGAAAAGAATTGAGTTAGAGGAGTGTTGATTTGTTGGTCGTGGGAGAGGGGAGAAGTTATTAAGTGTATCGGCTGAGAGGGCTGGTATGCCAGCTGTCTCAGCCGAAACGGGCAGGCTGGTATGCCAGCTAACCCGTTTAGCGGAGGAAAAAGGGGGGGGGGAGTTAAATGACCAGAGAAAAACAAAGAATTGTGTTTTAGAGAATTTTCTTTATTTTTAGTAGTTTCTTAACATGGTTGATTACAGAGAAGCGCCGAAAAGTAAAGCTCGTTGTAGTTTCAGTCACTTCCTCACAAGAGTGCGATGCGTCGTCAATTGTCCCCTGGCTGGCTTCCAGCTGGAGGACTCTTGCGGTCGAGAGAGAGAGTTCTGTGGAGTTCGTTCGCGTTGTTGGTCACGGCAATGGCTTGCACGTGAAAACCTAGGGCTGGCTACCAGCTGTAGGCACCTATGGCTGGCTTCCAGCTGTAGGGTTTAAGTGAAAGGGACTCTGGCTACCAGCTCCCCAACACTTTCTGCCGTTCTGGGCCCGTGCGCGCCCTTTTAACGGGGAGGCTGCGTGGGCGTTGCGTGGGAGTCGAGCGGAGAGGGTAGAAATTCGATGGAGGGAGATGCGCGCGTCGAGCTACGCGCACGCTCTTCTCGCATCGCTCATCTCTACTCGCCCTGCCGCCTTGCTGACGTCACGGCTGACGTCACTCCACGGAGTACCTATTTCTCTCTCTTTCTAACTTGCGGGTCTAATTACTAATTATTATAATTTAAAATGGTTGCCTATTGAATGAATAAACGTCGTCTGCGAGAATGTTTCAAATCTACCAATAAAAGAGTCTCGCTCTATGCGAGCCGCGTATAACACTTGCATCGGTTTGTCTGAAACTTCACAGAAAACACAAAATGTAATCTTTACAGCGATTTCAGAGTAATCTTGACCTGAAACAAAAATTAACTTCACGTGATAAGATTTACCACCACATGCGAAATGGTTACCATGTCAACTCTGTTAAATCTTGTTTTGTTTCAGTGGAAAAAAATTCAACTTTATCTACTTGAAAATTACCACATTTTCACATATTTTTTTGAAACTTGGTTACAAATTCCAAATGATGGATCCAATATTGCGAATATTTGTTTTGAAAAATGCTAAAACTGGGTACTGCAAAAATACTAGATTATAATACAAAAATCTTAAAAATGTAATTTCTGCAGGGTCAACCGTGTTTGCAGAAAGTTTAAAAGACATAAGGAACGGATTATGAAGTTACATGAAATGATAGAGCGCAAGATGAATATTTCATGAAATTTCTTCATGAGTATTTTTCGTTTGACTTTTTACGCACTATAAACTTTGATAGAAAATTTGTTTTTAATATCATTTTTTAATTCAGAAATTAATTTATTGTCTCTTTCAAGTTATTGTTATGTATGCATGAGCGAAAATCCTATACTTTCAACCACGTCAATGGACAATAGAATGTCAAAATAACATAATACTCTAAAAATACATAATGTAGAGTGTCTAGATTGTCAAAATAAATTTACTTCATCGGAATATGGTACCTTGGTTAATATTAACTGGTTTTGGGAGTACATTTCAGCTATCATTAGTTTAGACCAATAGAAAATATTTGGGATTGGTGAAAAAAAATTTGGAATAAAAACCCCTATATTATATTTTACAGATTCACGTACATCACGACCAGGCTCTTTTGCAGATCTGCAGATGATGATGCACAGGCCAGCATGTAAGTATATGTATAATAATTTTTTGAACATAAATATTTTTATAGAAAATTAATTTCGTAAATGTTATCTGGATAAAATGGTGTGTTTTTTTATGTTTTTAATGGAAACCCGAAAACACTGTTTTTAAAAACACAAAAAAATTTATATAAATTTTGGAAATTCATACAAATTCACGAACTTTGTGGAAATGTATTGGAATTTGTGAAAATCTATGATAATTTATGGCAAAACCGGTGATCGTCTCCCCAGGATTTTATGTGTTACCTTCGCTTTTTTTTATTTCATTGGAAAATGGAGAACAATTATAAAAATATGCAATTTCAAAATGACAAATTTTCTTTTTCTTACCGACGAAAAAATGATGACAAAATTTTAAACACAGTAGAACGAATACCAATTTTCAAGAAACATTGCATTTAAACAATTAATTTTTCTATGACAGCAGAATCATTTCAACAATCACAATGTAGTTGTTGATCAATCTTGTAGTATTATTAAAATATGGTTTTATTTTGACGAAGTACAATTGATGAAAAAAACAATGACAGTGTAGTAGAAAAATGTTGTCCACAAATCTTTAAATGAAATTTTTTTCAAAAGTCCTCAGAAACCATCGCAATCGAAAAAATACTTTTAAAACATTTTTTTTCAGTGACGGAAATGTAATTGAAAATTTTTTAATTTTATTTATATCTGTTTATATGGAAAATAGCCTAAAAAGCAATTTTTTGTGTACGAGAGAAATAATGTTGAGTAATTCATTTTCCTGTTATCATGAGGAATTATGTCTGTGAAAGCGAAATTTTGTTCTCCTCATTGGTTTCAATTCACCTGACCCTAAAGCCTACAACATATATCAACAATTTCTACGAAATGTAACAAGGTAGTTCAACTTTCATCCAAGTATTTAAATTTTTAACCAAAAATGGAACAGTTAACTTTTCATTTGAAAAAATTTATTTCAAACAAAAAAACGAATGTCCAACAATCTTAAACCAATAAAATAAATTTTTACATATTAGTTTGACTTTCAAATAACTAGTTGAATTTTCAGCGGAAAAAGATGAATTTTCAATGAAAAATTTGATATATTGATTTTTATATAATAATTTAATATGATAGTTGAATTTTCACTAAAAGCGATTAATTTTGATTCAAAACTGGATGAGTCAAATTTGAAGTTGAGAAAATTACTAAAGAAAAAAATGCAAATTAAAAAAAAAAGGTTAAATCGTCAAACAAAATAAATTATGAATTTATTATCAACGAAGAATGGTTTTCGATTTTTGAAAATATAGAGTTGCAAAGCATTCAATTCACAAGATCTTTTTTTTCAACGAAGTGACTAGGTCTAGTCTCACCAAAAATATTTGTGCTACGCTCACCGAATTTCTGTGAAACTAGCCGCTTTTTTGCCGCCCGAATTCGACAGATGTTCTCACCCCGGGAGGGAAGTAGAGTGCAACTGAATTTTTGGAGCACCATAGTGCAAGAACTATCTGGAAATAATTTTCAGTGAATAAGAAAGAACAATTTATTATGATATAAGCTCGTGTCGAGTGCAGAGCTTTGAGTACTACAAATTTTGTTAAATGGTCCTGGTAAACATGATGCAGGGTGTCTAGATTCTCAACATATATTTACTGCATTGAAATTTGGTAGCTTGGTTGATATTTACTGGCTTTGGGATTACATTTGAGCTATCTTTACTTTAGACCAATAGCAAATTTTTGGGATTCCTTAAAAAAATTCTTGAATTAAAATCTGTTACGCCTAACCAAATACGTAAACATATTCGTCATAATTCCCTTTCTCTTGCAACGCCGCACAGTGAGATTTTTACAAAATTTTGTTCAAAATTCTGCTGACTGCACAATTTTTGACAGATTCTAATAATTTTATTTTTTTTAATTCTCTTAACGAATTATAATTTCATGCAGCACTGCTACTTTTTTAGCTTTCTGCAAAAAACTAACCTACAAAAAATATGAACTTGCCAAGGTAGCTGAACCACGAAATCTCGAAACTTTTAAAACCATGAAATCGGTAATATCTGTACACACAAACCTCAAACTCACAAACCTCAAACCCCCAAACCCGCCAACCCACAAACCTCAAACCCCCAAACCCGTAAACCCACAAACCTCAAATCCGCAAACCTCAAATCCGAAGCCCTCAAGAATAAACTCTAAAGCCAAATACCTTAAACCCATAAATCCATATACCTAAAAATCCATATACCTAAAACCCATGAACCCTAAACCCATACACCCTAAACCCCTAAACCCTAAAGGTTGGTGGGTTCGTCGACTATTCTGCATGATGTACTTATATGTCGAGTTTTATGAACATGGCGTTTGATGTTTGTGGGTTTGAGTTTTGTCAATTTGTGGTTTTAGATGTGTTTGAGGTTTGTGGGTTAGAGGTTTTTGGGTTTACGGCTTTGAGGTTTAATTTTTGTGGGTTTGAGGTTTGTGGGTTTGAGGTTCGTGGGTTTGAGGTTTGTGAGTTTACGGGTTGGGGGGTTTGAGATTTGTTGGTTTGAGGTTTGTGGGTTTGCTGTTTGTGGGCTTGTGGATTTGGGGTTTTAGGTTTATGTGTTTGAGGTTTGTG
>CAKNYM010051922.1:83180-100979 GCA_932195095.1 Andricus curvator | reverse complement strand
ATATCCATTATTCTGTTAACCAGAAATCCTTGTCACTTTAAATGGATTTATTTAATATACGTAATCAATACTTCATTCAGCATTTTTAGTATTATTTAATTAAATTTCTATATCACTAAATGTTGATTTAAGAGTTCTAGAAAGTGGGTGTTCATGTTATCACTAGATCATTGTATTATTTTTTAATGTTTGATTCGCAGTATTCTTGCATTAGATTTTAATGTTGCTGAATTTATTTCATCATTCATGGTACTTTATTTCAATGTTTCATGTAAGTAAATTGAATCTTTTTAGCAGATTACTCTATTATGCGAAAGATGATTTCAACGTTTCTCACAGTTCATTATAATATTTATGTAGCTGATTTTATAAATTCTAACAAGAGCATTCGAATTATATGTTTTTTTCATCCCAAAATAGTTTAATCAATATTATTAAAAAATTATTACGTGGCTGCCAGGTATTAATTGCTAATAGATTATGTGAGATCTGAGTTATATCGATTTAAGATTCTAAATCTCTCACTGTGATCCACTGGATGTAATAAGGTCTCTTAAGAATCTGTTGGTATTTTTCAAGATTCATGCAAAATTTGTATATGGTTTGATTCATTTGCAGAGGCATGCTGTGAGATTTATGATTATTTTTTTGAGTCGCTCAATCACAAAGCCGTCTGAAATCTTGCAAATGTTACAAAATTATTTTTTTTTGCAATACATAGCTCTCTCTCTCTCTCTCTCTTTCTATCTCTCTAGCTTACACATACACACATGCTTCATACCTTGCTGTCACTTTATTGGGAGTTGATTTTTTAGAATATAAAAATTAATTTAGTCTATAGCTTATAAGTAAATTATATCACATGGTTCTCTCTTGCACATACTTCACTCATATTATTATTTATCCTTTCTTTTCTTCATCATAAGAAGGTGTTTCGTGGACTTTCTTGAAACAGCTTCTTCTTTATTTAAAACTCATTGACGTTTATGTTTAAACCAATGAGATGATGTCATAAATATTAGTTTGAATAGAAAAACTTCGTTTCTGTTGTAATAAACATTCACCTAACTCCTCCAAATTGTCATATCAGCTCTCGTTTCAGCACTTATTTGGATGCTTCTTTGTCTTGGTTGGATTTATACTTTTTCTATGGTATATTCATCATTTTTATTGTTACGTATGATATAATAAGAGTAAAATATTTTTAAAAAATGAGTTCCTTCTCCTTTTTCTTTCGTGGAAAGCAATATATGCATTTGTATTCATAAATCAGAATTCTCCTCTATACATATATGTATTACCATCTCTGCTATTAATCTTCCTTACATATCCTGAACATTTTCAAATATGAATATTATTTCATTGATCATACAATTTTCACTGAAAAGCCATTATCGAACAAACCACTATTCTTTTAATATATACATTAATTCAACTGTCTTTCAGTAGTGTCCATTCAGCAAGCTCTTCCAATAAACCGAACACACATTGAATAATTATGCATTATTATATATCCTCAGATTATTATTATTATGAAACTACATGTAGAATGTTTTTGAAACTTTTTCTAGAAAAGCTGCTTAGACAAATTTGGCACTTACAATTGCGCAATATTATTTTGTGACCATCTGTGGAATGGTCTTGATGTCGGTAAAGTAGAGATGCACCTTCCTTTTGGAAAAGTGACTCAGTAACCCTCTTGTATTAGTGGTCCAATATCTTGCATCTAAATACATAGATTTGGCTCAGTAGCCCCCTCGTGAAAAAGTGGTTCTGTCTCCCTGGTTCAGTACCTCTCTTGTATCAATGTTGGTAAGGTAGGAATTCAGGATGATGTTATCAAAATATTTCAGAAACTTAGCACGGACATGAACCACTTTAACTGTAAAATGTTCTCTAATAATATATCTTAAAGTTCTAGAAGTTTTTCTAGACTGCAGAATGGTTTTCACGAATTATTTGCACACTAAATAAAGACAGGAATTTTTAGTTGAATATGTTATCTATAAGGAAGCAATAAATCATTCTTGTTTTTCTTGCAATAACTATATGACGCTGTATAAATTGTCAGGACAATGCAAAATATAACCTTAAAAGTATCTACGTGACATTCTTTAGATAAGAAATAACCTTGAAGCTGTATGAATTCAGAATTGCGCAATATTATTCTTTGATGTCATCAGGACCCTCTTAGAATATATATCCAGAGTCCGTCTTGTAAAAGTGGCTCAAAAGTGAGATCCAAAGTCCGTCTTTTAATGCATATCCAGACTCCATCTTATACTTTTTAGTTCAGAACCCAGCTTTACCCATCTACTAATACAGTAGCTTTAGTGGATGATTTAAAATTTCGAAATATTTGATTATATTTATTTTGTATTTAGCTTGTTTTTTATACATTTATTTTTAATTTTCAACGTGTATTAGGCAAAACTGGCCTTTCCAAATAAGTGAGTAAGCCTGGAATAAAATGCATTCTGTATTATCTCTCTTTCGAGCCTCGAAATTGTTTGCAGTATCTTATTTCATGTAACACGTCGAGAGGTTGACGGACCTAGCATATGACAAAAGAATGATTATTTATCAAACGTTGTGGGTTGACTATGGAATCAAACTTTTATGAGCAGTAAAAACAAGTGATCTCTAGAGAACGAAAACAGGGACTAATGAAATTTATGCAGACACGGTCAGTGCATCAAATGTTTTCTAAAATCAAAACGTTTAAACACATCTGAACATTATCTCGAGTCCTCGCTCGCTACTCGATACTAGAATAAAGCAATAAGAATCCCGAGCATATGACCTTACTCGAAGAAATGCTTTATTCCTTTAGATACTCTTTTACCTATATTATTCGATTGGCTTGAAATATTTTTTTATTTCAATTTTTTTATCTTCCTCTTTATCCTTGAGTTCTAGAAGATTCTACATTATAATCAACACGTTGGGATATAATTTTTTGCAACGCAAAATGTAATGTGTCATTGAAAATAACCTTGAACTTGTTTACGAAAAATGGCGCAGTATAGTTTGATGATGTCATCAGGAATATTCTAGAAACTAAGCACATAGCTCTTTTTATAGACGCTTACCCCCTCTACCATTTTTTTCTGGAGACTTTTGCACAATGTTGCCAGATATTGCATCATATGATGCAACAAAGTTCTGGAAGATTCTACATTATAATCGACACGTTTGGAATATAATTTTTTGCAACGCAAAATGCAATGTGTCATTAGAATAACCTTTAACTTGTTTACGAAAATTCTTTCCAGAAATTTCGCAGTATAAGTTGATGATGTTATTAAGAATATTCTAGAAACTAAGCACTACAGCTGTAGAATATCGGTAAGGTAGGTTTTTATGGTTTCTGATAGTAAATATATCTACCTCTTTATTTCAAAGTTCCAAAACGATTCAACATTGTAGAAAAAAATTTGACCGCAGAATTAAATTATTTAGCTGGAAAGCAATAAATCATCCTCGATTTCTATAAAACTATATTATACAGTAGCTTTAGTGGATGTTTGAAAATTTCAAAATATTTGCTTTGTATTTAGGTTATTTTTCTTATAAATTTAAATCTTCAACGTGTAATAGGCAAAACTGCCCTTCCTAAATAAGAGATGAAAAAGGTGCTGAAAAAAACTAGCATATATGTGTGAATAAAAAAGTTATGTGACATCATATCATGTGTCGTTAAGAAGCGATAAGTCTCGGACAGTGCACTCTTAATATATATAAGTTAAAGCACGTGTGAAAAAGCTTGGAATAAAATGCACGCTGTATTATCTCTCTTGAGTCTCGAAATTGTTTTGCAGTATCTTATTTCATGTAACACATCGAGAGGTTGACTGGACCTAGCATATGGCAAAAGAATGAATATCAAACTGTGCGGGTCGACTAAGAAAGCGAACTTTTGCGAGCAGTAAAAAGAACTGATCTCTAGAGAACGAAAGCAGAGTCTAATGAAACGCGTGCAGCTTGAGACTGTCGATTCATGAATGCTTCTGAAATCAAAACGTCTAAAACAAGTCTGGACGTTATCTCTCTAGTCCTCGCTCGCTACTCGATGCCGGAATGAAGCGATAATAATTCTGAACATATGACCTACCATAAGAAATGCTTTATTCCTGTAGACAATCTCTTAACTATATTATTCAAATATTTTTTAATTTTAATTTTAATTGTATCTTCCTCTTTATCTTTAAAAATTCTAGAAGATTCTACATTATAATCGACACGTTTGGGATAAAATTCTTTTTTTTTGCAACGCAAAATGTAACCTTGAAAGTATTTACGCGAAAAATGCTTGAGATAAGAAATAACCTTGAACCTGTTGTTGTATGAATTCAGAATTGTGCAATATTATTCTATGATATCACCAGGACCCTCCGAGAATACATATCCAGAGTCCGTCTTGTACAAGTGATTTAGAACCTGTGGCTTAGAACCCATCTTGTAAAAGTGGCTTAGAACCCGTCTTGTAAAAGTGGTCCAGAACCCGTCTTGTAAAAGTGGTCCAGAACCCGTCTTGTAAAAGTGGTCCAGAACCCGTCTTGTAAAAGTGGTCCAGAACCCGTCTTGTAAAAGTGGTCCAGAAACGGTGGTCCAGAACCCGTCTTGTAAAAGTGGTCCAGAACCCGCCCTACTTATCTACTGACCGCTGGAAACAAAAACTATTCAGGAACATCAGGAACCCCAAGAGCAAAAATTTAGTGACTGTCCTGTAAAGAATAAATAAATTTGGCTTTAAATTAGAACAGTCAAAATGCGAGTACATACGCCCAGATCTATAATACCTAGGCCAACTGATCACCACAAAAGGAGTTAATCCAAACCCTATTAAGATCAAGGCAATCCAAGAATTCAAGCAGCTGAAAACGAGACAACTAGTTCAATAATAGAACGGTTGCTCGATCACTACATCTAAATCTTCAGAGCGCACAAAAAAATCCTAATAGGCCAGGTACAAAACTTTCTATCAGAAATGATGCAACAGTTTGAAGAAGCCTTACAAATTACTCATGTAAAAACAACAGCTTTCCATCCACAGTCCAACGGAAACATCGAAAGAATGCACTTCACCCTAGGGAACCTAATCAAATAAAATATCTCAGGAAGAAACAATGAATGGGATGACAATTTGAAATTCATTAACTTTGCAATCAATACAAGGAAGAACCAAACAACAGGATTTTCACCCTTTGAACTTATGTTTGGAAGAGAATCTAACATACCATCATCGGTGTCGTGTTCATCAACCCTGACGTATCTGGAACTAGTGAGAAAGTGGGAAAAGAAACACGAAGAAAAAGTACGAAGAGCTAGAGAAAGAATAGAAATAGAAACAGAAAAAACGAAGAAAAGACTCTACGAAAATATCACTCACAAACACCTCCTATAAACACCAGGAAACACAGTAAAAATGATTAACAATACTAAGTCTGACAAACTAGACCCCTCTTGGAAAGGCCCTTTTGTAGATATTGACTACTTAGACAATAACAATTCATGAATAAGAAATAAGGACAAAATGATCCGAATTCATATAAATCGGACAATGCCCTATTTCACAGACAATAATGACACCCTTCTGGACCTTCCTGCTGGCCCTGGCACTGATCAACAGTGCTAACTACATGCTCGAGAAAATTCAAGGAAACGTCTACATCAAGGAAATCTTTAAAGTACTTATTACGTATTACTTACTCTCAGTACTTATTCATGAAAAGTGGAAAATGGTTATAGCTATCAATATGACATTCACTGAAAACCGGATTAAAACCAAGGACACCACCAATACTGTGGAAGAACTCCCCTGTAACAAGAAATGCACACCTTATTATAACTTATTATGACTGAATGCTGCAACACAGGATAGTTTTGTCAACACTAAATTAGTATTAGCAGCAATACTATTGGATGAAGCAAACGAGAATATTGAATCAGCGATCAACGCCATATACGACGAGAAAAACACGGGATAGTACATCCCCAAATTTTAACACCAAAGATGCTGAAAGAAACCATTAGAGAATTCGAGACAACCCAAGGTACGCGCTACCATTTTGACAATGAAGAAGAGAACTACTAGCATATTATAGACATCAGTACCCTCTCCGTAGTAGTAATACAAGGCCTATGTACATAAATACTGGAGATGAAGGTAATTGAGAAAGAAGAAGGTTTCTTGCAAATAATAGCCCCTATCCCGATACAAGCAAATAAAGTCCACCTATCAATAGTCAATGACTATAACATGATCATTAAATACCGAGACTCTTACGTACAAACCTACAGACAGACCATTGACTGATGTAAACAAATAGTTGTATATAAATAATGTAGAAGAAACCAATCTAATGTCAAGTTAATAGATAGCGAATCTTGCGAAGCCAGTTTACTTAAAAGATACTCTGAAAATAAATGTAATCAGTCACCTTCCCTGCTACACAAAGAAACTTTCATACCTATAATAAATGGTTATATTGCAGTACCCTCCAGACCATTAGACTTACAAAGCTGCGGAGATTCAGTGAAAACAGACAAAATTTCCGAACCTCAAAAACTTACAGAATTTGGATGCAAAGTATACAATAGCTACGATACCCTAGAATTAGAAAAATCTTATGAAAATCTCATGTCGCAATGGCTAAATGTAACATATGAGATAAATTTTGAACAAAAAGACATTGACAAGTTGGAACAAAAATTAGAATAACTTCCGAAACAAATATGACACCAAAAACTAAAGCAAGCCAGAATTATCCTAGGCGACACCAAAAATACCTTACAGAATATTGCCACTCACAGAAGACTCAGTACTTGATAAGAAACTAGTTCAGAATGGTTACAATATTTAGGTTACGTTGCTTTAGGACTAGGAACTCTGTATACTTTAGGTAAATTAGGTATCCTTAATTTCAAACTACGAAAACAGTAGCATAGTTAGAAAACCCAAACCTTTAAAAATAGAAAACAAAACTTAGAGACTAAGTTCAATCTAAAAAGGGGGTTGTTACGAGCTGCCAATTACCCCCACTCTACATCTAATTAGCATATATAAAGCGCCGCCTCTATGAGGAGTTTAATTCTATACCTGTACTCATAAACGCAAATAAAGCATTCGAAGTCAGAGATTGACTGCAAGCCTACACAAAAAAGCTCATTAAGAATTTTTACGCATAACAACGGAATCAACTAAAAATTGGTTTCCCATGACTTTTTGCTGTGATATTTTAAAGGAATGATTGATATCCATTTATTCTTCTGGAATGTTCAAAAAGATGTGACCTTTGTTGATGAGTGAAAATATATTAATTTTTATATAAAAAATGATTCATCTATTCACAGAAACGTTGTTTGCTCCTCTGGGCGCCGCACTATGGACTGTTTTGTTGAATTTTGTTTCAAAACGATAGAACTTTGGATTGGAATGAACTAGAGGGATAAAATTTTTCTTTAATTGAATATGAATCCTTAGCGAATATAGGAAAAATATAGAGAAAGTGTTGAAAGAATATTTTAACCTTGAAAATCTAGGTCGAACCTAGCAATTTTTCTAAAAAATTTTGTTTATCGAATACCACGGGCGTATAAATATTATATTTTATGTTCTACATATTTTTTGGACTACATTTTAATTTTAATTTAAATAATTTAAATATTTTAATCCTTGAATAAGTGCATTATTTCTATCAAAGAAAATTTCATGATTAGGAGTTTTCAAAGGTTTCTGGGTTCGCTGATTTCAAATCCAAAATCCAAATGTCAAAGTTCAGAATAACGAGTCTAATATGACGGATCATAATTGTCAAAATAAAACCATTTTAACGAATAATTGCTGCACTAGCGTTTTTCGGTCACGGATTTCTAATTTTCTTTAAGCTGAATGATTTGTCGATGCAACGATTTTCAAGAAAAATAAATATTCATAATACCCGAAAAACCCCTGTGTAAAATTTTTTACTCAAATTTGTTTTATTTTTACAATTATGATGCGCCATCTTGGATTCACTGTTTTGAGTTGTTATAATTTGACTTTGGACTTAAAAGCAGCGACCCGAAAAACACCCGTTTATTAATTTTTAGTCAACTTAGTTTTTTTTTACAATTATAATCTGCCATATTGGATGCGCCATTTGCAAATTTGAAGTTTTCATTTCGGATTTGAAATCAGCCGGATTAGGGATCAGAACGCCGCTCAGCCCCAGTTTACAATACAATTGTGTACTTTAAAATAATGAAATCTTTTATTTCTTGTTCCAGAGTTGAGTTCACAATTCGACAGATATCCTCATGCTGCTCACCTTCCTGGTATCAATTTTTTTTATTCTTCTGGCAGTGGTCACTCTCTTGGCAGGGAGCATTCTCATGGCATAGAGCATTCTCCTGCCATGTATTCTGCTCACGGCATAGTGCATTCTCCTGCCATGTATTCTGCTCACCGCATAGTGCATTCTCCTGCCATGTATTCTGCTCCTGTCATATCTTTTGCTCCTGCCATGTCTTCTGCACATGCCCAGCTGTCTCTACATGACAGGCCCTTGCCTACTGGCGAGCCACCTTATTATAAAGTACTTTCAATTAAAATTGAAGATCTTCCCAAGTGGCGATTTTTTCCCTTCGCCAATTTGAGACGGGAACTTCAACTTGGATTATACGATTTTCTTTCCGGTAGAGGAATTTATTTGAGAAATAGAGATGGTACAATGGAGCAGCCCATCGGAGTGCAAGTTGTAATATTTGCAGACAATGGTGACGCCTTAGCATTAGTGGAAAAAATGAAAAGTAGTCATACGATTTTACGTGGCCTATATAGACCTCCTTTTCCATGCGGAGAACGAGCGAAAATAAATATATTAACCCACGTTGTTGCAAAAATTGGGATAGAAGAAGCCAATGACACTCCATTAGGAAGAAACCACGGCCTCCGAACTACCTATGACATTAGACCTGTGGGTGCTAGATATGTGCCCACAAGAAATTACGATTGATCAATTTGATCCGGAAATTGACCAAAATTATATGCAACGCTTTTATGTAGATTTCGGATTTTTTATTTGATCCGCAAGTTGCGCATTAGAATGATCCGATTCTGAAGATCAATTGTTTGTCATGAATTTTTATGAGTAGCACCTGTAGTGTGTCAGTTTTTCTGCCACATCCATATTGAAATTTCAAAACCGAGCTTTCGAAATAAATTTTCTACGTCGTCTTTAACGAAAATTGACTGTTTTGTTAAAAATTGATATTCTTGGGTTAACAAGTCATCCCTTTTGGGACAAATTTTATCTTTCTTCGAAATTTCAACTATTTGATTAAAAATTTGTCTTTTTTTCATTGAAAATTCTTTTTTTTTGGTTGAAAATTATATTTTGAACTGAAAATTTAACTATTCCATTTCTGGAATAAAATTGATCATTTTAGGTTGAAAATTCAACTTTTTTGTAGAAAACTCGCTTTTTTGGATTGTAAACTCTGTAATTTGGTTGACATGCTTTTTCTCTCTTGACTGAAGAATCTTTCTTGGTTGAAAATTAAACCTTATTGATGGAAATTCATCTTTAGTTTGAAAATTCATCTCTTTTTGTAGAAATTCTATCTTTTTTGGATCAAAATGCAACTAGCTGATCGAAATTTGAACTCATTTTTTATAAACGCATTTTTTGGAGAAGATTAATCATTTTAGTTGAAAATGCATCTCTTTGGTTGCAAATTTAACTATTTTGGTTGAAAATCAGATATTGCAAAATAAAGTACAGATTTTATTCTTTATCAATATTTTATTTTAATTCCCCTTCAGAAATGTATACGTACAACTGCTTTTTAAATATTTAAGGAATTTTCATTCATTGGATAATAATTAATTATAATTAATAATAAAATTGAAATATGTAATTTTGAGTTTCATTCTATAATAATGTACAATGTTAATTATTAAATTGAATTTTCTACAAAAACATATGAATTTTTAACAAAGTAGGTACAGGAATTTTGTAATAAAAATCATAAATTTCTTAAACCAAACATAAAGTTGTTGAATTCTCATTTAAATTAATTAATTTTTAATCAAAACGGAAACGAATTTTTTTGAAAATATATTCAAACTTGAAGCAAAGTAAAGCGATTTTCAAAAATACGAATGCTCTATAAAACAGTTGAATTTTCAACAAAAAAATTCATTTTCAACGACTTTTTAACAAAATTATTGAATTTTAAACCAAACCGTTGCATTTTTATCGAAGAAAGAGGCAACTTCTGGTAAAGTAGATGAATTTTAAAATAAAAAGACAAATTTTCAAAAAAGTAGTTGACTTTTCAAACAAAAAAGATTTTCAACAAATTTGTTAAATTTAGAAAAAAATAATAAAATTTACAACTAAAGAGGTAATCTTGGGGAGGAAGCAACTGCAAAAAAATGAAATATATATACAAGGCAAATAAATTACTAACAAGAATATTATATCAGGGTATCTTATGTACATAGATCTTTATATAAAAATTGTTGTATTTTTAAAGAATGGTAAATAAGTTTTTGATGATTTATGAAATTGAAGAATTATGTTAAAAAACTGGATATAGTTACAATGAGACGATCAGGATTGAAATTTTTTTTAAATCTTATAAAAAACCTATACTCCGAGTCCATTGTATAACTATCAATTTTCCAAGAAACATTATTTGATAGTAGCGACCTGTTTTCGGAAAAATATACTTTTTCAAAAATTTTGTTCTATGGATTGAAATGTTTATTTATTAAATTCCCGCGTTAAACTCAACAGTTTAAAATTAAAGAAAATTCAACTGATGTTGAGAATTCAATGTTCAATTTTCTGTCATTTTGAAACTTCTTCATTTTTCAGCTTTGAAAATTTGATGTTTTTCAATTTTCAAGAATAGCATTTTCAACAGTTAAAAATTCAATTGTCTTCAATTTTTTACAATAGTATTTTAAACTGTTGAAAATTCAATTACCAATTTTATTCAGTTTTCAACAGTATAATTTCCAACTATTGAGAATTTAATTATCAATCTTCTTCAATTTTCAACAGTCGAATTTTTATATCTTGAACAATTATTATCACTTTTCTTCAACTTTCAAAGTTGAAAATTCATTTTTTAATTTTATTTAATTTTCAACAGTTGAAAATTCATATTTCAACAACTAAATTGTCAGTTTTCTTTAATTGCAATTAAAATTAGTTTATTGAGTAAATAATAGTTGAAACTATGATTATCGATTTTCGTTTTAATTGTCAAAAATGTTACCAAAAATAAAAAATTCCATTTTGCGATCAAACCGTACAAGATACGAAAAAAAAAAAATGAATAGACAAAAGCTGATCACCACAAAAAGGTCGACAAAGTTAGAAATTATTTTTTGATAATACGTGTAGTTTTTGTTTTAATCGTGAAAATGACATTGCAAATTGACAAATTAAATTTTTGGAAAAAAGACACAAGGCAAAATAAAATTTAAAAAAATAAAAAATTGTTTTCCTAAATTAGATCTACAAATTTGGTTTTGACCTTCTTCTGTCACGAGACACGTGATGAGAGTCTGTTCGCGAAAGCCAAAGGAGCTTTAACAAAAGAGAATTCACCATTACTAGTTTTCAGTTTTCGATGGTTTGACCTTTAATTTTAAAAGTTCGTTTGGAAGAAGATTTTAACAAAATATTTGATAACAGATTTCAATGTATATAAAATTTTTACACAAACTTATATTTCATCAAAAATTATGAACTCCAACAATAAAAGACGAATTGTGAACTGCACCAGTTTCCACAAATAAAGAAAAATGTTCTTTTTGAAATTTAGCTTACATATTCAACTTAATATTCTTATAGACAAAATATCATGAAATTAGTCAATTAGCTGTATTGAATATTTTTATTAGACGTGGTCAAGGGTACGATTTTTACACCTCTGTCCATCAACAGATCATTGTTTCTGGTATTGCTTCTGGACATGATAGAATACTCAATTCTCGATAATTATAATTTATCATTAGTATACTTACAATTAAAATCAGTTTATTGAGTAAATAATAGTTGAAACTATGATTATTTTACAAAAATCACAAAAGCTTAAATTATTGAAATTTTTTTCATCGCTTATATTCCGTAAGATTGGTACCAGATGTTTAATCTTCATACAATTTAACCTGACTTGCGATGGCAGAAAAGTGCAGAATTTTTACATACCTTAATCCTAAAAATGATATTTTTTCCGAAAGACTCCTTAAAACACAACTAAAATTTACGTTTTTCTTATGTAACTAATAATTGACACTATTTTCTTATTCTTATAAAACAACTGCGAGACATTCGCATAGCTGCCAATTTTTACAGCGATATTTTCCGTAATTTTGCGATTATCTGCTGTTGGTCATCTACTGTTGGAAAATGTAATGTCCAAGAAAAAGTCATCAAATATTTGTAAGTATTGAAGAAAGAATGCCTTATATCAATAAATATTGTTCATTAAGGCCATGTTATACATGGGTCACGTGACCTAAATTATCGATAATTTTTTTTGCAACAACTCACGTCCACACCGAATGAGATATCGAGTTTAAATTTTGGGGAAAGCCTCAGGAAACAATAATCTACGTTTGTATACAACATTTGGCTCGAAATTCAGAAAAAAATTATTTTGAAGAAAATAAAACCGGAGCAATATTGGCATTTTTTGTGCAACAACTCATGTCCACACAAAATGAGATATCGAGTTGAAACTTTGGAGAAAGCATCAGGAAACAGTAATCTGCGTTTGTATACAACATTTGGCTCGAAATATTGAAGAAAAAAATGTAATGAATAAAGAAATTCACAACAGCGGATATTCTTCCTTACCGACCGAGAAGAAACTTCTGCATTGTGCTGGTCGATATTTATTATTCCAATAATGACTTTTTTTTTCTTCCATAACTCTATGCTTTACCACACACTGTCCTTTCATATTTATTAATATTTTCCCAAATTTTTTCCGCTTTATTTTAACTTTTATTTTTAAATATGGGACAAAAAATATCGATCTCAGGACTGGCTGGGTCACGTGACTAATGTATAGCATGGCCTTAAACTTCAAGCTTTGATTCTAATGTATAAACATGCCATAAAAATGTTTCATTAAGGTAAAAAGTATGCATAAAGAGGCAAAAACTTTTTTTCAGGTTAAAAATTAATTTTTTGCGCTCATACATTAATTAATTATAAAATTGCAATGAAACTTTGTCAGAAAATACAGTATCCTTGATGAAATGTTATACTAACAAAAATAATGGACGTTTTTTGTCAGTTTTCCAGTTAATTAAGATTACACAGACACACAAAAAAAATCTTTTTTCGGATTTGGAGGACAGACCATGTTTACTGTAGGTTTTTGGGGTCGCTGAATCCGAATCCGAGGTCCAAAACACCCAGCACGTCAGGGTTCTGACATAACCTAAAAAAACCTCATAAAAAATCTTTGTTTGGGTCTGGAGGTAAGACCATGTTTACTATATGTTTTCGGGGTCGCTGAATCGGAATTCAAGATCCAAAAACCCCCAGCACGGCAGGGTTCTGACATAACCTCAAAAAACCTGATAAAATTTTTTTTCGACTCCGGGGATCAGACCATGTTTATTATATGTTTTTGGGGTCGCTGAATCCGAATCCTGAGGATCCGACTCTCTGCATCGTAAAACGCTTGCGTGCGCCTGCCATGACGGCATCAAAGCTGTAATCCAGGGACTTAGCCGGAACACAAGCGCATTCCGTTGCCCACTGTCACCGCGAGGAGGTGCCCTGGATGCAGACACACGTAAGTCGGATGAATAAATTTCAAGAGTTTCTTTGAAAATCAAAACCCTGACGTGGTGGAGTTTTTAAACTACAGATTCGGATTCAGCGACCCCAAAAACCTTTTGGGAATTCACCCACTCATTGGGGTGGGGGCCCCTAGTTTTCGTATACGGTGTGTTCGCCCCTGAATGAATAAATGTGGGTCATAGTGGGCGCTTCATTACCTGCAGACTAGAGTCATAACGGATTATAGTTTTTCCTTTTCTCGCTGGGGTCGCGCAAAGAAAATTCCGAGCATGAAAACTGCTTTACCTGCTCCCTTCTTCGCGGAATAGTAGAACACTGCACAACAAAAAGAATTTTCTTTCTTTTAATTGTTACATGAAAAATAGATTTGCATAAAAAATAGAGCAGAATCCCCCTTCACAATCTCGGATATGTCGACACAGATGTGGTTTTCTGTTCCACGTCTGTTCGAGTGGATGGTACAGAATATCGAAGAGGATTATACGTGTGTCTTCAAGTTGCACATTACTTCTTTATATTGAATATTTGTATATTACGGAACTTAGCGTGATCAAAATATTTATTGTAGTACAATATATATATTTTTCTCACTATGCTTAAAAATTATTTGTTCCATTCTTATTTCTAGCGAAGGACTGCCGATGTAATAGAATCGACCTCAGTCCATCAAAAAATGGACGACGATCCCAGTACCTTTTTGGTCCGAGTTGTACCAGTAAGTCGTGTTTTAAAAATACAGGGTGTCGAACGACATTGAAAACCTTGAAAGCCTGGAATTCTCCTTGAATTTTTCTCTAACCTTGAAAACCTGGAAATCTCCTTAAATTTTTCACGAGAACCTTGAATCAAATCTTTTTTCTTTTAAAACAGTTATTTTATTGAAATGCGAAAAGTAATTAAAATCTTTTAGTCTATTATGAAAGAAATATCTCGCTTAGAAGAAATCTTGCTACTGGGCAGTTTTTTATTTATCAAGATATAATTTACCTTTTACTCATTACAGAATGAAGAGGTTTCGAGGCATTTTTTGTAGACTTTACTCATTATTTTGTAGATTTCAATGAACAGACTTTAATATTGTAAATAATTCTATAAGTTTTTTATTTCGTCTCCGCTAATATAGAATTTTAAAGTATACACTTTTTTGTGATGTTCAACTTACAAATTATAACAAGTATTAGTTGAAAATTTCGATGTTAATTCAGTTTCTAAAATGGGATGAGATATGGCCATATAACGGATTTTTCAAGGGTTTCACCATTCAGGTTTTCGAGTGTACACCAGATTACAAAACATTACTAAAGGTTTCAAAATATTTCAAAGTTTTAAAAATATTTAAAAGGATTTTGAACATTTTACAAAGATTTTACGGATTTCAAAGATTTAAAAAATGCGTGTACACCAGATTTTCAATATTTCACAACAATTTCACAAAGCTTTTAAAACTTTCAAAAAATCTAAAGGATTTCAAAGATTTGAAAAAGGGTACAGTACACCAGATATCAAAGATTTCAAAACATTTTAAATATTTTACACGATTTCAAATATTTCAATGATTTTAAACGAATACGAAAGATTTCACAAATATTTCAAAGATTTTAAACTATTTCAAAAGGTTTCAAGAAATTTTAAAAGATTTCAATGATTTCAATCGAACACAAAAGATTTCACAAACAAAGATTAAAGAAAGCTTTCACAAAGATTTCAAGGATTTCAAATATTTTACAAAAATTTAAAATGATTCCAAAAGATTTCAAAGAAATTTCAAGATATAACAAAGATTTTGAGTAGATACTTCAAGAGATTTCAACGAATTCACAAATATTTCAAAATATTTCAAAGATTTCAAGGACTTCAAAGACGTCTTATGTTCACAAAAAATTAAAAATTTGTTTATTTATGGTTCTGCTTTCTTTAAAAATTTCTGGGCAGTAAAAAATGAAATGGCTTATTTATTACATTCAGAGCAAACGGTTATTTCATTATTTGATGTAAAAAAAGGCGACCTGGAAAAAACTATATGGACTAAGAGTCCTTGATGCTAACCTCTGGTGTAAAATCAACATTTGTAAACTTTTGTATCCTTCATTGAGTCCGCAATAAATGTTCATTCTTCAAACTACAAACAATTGAAATCTATTTTTAAGCCCAGAATATTTCAAATTTTGTCAGGGAAATATTTACTGTTAATCAGCGAAACATTCACTGCTAATCAGCGAAAGATGTACTGCTAATCAGCGAAATAAATTTTTCGCTGATTTAAGTATCGAATATTCGCGTAACAATCCGCAATTAAAAGACTTTCCAATTTTACCTCTTAGAACAGCCATGTATTATAAATCAGAATGTGTTATTTGAATTTAAACGCTTTTAATCTTAAAAATTTTCATAAATTAAATTGTTTAGAAATTTGCAGAATCTTTAGATATATTTAAATTGAAAGACCCTCAGAAGAGTGCTCACTGCTAGAAACATTTAAAAAAATACTCTTCGGATTTATATTCTGAATTCTAATAACAATTCTAAACATTTGAAAAATTGCACCAAGTTTCTATAGGCATACGAAGTGTATTACCTTGGTTATAGAACATATTATTTAGATAACCGAACATCACTCAAAAATCTGAAGTTTTCAGGTTTTTCTTTTTAAACAGCAAAATTAAACAACGGCTTCATGCAATGTACAAGAGTTTCCCGAAAGCAATAGTTTCGAGATATTATAATCGAAAACCGTGCCAGGATATGCTTTTTAATCATTTGGTTTTTAGAGAAGGATTGTGAAATCATTGTAACGCTTTGAAGAAAATTCGGGTCACAGAAAATATTTTATTTAGTTTTACATTTTAAGAATGGTAACAAATGCTGCAGTATGTAGGCGTGTGTGGTTTTTCATCTATAAGAAGTTCATCGTCATGACATTTTTTCCAATACTATTAGTAAGGAGTGGGTTTTAAATTGAGGTATCCGATTGGTCGAGAAGGTTATGCATTATGCATCATGTGCTGTGCACTGCTGTGTGCAGAAGATTTTAGACATCATCACTGATTTTTTACTAGGTAGTCGTCATACAGGTGAAGATCACGAAAATAGTCGCGCTCTTGATAGCTCATTTGTTCAAATTGGTAGTGTCGCAAGTTTATTATTCTCTGCTGTTTTCGACCAAGGTTATATATACCATGAAAAATACCGTGATTGTCCAAAACTCCAACGATTTCACCAGTTTTCTTAATTATTACTGCAGAAAGTCGTTCGTTTGGTTCTATTTCGCGACCTTCTCCACGTCGGAGCTTTATCTCGAACGAAACAATCGGAGGAAAAGATAAGACTTGTACAATTAATTCTGGGAGTTTGTGCCTAAAAGGTGTAACGTTCCCATCACTATCTATATGGGCAAGAACACAAGGTCTGGGTCTTGAAGGAGGCAGGGCATAAGTATAGGGTGTTGGGACTTCAAATGGGTCGAAATATCTACGTTCGCCTGCAGGAGATGGTTCGCCAGGAACATTTGAGCTTGAGGCACCAGGTTGGCCGGACTGCGAACTTAATTCTGTAAGAGAAAATAGAAATCGATGAATTTGCATGCTTAAAATATATTTTAATTAGAACGATCAAATACAGGCATGCAATATTCTAAAGCAGATGCCTATCTTACATACTGTGACGGAAAAAAAATTTTATGAAAAAAAATGTTGAGAAAAAATTTTTGAAAAAATTTTTTTTTGGAATAACATCTTTTTTTTATTAAAAAAAAATTGTTGAAAGAATTTTTTTGAAAAAATATGTTTAAAGAAAAATAAAAAATAAATTTTTTTGAAAAAAAAAGTTTGAAACCAAAAATTTGTTGAAAAAATATTTTTTTATGACACATGCATGATTTCAGCCATTTTCAACGCCTATGAAGCGGGGCTAAAGCTCTACTTTTTACTCACTATTATTATTATTATTATCGATTAGCGATTCGAACTCGAAAGTTCAT
>CAKNYM010051922.1:40620-77549 GCA_932195095.1 Andricus curvator | reverse complement strand
CCCCCCCCCCCCCCTAGGTGCATAATATACTGTTAAAGAAAAAATGTAAAAAAAATGTATAGAAAAAATATTTGAAGAAAAAATTGGAAGAAAAAAAAATTTTGAAAAAAAATGTTTGAAGAAAAATTTAAAAAAAAAATTTGTTTGAAAAAAAAGTTTGAAACAAAAAATTTGCTGAAAAAAATGTTTGAAGAAAAAATAAAAAAATTTTTTTGAAACAAAATTTAGAAAAAAAAAACATTTTTGAAGAAATGTTGGAAAAAAATTTGTTGAAACAGCATTTTTTGAAAGAACATGTTTGAAGAAAAAATTAAAAAATAGCAATTTTGAAACACAACAATTTTTTTAGCCCGGGGCTACGAAACCCTAACAATACGCAACACAGTTTAGCAAGTGAAGAACAATATGTACTTTCGAATGATAAAATAGTTGATAATACTATTTGCGTAACTGTAGAAAAGAATGCTTGTAATTGTTATACTTTTGAAATTGGTTTGTTTAAATTCAGTCAAATTCATCTAGATTTAAGGCACCATTCCTAAATAAAGTTAAAATTTCAGTTGTACGGGCCTAAAATGTTTCCAATTTCGGTTAAAACACATTTCGTATGATTCAATTTGAAGGGCTTTAAATTCCTAACATTTTCAGTAAAAATATTGTAGTCGTAACAAAATAGATGACTACGAAATAGTTGAATTTTAAACCAAAAATATGAATTTTTAACAAAAAAATTTACCCTACAGATTACAAATAATGTAACTTTCTGGGAACTTAGTTGCTTGAAACAAGTTAATAGTCAACACTGGGATAGAGCACGGATAAAAGCGGACAAATTTTTGTTTGCGGAAAGCTTGAAAACGCACTCAAAATTATGAATATATGATATAATTGTATTCACCAATAGAATTAAAGATGCCCGCCAAGATGAAGACCGAAATCTTCATTTTTTCGAAGTAAACGACCAACAGATTGCTGTGTATTATTGAAGACTTTTTGTACGTGTAACTAATGAACTGGTGCTTTCAGGTACGGAATTTATACTATAGTTGTTATCTCGACAATCATTGGTGTCAAGCTTGTCTTTCTGAGATATTTAACTTTCCTGATTCTGTTACAAGGAAAAAAAAAATTAGTTACCAAATCGTTAAAAATTCTGTATAATTTTTAAGTCTTTCAATATGAGCATATGTATTTCTTTGATAGGAAATAAATACATATTAAATGCATGCAGATTAGGGTGGTTCAAAATATTTTTTTCAAATTTTTATGAATTTGTTTCAAATTTGTTCGAATCAACACAAAAATAATTCCTTTTTTTTCTTTTGAAAAAAATTATATTAGAGGTGGCGCAAGCCTCATGAAGTTTAAACACGTGTTTTTCATGGGAAAAAATACGTTTCTGTAAATTTTATTCAGAAT
Organism: Andricus curvator; assembly: GCA_932195095.1. NCBI lineage: Eukaryota > Metazoa > Arthropoda > Insecta > Hymenoptera > Cynipidae > Andricus > Andricus curvator. The sequence goes on along the minus strand of CAKNYM010051922.1, from coordinate 76,130 downwards.
CCTTAATATCAGCTGAATCGAGTTGAACCTCAACATTTTTCTTCACAATTAGCTATAGAAAATTGCAGTTCTTTCTGAAATTTTCCAATTTGTGTTGACTTTTTACTTGGATTAAATTAAATAATTAATTAAAGTCAAAAAAATTATTTTTTTAAACAATTTATTATTATTAATCATATTCAATTTGAATAATGCTATAAAGTTGCTGTTTTTTCTGAAATTTACAACTAATTGTCTACTTTTCACACAGGGTGAGTTGATAATTAATTCAGTTCAGCAGAAATAATTATTTAAACAAATTATTATTGTTTCTAATTATCTCTTTTATTGATGCAATATAGTTACGGTTTCTTCTGAAATGTAAACCTTTTTACCCACTTTTCATAATTTATTTATAAAAATTAAATCAAATCGTTTATTTATTTTTTACCCTAAAGGACCATAAAGCCTACATTTTTTAAATTGAAACGATCAATAAATAAACAATAGTTAAACTCTTATAAACTGTCTAGTTCAAAGAATTGACAAAATATATAAATCCACGCTATCATTTTCAATTCTCTGAATTAAAGAATGAATCAACCAATTTTGAGATCTTCAAAATTATATCCTTTCAAGCAATTTTGAGTTAGAAACATTAAAAATTGAAAGATTACATTTTTTTACACTAAACAATTTTTGAATTAGAACTACAATTAGTTTAATTTTAGGTTCTCACAAATTTATAATTCTTCAATTGTTATTCATAAATCGAGAATTGTTTTGAAATCTATTTCAAATATTCTCTTAAAATCATTATTTTTCAAAATAAAAAATCATTTAAAACTTTTCCAGGAATCTTAAGAACATTTTTGTATTATCTTGAAACCTCTCAAAATCCTTAAAGAGCTTCAAAACTTTATTTCAAAATGTTGAAAAACCTACATTTTGTTTTAAAATTTGTGGAATGCTTTACAATTTTTCAAATGTTTAAATCCTGGAAAATTAAAAAAATCACTTAAAGTGTTCCAAATTATTTTTTGATCATTTTGGATCTTTTGAAACCTTTTTTAATATTATGTTAAAATTAATTTTTCAAAATAAAAATTCATGTACAATTTTCCCAGATATCTTAAGACATTTTTTTAACAATCGTGAAACCTTTATTCTCTTCAATTTATACTTCCGTGCATAAATCACTGTTTCTAGTTGAATTTTAGTGTTTTTTTTTTGTTCTTGTTAAAAATCAAACCATTTTATTGAAAATGCATCTTTGTGATTTGAAAATTAGAGTATATGGTTAAAGATTCAACCATTTCATTGAAAATTTAATTATTCTATTGAAAATTGAACTATTTGATATAGTAATTCATCCTTCTGGATTGAAACTTCATGTTTTATGATAAACAAGTCATCTTTTTTGGTTTATTTCTGGTTTATTTATGTAATGTAACTGTTTTTTATTTAAAATTAGCAACATCAAATAATTGGTTTAAAATTGTACTCCTTTGAAACAAAAATTTTTTCTTGAAGATTAATTTTCTTGATTAAAAATTTGCCCATTTTTTTGACCATTCAATTTTTTTTGCTGGTCTGGGACTGCTTATTCAGATATTGCAAAATGAACTAAAAATTTTATTTTTCATAATTACTTTAAAATTCGTTCCTTATTTTGTATTAAATTTTATTATCAACTACCCTGGAAAATTTATCATTTCAATAAATTTTTATTATTACAATTCATAATATGCTATAGTATTGAAACAAAAGTATTTGTTTTGTCTTTTTTCTTAAATAAGAAAAAGCGCGCATCATATAAAAAACACAATTTTGTTATAAAACATTCTATTGCAACTTGTGTCGTTTTTCCAAAAATTTGTGTTTTGTATTTTTAATCTTATTTTTACGATTAAAAGAAAATATACTAGTCCCATATAAAAATTATTGATAAAAAATTTATATATCCTTTTTGGCTGAACAACTTTTGTCTATTAATTTTTTTCGTACCTTTTGGTTCATTTATTTTCTTTCGTATCTTGCATAGTTTGACCGCCAAATGGAATTTTTGATTTTGCATTATTTTTTGTACTGTCAATTCATGGGCAGAGAGATTTTTTTGCTTCAGAAGAAAATTGATTTTAGGAGTTGAAATTACTTTTTAAATATTTTTAAATTTATTTTTCATATCTTTATCCCTAAAATAAAACGTAGTTTATGAAAAATTAGAAACTTAGTTCTCTCCACGTGTTCATGGAAGTAATTTTCACTCTGAAAGCCTTTAAACATATTCAAAGTTTTTCCTTCCATGTAAGACAAAAGTCAAGATTTTTATTTAATTGTAATTAACAATGGACTGTTTTATTCCCTGATCGATTCTTTTCTATCTGGAACGTTTTTATGGAAATTTTCTGTATTTAGGAAGTAGCCAAGTTCTTCTTAAATATTAATTTTACAAATTAAAATTCAATTTAATATAATTTAAATTAAACCAATTGAAATTTACTCAATAATATTAAATAAAAACATGGGAAATAAAATTTTAAAACTAAATTACGGAATAAAATGATCTACTGTTAATTAAAATTCGTTGAAAATTAAACAAATATTTTCGGCAAATCTAGACTTGAGGCGTGAATAAAGCAAGGTAAAATAGATTGAGTGTGTCATCATTTTGAGGAAAGACCTTGCTGGAGGTGACTTAGTCTTTTTACAAGTATCGCAATCAGCTTCGAATTGCTTCAATAAAGCTGAAAATCTTACAAAGTCCTCGGTTCAGAGATAAAATTATTGTATATCATTAGAAAGTTTCCTTGTTTCAGATCTGAATTATAATTTTTTTTCAAAAATTCCTTGGCCAAAACGAAAATCAGAATTCTTTTAGAAATTTCCTTGTTCTTAGTCAAGTTTGTAATTCTTTCATAAAATTCCTTATTCCAGATCTTAATTTAATTTTTTTAAATTCCCGGTTCTATGCTAAAGTCAGAGTTTTTTCGAAAATTGCACGTTCCGAGTTCAAATTATTAAACTTTTGCAAAATTTCTTGTTCCCACTCAAAATTATAATTTCTTTTACTTTCCCCATTTTAAGTCAGAATTATAATTCTTTCCGAAAATTTCCTGTTTTAGATCTGAATTAAAAATTTTGTTCGAAAATGTGTTGTTTCAAGACAAAATTATTGTAATTCTTTGAAAAAAATTCCTTTTTTCAAATCGGAATTATAATTGTTTTTCGAAAATTCCCGGAGGATCGGGAGCAGATCTAAATGACTGCTCCTGGTCTAACCATTACCCAGATTAACTTGCATCACAGAAAAGGCGCCTCTGCAGTTTTGCAGAGGGGCATGGATGCGAGGCACACAGGTATCTCACTAATCCAAGAACCATGGTTAGTTCGAGATAACATAAGGGGATTAGGGGGGGCTGATCTTTTTTGTTACAGGAACCTCAAGGCGGCCAAACCCAGGGCCTGCATACTGGCGAAGGGAGTTAACGCTATCCCGCTGCTTGATCTGTGTTCGAGAGACCTGATGGTGATAGCCACGGATCTCAAGGGAATAGGAAGGCTAGTTCTGGGATCGTCTTATTTTCCTTCTGGCAGCGATACAAACCCACCAGTGGAGGTATGTACACTGGTGGAATATTGCAAGGTAAGGGGTATTCCTCTTCTGCTGGGATGCGATGCTAATTCCCACCATACTTTGTGGGACAGCACGGACATCAACTCAAGAGGTAATGACCTACTGGAATACCTAATGATCACTGATTTAGATATTCTTAATACGGGGAACACCCCGACGTTCCTTAACTCGGTCAGGGAGGAAGTCATTGACATCATTCTCTGTACCAGTGGTTTTAGGGATAATATAAAGAAGTGGAGAGTTTCAGATGAACCCACTCTCTCAGATCACTCACAGATAGAGTTGGTGTTGGAATCCGTTGTACCCACTGGCCCTAAATGGGCCATAAATCCAAGAAGAACGGACTGGGATCAGTTTTCCACGGAACTAAGATGTGCACTTTCAGAGGTTCCCAGGTCTATTCGAGACGTGGATACCCTGGATATGGCTGCCAAAACCTTCACGGAGGCCATCAAAGCTACTTATGAGAGTAATTGTCGACCTACAAGAGTCCGAAAAGCCGGGGAGACGCACTGGTGGAATGGGAAACTCGAAGAGCTTCGCAGGGAAACCAGAGAGAGGTCCAGACGTGCCAGTACTGGCAAAACGAAGGAATTATGGACGTCATTCACAACGATGAGGGACGAATACAGGGGTGCAATACGTAAGGCAAAGCAAGAGAGCTGCACCAACTTTTGCACAAACATCGCGAAGGGAGCTGAGGCGGCTAGACTGGATAGGTTGCTTTCTCGAAATCCGGACGCCATTCTCGGCACTCTGAAACTGCCCGGCTCACCTGATTAAGGCACATTTCCCGGGCTTTTCAAAGTTTGGAGAAAAAGGGACGGCACCTCAGAGGCAAACAAAGTCGCCTGCGGCCCAACTGGGCCCGAAACGGCGGCTAGGCAACGAGATTGTCACCCCTCTCAGGGTCAGGTGGGCCCTGAAGTCTTTCAGTCCTTACAAGTCTTCCGGTCCAGATGGCATATATGCAGTCCTCTTACAGAGGGCTGGAGAGTTCATCATAGGACCGCTAGTCCTTCGGAATGGACGTACCACATGGTACGTCTGGGTCAAGAGGTCTGGGGTCGACTGCTGAGAGTGAATAAGTAAGGGTGTGGCACAATAGGCTTTATAGCTTGAGCGCCAGGGGAGCTCACCATGGGCTTCCTGCGCGTATTAAAACTAAACTAAACTAACTAAACTAAACTGTCTGAAATTAAACGCTTTTAATCTTAAATATTTCCATAAATTAAATTGTTTAGAAATTTGCTGAATCTTTGGATATATTTAAATTGGTAGACCCACAGATGAGTGCTCATTGCTAGAAAATCTAGAAACATTTTTAAAAATACTTTTCGGATTTCTATTATGAATTCTAATAACAACTCTAAACATTTGAAAAATTGCACCAAGTTTCTATAGGCATACGAAATGTATTTGCTTGGTTATTGAACATATTATTGAGATAAGCGAACATCACGCAAAAATCTGAAGTTTGCAAACTTTTCTTTTGAAACAGCAAAATTATACAACGGCTTCATGCAATGTACACGAGTTTCCCGAAAGCAAAAGTTTCGAGATATTATAATCTAAAATAGTGCAGGATGTACCTTTAAATCATTTGCTTTTTTAGAGAAGGATTGTGAAATAATTGTAACGCTTTGATCAAAATTCGGGTCACAGAAAATATTTTATTTAGTTTTACATTTTTAGAATTGTAATAAACGCTGCAGTCTGTAGACGTGTGTGGTTTTCCATCTATAAGAAATTCATCTTCATGACATTTTTTTTCCAAGACTATTAGGAAGGAGTGGGTTTGAAATTGAGGTCTCCGGTTGGTCAAGAAGGTTATGCATTATGCATCATGTGCTGTGCACTGCTGTATGCAAAAGATTTTAGATATCATCACTGATTTCTTACTAGGTAGTCGTCATACAGGTGAAGATCATGAAAGGCGTCGCGGGCAAGATAGTTCATTTCCTCCCTTTGGTAGCGTTGCAAGTTTGTTATTCTCAGCTGTTTTCCACCAAAGTTATATACGCCATGAAAAATGCCGTGATTGTCCAAAACTCCAACGATTTCACCAGTTTTCTTAATTATTACTGCAGAAAGTCGTTCGTTTGGTTCTATTTCGCGAAATTCTCCAGTTCGGTCGACACTTATGTCGTACGTAATAACCGGAGGAAAAGATAAGACTTGTACAATTAATTCTGGCAGTTTGTACGTAAGAGGTGTAACATTCCCATCACTATCTAAATGGGCAAGAACACAAGGTCTGGGTCTTGAAGCAGGCAGGGCATAAGTATAGGGGCTTGGCACTTCAAATAACCCTACATATCTACGTTTGACAGGAGAAGATGGTTCGCCAGGAACATTTGAGCTTGAGGCACCATGTTGGCCGGACTGCAAACTTAATTCTGTAAGAGAAAATAGAAATCGATGAATTTTCATGCTTAAAATATATTTTAATTAGAACCATCAAATACAGTAGGGTTACCAGAAAAAAACACTTTTGGTTTTCTTAGGAGTGAAGGGCAAATAAGGGTAGTTTATGCGATTGTTCTTATGAAATTAACATGGGCAAACTCAACTTTTTTTTCATTTAAGATTTTAACCACGAAGTTATCCACTTTTTACTTTGAACTTTTAATATGTTGTTCTTGAGGTTCTCAGACTCCACATAAAAACATTCTTTCAATGAAAAATTCATCAAAAACATTAATTACGCTTGCTTGAAAAGTGCCATTTTCACTGTTTTCTACTGTTTTCAAAGCCTAATAACGGCCCTAATAATATATATCTTATACTGAAATTTTAACAATATTTTCATCGAAGGTTGAAGATCACATTTTCTGAAAAAGCAGATTAGGAAAAATATAAATAAGCCTGCAATAATGAAAACAAATCTGAGTAAATTTTTGAAATTTGACAGGTCTATGACTTAAGCTGTTTAATTTTCGGGGCGGAGCGCTCATCAGCTCGGCCATAAAAGTCGATCCCAGTGGGTCTTGACACCATAAACTCATAAAGCAGGCCCTTTCTGGGCAAGCTTTCTTTACTCATATTTCCCTTTTTCATAAAAGTGAATAATAATAATAATTCAGGGAACGCTAACTAATCCTTTTATAAAGTCACATCGATGAAAAGAGCTGAGGTTGCACCTTTACGATCGACTCTTCACTTACCGAAATTGTCAGCTTTTGCAATGACAACTTTCAAAGACGATGGGCCACCTCTAAATATTGCTTAAAATTAAAAAAAAAAATAATCTGGCTTCTACAATCGCATGAACTATCGTTATTTGACCTTCACTCCTAAGAAAACCAAAAGTGTTTTTTTCTGGTCACCCTAAAATACAGGCATGCAATATTCTAAAGCAGATGCCTATCTTACGTACTGTGACGAGAAAAAAAGTTTGCAAAAATATTTTATGAAAAAAAATGTTGAGAAAAAAATTTTAAACCAAAATTTTTTTTAATAAAAATTTTGTAACAAAATTAAAAAAAAAAATGTTTATGAATAATTTGTTGAAAAAATATGTTTGAAGGAAAATTTAAAAAAAATTTGTTGAGAAAAAATGTTTAAAGAAGAAATTAAAAGAAAAAAAAATGTTCGAAGAAGAAATTGAACGAAAAAGAAATGTTTGAAGAACAAATAAAAAAATAAATTTTGTTGAAAAAATATGTTCAAAGAAGAAATTAAGAAAAAAAATTTTATACAAAAAATTTGTTGAAAAAAAAATGTTTGAAGAAGAAATTAAAAGAGAAAGAAAATTTTCGAAGAAAAAATAAAAAAATAAATTTTGTTGAAAAAAAATCTTTGAAACAAAAAATTTGTAGAAAAACAATGTTTGAAGAAGAAATTAAAAGAAAAAAAATGTTCGAAGAAAAAATAAAAAAATAATATTTTGTTGAAAAAAAATGTTTGAAACAAAAAATTCATTGAAAAAAATTGTTGAAAAAATATTTTTGAAGTAAAATTAACAAAAAAAAATGTTTAAAAAAAAAATGTTAAAAAAAATGTTCGAAAAAAACAATTTTTTGAAAGAAAATTTTGAAAAACAAAAATTCTGTTGAAAAAATATGTGAGGAAAACAATTTTTTAAAAAAATTTAAAAAAAAAATTTGTTGAAAAAATATGTTTTAAGAAAAAATTAAGAAAAAAAAATTTTATACAAAAAATTTGTTGAAAAAAAATGTTTGAAGAAGAAATTAAAAGAAATGTTTGAAGAAAAAATAAAAGAATAAATTTTGTTGAAAAAATTGAAGAAAAAATTGAGAAAAAAATTTTATACAAAAAAGTTGTTGAAAAAAAATGTTTGAAGAAGAAATTAAAGGAAAAAAATGTTTGAAGAAAGAATAAAAAAATGAATTTTGTTGAAAAAAAATGTTTAAAACAAAAAATTTGTTGAAAAAATATATTTGAAGAAAAATTAACAAAAAAAATGTTTGAAACAAAAATTTTCAAAAAAATGTCCAAAACAAAAAATTTTTTGAAATGAAATTTGTTGAATAAAATTTGGACAAAAAAAAATTTTCAAAAAAATTATGTTCAAAGAAAAAAAATTTATTGAGAAAAAATGTTTGAAGAAGAAATAAAAAAATAAATTTTGTTGAAAAAAAATGTTTGAAACAAACAAATTTGTTGAGAAAAATTGTTGAAAAAATATTTTTAAAGAAAATTTATCAAAAAAAATGTTTGAAAAAAAATTTTCAAACAAAAATGTTTGAAACAAAAAATTTCAAACAAAAATGTTTGAAACAAAAATTTTTTGAAATGAAATTTGTGGAATAAAATTTTTAAAACAATGTTTGAAAAAAAATCTTAAACAAAAAATGTTTGAAATAAAATTTGTTGAATGCAATTTTGAAACAAAAATTGGTTGAAAAAATATGTTTCAAGAAAAAATTAAGAAAAAAAAAATTTTATAAAAAAATGTGTTGAAAAAAAAATGTTTGAAGAAGAAATTAAAAGAAAAATAAATGTTTGAAGAAAAAATAAAAAAATAAATTTTGTTGAAAAAATATGTTCAAAGAAAAAATTAAGAAAAAAATTTTTATACAAAAAATTTCTTGAAAAAAAATGTTAGAAGAAGACATTAAAAGAGAAAAAAAAATGTTCAAAGAAAAAATGAAAAAATAAATTTTGTTGAAAAAAAATCTTTGAAACAAAAAATTTGTAGAAAAAAATTGTTGAAAAAATATTCTTAAAGAAAAATTAACACAAAAATGTTTGAAACTAAATTTTTCAAAAAAAATGTTTGAAACAATGTTTTGAAAACGATGTTTTGAAAAATAAATAAATAAAAACTTTGAAACAAAACAATTTGTTCAGCCCGGGGCTACGAAACCCTAAAAATACGCAACATAGTTTGGCAAGTGAAGAACAATATGTATTTAAAAATCAGAACTTTCGGATTTTAAAATAGCTGATAATACTATTTGCGTAACTGTAGGAAAGAATGCTTGTAATTGTTATACTTTTGAAATTAATTTGTTTGAATTCAGTCAAATTCATCTAGATTTAAGACACCATCCATACAAAAATTTAAAATGTCAGTTGTAAGGGCCAAAATATTACATTTTCAACAAAAATAGATGACTTTTTAACGAAATAGTTGAATTTTGAAACAAAAATATGAATTTCTAACAAAAAAATTTACCCTAAAAGTTACAAATAATGTAACTTTCTTGTAATGTAGTTGCTTGATACAAGTTACAACCCAACACTGGGATAGAGCGCGGATAGAATCGGACAAATTTTTATTTGCGGAAAGCTTGAAAACGCACTCAAAATTATGAATATATTATATTTGTATTCACCAATAGAATTAAAGATGGCCGCCAAGATGAAGATCGAAATCTTCATTTTTTCGAAGTAAACGACAAACAGATTGTTGTGTATTATTGAAGATTTTTTCTACGTGTAACTAATGAACTGGCGCTTGCTTCAGGTACGGAATTTATACTATAGTTGTTATCTCGACAATCATTGGTGTCAAGCTTGTCTTTCTGAGACATTTACATTTCCTGATTCAGTTACAAGGAAAAAAAAATTAGTTACCAAATTGTTAAAACTTCCGTATAATTGCCCCCCCCCCCTCCCTCCATGAAACATTTATATTTATAAATTATTTATTTATAACTTTTTGTCCACTTTTCACTTAGTGAGGTAATAATTAATGCAACTTAACAAACATGCTTATTTGAACAGTTGATTATTCTTAGTAACTTTATTTTCTTAGAGTAATGCTAAAAAGTTGCTTTGTTCTGAAATCATTAGAATTGCTTTGACCAATGTTTAAAAAAATTCATTAAAAAAAGCCATCTTACAACAAGAAATTTATTGTAAAGCGTAAAAGAAAAGTTTTAAATTGAACATATTTTCATATCAGCCCCCTCCAGCGAAATATATTGACGAAAAAGAAAGAGATTTTTTCAAATATGTTTCTCTCTAATTTTTACTTATCATTTTTTAAACTAAAAAGGCACAGAAAATTTAAACATTTCAGAAGAAACCATAACTTTCTAGCACTTAGGGGTCGTTCAAAAAACACTTAACGCTTTTTTCTGAAAATTAACCCCCGTCCTCCCCCTCCCTGCACCCTAAAGGCGTTACGTATTTTTTGAACGGCCCCTTATCTAAGAGATACGGCTATCTGGCATTAATATAGATGAAGATAGTTATTAATAATAATAATTTATTTACACAATTATCTTCGCTTAACTTGAATAATGATTAAGTCACTCCAAGTGAAAAATACACAAATAGTTGAAAATTTCAGAAAACACCGCAACTTTCTACCATTAAGCGAAGAAAATATTATTACCAATAATAATAAATTTTTTAAACATTTATTTTTGTTAACTTGAATTATCATCTCAATCTTATTGAAAAATGGACAAAAGTTTGAAAATTCAGGAGAAAGGCAACTATCTAGTATTAATATAGGAGAAGATAGCTATAGACAATAATAATTTGTTTAAAAAATCATTTGCGCCATATAAAATTAAATATTTACTCACTTCAAGTGAAATATGAACAAAAAGTTAAAAATTTCAGAAATAACCGCAATTTCTAAAACTATTCGAAGACAATATTATTAACAATACTAATAAATTGCTTAAACATTTATGTTTGTTGACATTAATGAGCCTAATCAATAATAATAATCTAAGAACCTCTCTCTAATTAAAAATTGGTCAAAAAGTTAAATTTAAAAGCAATCATTTATTTATAAAAAGTAAAATCAAATTATTTATTTATTTTGTACCCTAAAGGACCATAAAGCCTAATTTTTTTTTAAATTAGACGATCAATAAATAAATAATATTTGAACTCTTATAAATTGTAAATCTCTGAATTAAAGAATGAATCAACGAATTTAGAAATCTTCCAGCATATATCGTTTTAAGAAATGTTGAGTTAGAAACATTAAACATTGAAAGATTAAATTTTATTTAAACTGAACAATCTTTAAATAAGAAGTAAAATTATTTTAATTTTAGGTTCTTACAATCTTATAATTGTTCAATTGTTATTCATAGATCAAAAATTGTTTTGAAATCTATTTTAAACATTCTCTTAAAATCATTATTTTTAAAAATAAAAAATCATTTAAAACTTTTCCAGGAATCTTAAGAAAATTCTTGTATTATTTTGAAATTTCTAAAAATCCTTAAACAGCTTCAAAACTTTGTTTCAAAATGTTGAAAATCCTGGAAAATTAAAAAAATCACTTAAAATGTTCCAAATTATTTTTTGATATTTTTGGATGTCTTTTGAAATCTTTTTTGATTTTCTCTTTAAATTAATTTTTCAAAATAAAAAGTCATTTACAATTTTCCCAGATATCTTGAGAAAATTTTTTTTACAATCGCAAAACCTTTATTCCCTTTAATTTATAGTTCCGTGCATAAATCCCTGTTTTTAGTGTTTTTTTGTTCTTCTTGAAAATTAAACCATTTGGTTCAAAATGCATCTTTATGGTTTGAAAATTAGGCTATATGGTTGAAGATTCGAACATTTCATTGAAAATTTAATTATTTTATTCAAAATTCAACCATTTGATATAGTAATTTTTTGTTGAAAATTCAACTTCTTTATTGAAAATTCATCCTTCTGGATTGAAAATTCATGTTTTATGATAAACAAGTCATCTTTTTTGGTTTATTTCTGGTTTATTTATGTAATTTAACTGTTCTTTATTTGAAATTAGAATCATGAAATAATTGGTTGAAAATTGTAGACCTTTGAAACAAAAATTTTTTCTTGAAGATTCATCTTCTTGATTCAAAATTTGCCTATTTTTTTGACAATTCAATTTAGTTTGCTGGAAATTAATTTTTTCAACTGGAAATTCAACTATTCTATTTTTCGTTAAAAATTGAACTTTTGCAGTTGAAAATTAATCTATTTCATTCAGATTTATTAAAAGTTTAAAAAAAAATTACAAACACATAAGTCTTCTTTTTGGTTCGCTTATTTGACTGAAAACTTTTAACAAATAAGTTTTTTAAACATTTTTTGTTTATGAAATGCAACGTTCTGGGACTGCTTTTTCAGATATTGCAAAATGAAGTACAAACTTTATTTTTCATAATTAATTTAATATTTGTTCCTTATTTTGTATTAAATTTTATTCTCAGCTACTCTGGAAAATGTATCATTTCAATAAATTTATATTATTAAAATTCATAATATGCATTGGTAATGAAACAAAAGTATTTGCGCATCATATAAAAAACACAATTTTTTTTATAAAACATTTTATTGCAATTTGTGCATCCTGACGTAAGGTGGTTCTTAGTGAATTTGTAGATATAATTTAGGGAAAAAATTTTGTTCAATAAAATGTTCTTGCAGTTTGTGCCCTTTTTCCAAAAATTTATTTTTTGTATTTTTGATCTTATTTTTACGGTTAAAAGAAAACATAATCGTCCTATCTAAAAATTATTAATAAAAAATTTATAGCTCCTTTTTGGCTGAACAATTTTTGTCTATTGATTTTTTTTCGCACCTTGTGTGGTTTTTCAAAAAACTTAATTTCTTTATTTTTAATGTTGTTTTTTCACAAATAAAACAAAAACGACGTGTCCTATAAGAAAGTGATTAAAAACAAATTTGTACTTTTTTTTTGGGTGCACAATTTTTGTGCATTTTTTTTTGTATCTTGCATAGTTTGACCGCAAAATGGGATTTTTGATTTTGCATTATTTTTTGTACGAATTCATGGATGGAAATTTTCTTTATTCGGGAAGTAGTGAAGTTCTTCCTAGATATTTATTTTACAAATTCAATTTCATATAATTTAAATGAAATTTCATCAATAATATTAAATAAAATCATAGCAAATAAAATTTCAAGATTAAATTACGGAATAAAATGATCTACTGTTAATTTAAATTCGTTGAAAATTAAACAAATATTTTCGGTAAATCTAGACACGAAGCGTGAATAAAGCAAGGTAAAATAGATTGAGCGTGTCATCATTTTGAGGAAAAACCTTGCTGTAGGTGACTTAGTCTTTTTACAAGTATCGCAATCAGCTTCAAATTGTTTAAATAAAGCTGAAAATCTTACACAATCCCCTTCTTTTATCAAACATATCTTTTTATTACTATTAAAATTTTTTAAATAAAATTTGATCTTATTTTTGTATGATAATTTCCTGTTCCAAATCATTCTTTTAAAAAATCCTCGGTTCAGAGATAAAATTATTGAATATCATTAGAAAAATTCCTTGTTTCAGATCTGAATTATAATTGTTTTTCGAAAATTCCTTCGCCTAAACAAAAATCAGAATTCTTTTAGAAATTTCCTTGTTCTTAGTCAAGTTTGTAATTCTTTCATAAAATTCCTTATTTCAGATCTTAATTTATTTTTTTTTTAATTCCCGGTTCTATGCTAAAGTTAGAGATTTTTTTTTCGAAAATTGCACGTTCCGAGTTCAAATTATTACTCCTTTGGAAAATTTCTTGTTCCCACTCAAAATTATAATTTTTTTTTTAAATTTCCCATTTAAGTCAGAATTATAATTCTTTCCGAAAATTTCCTGTTTTAGATCTGAATTATAATTTTTGTTCGAAAATGTGTTGTTCCAAGACAAAATTGTTGTAATTCTTTGAAAAAAATTCCTTGTTTCTGATCTAAATTAAAATTATTATTCGAAAATTCCTTGTTCCAAGTCAGAAGCATAAATCTTTTAGAAATTTTCCCGTTTTTAGTCAGAATTGCAGATCCTTTAGAAAATTCTTTATTTCAGATCTGAATTTTAATTCTTTCTGAAGTCCCTGTTCCAAACAAGAATCAGAATTCTTTTCGAAATTTCCTCGTTCCAAATTCAAATGATTCTTATTTTGGAACGTTTCTTGTTACAACTCACAATTATATATATTTTTCAAAATTCCCTACTCCAAGTCAGAATTATAATTCTTCTCGAATATTTCCTGTTCCAAATCAGAATGGTAATTTACTTCAAAAATCCCCCGTTCAGAGGCAACATTATTTCAATGCTTCAGAAAGATTCCTTACTTCAAATCTGAATTATAATTGTTTTTCGAAAATTCCCTGTTCTTAGTCAAAATTTCAATCCTTTCGAAAAATTCTTCATTTTAGATCAGAATTAATTGTTTATTTAAAAAATTCCCTATTCTAAACTAAAATCATAATTCTTTTAAAAAATTCCGCTTCCAAGTTCAAAATGTTACTCTTTTGGGAAATTTATTTTATCATATCTGAATTATAATTTTATTTCAGAAATTCCCTGTTCCATCTCAGAAATCTGCAGTACAATTATTGTTCGAAAATTTCCTGTTGCCAGTCAGAATCATAACTCTCTTTAATATTTTTTAAGAAGAAAATTAGAAACACAATATCGTCAAGTCAATCTGTGCAAAAATTCTATTCTTGAACAAAAAGACTCAGAAACATTATCCAACCAAAAATCAGTTATTTTGAAAAAACATATTCGAAAACCTCTCTTTAATAATCTCCCGTTCCAAGTGAAAAATTCAAATTCTTTTAGAAAATTTCCCTTTTAAAGACAAATTTATTGTAAATCTTTAGAAAAATTACTTCTTTTAGATCTGAATTATGATTTGTTTTCGAGAATTCAATAGACCAACTCAGAATCGTAATTTTTCTAGAAAATTCCTTTCACAAGCATAATTAGAATAATAGAAGACAAATTTAAATCAACATTTATTTTCCAAAGTTTTCCAGAAATTCGTTGAAATCTTTTGAAATTTCTGATGCTGTATTACATTATTTACTGAAGCAATGTAAACAAATTTTTTATCTGCTCTCCTTCAAATTATGTATGAATATGGACCTTGTTAAGGTCTCGATCGTCATATTTAATATCGTAGGTTACATTGATCCAGTAAGATTGTTTTTCTTCTAAGTGTTTCGGTAGATCTATTTGGTCATAATTATTGTACAATTTGCAACTGTTTCCTTTTATTTTAACAGGTTTGACTATCTCTATAGTTGTTATATTTTGTCCGCAGGAATTATAATGTATCCATAGGATACCGGTATAAAACTTTCTTTGTGAAGAAAATACTGAGAATGATTACAATTTAGTTCAGCATACCTTTTAAAAAGACTTGATTCGCAAGTTTTACTTTCGAGCAGTTTAAGATGAGGCTGATTTCGTTTACAAATTAAGTAGTTTGCTATTGTCTTATAGTGATCAATTGTTTGTTCGTCTGTTGGAAAATAAGAATCTCTAAATTTGATAATTAGTTCATGGTCGGGTATGATCGATAAATAAACGTTGGCTTTCTATTCCGGGATAGGAATAATTCTCTGTGAAGATCCTTCTTCTTTTTCCAGGTAAGCTATATCTAAGATATAAGTAAAGAGTCCCTGAATTATTGCTACTGAAAGTGAACTGATGTCAAGAATATGTTGGTAATTTTCCTTTTTATTATCAAAGTGATATCTGTTCCTGTGGTGTTGTTCGAATTCTTCTAGAGTGTTCTTCAAAATTCCGGGTGTCAAAATTTGAGGGTGTGCTGTTCCGTGTTTTCCGTCATTGATGGCAACTATGGCCGTCTCAATATCTTCATTTAATTCATCGATTAAGAGAGTAACTAGTATAAGTTTGGTATTAAAAAAATTGTCCTTTCTGTTATAATTTACAGTTTGACTTAATTTTTGAGCTGTTCCTAGTTCTTTTCCGATTTCTTTCTTTATTGTTGAATATTCTGTTGAGGAAGATTCTAATATCAGTTTGAGGATTTTTGTGTGATTAGTCAATACTGATGCTATATTTTTATTATCGGTGTACAGCTTATCGAATTCAGAGTTAATTTGATTTAAATCCGATTCAGAGAGAGTTCCGAATAATGTTTTGGAGATGTCTCCAACGAAATCTGCTAATCCTCTCTTGTGTCTTTGTTTTCCTAAAAGCTTATGTCAAATTAAGATTTTCGAAGTTAGTCTATTATACCTTCCTTTAACTAATCTTAATTCTTCTTTGGGTTTGCTTCTATCCTTTCTTCGGTTGTTGTTAGATTTATTCCTATCACTAATCTCCATTCCTCATAGAATAAGTTTTAATTAATTAATTTTAAGGGCCTTTCCAGCTAGGGTCTAACTTATTTTGTTTGGTGTTATTTTTCCATTTAATCCAATATTTTTCTTTATAGATTGGATGTTTCCTAACTATTTTGTCTTCCAATAGTTTCTTAGTTTTTTCCTGCTTGACTTCAATTCTTTCTTTAAGCCTTTTTGAATTTTGTTCATGTTTAGACTTCCATTTTTTAACCAAGTCATAGTACGTCAAATTTGGGTAAGGATTAATTGTTGAAGGGATATTGGGTTCTCCTCCGAAGGTAGCTTCGAACGGAGATATTCCAAGGGTACTATTTTTCATAGTGTTGATCGCGAAGTTAATATATTTCAGGTTATCATCCCCTTCTTTGTTGTTCTCGGCAATATAAGTTTTGATAAGATTTTTTAGCGTAGAGTGCATACGCTCAATATTACCGTTAGACTGGGGGTGAAATGCCATTATTTTTACATGTTGGATTCTCAATACTTCTTCAAATTGATGCATGAGTTCTGAGAGAAAGTTTTGTCCTTGGTCCGTCAGAATGGCCGTAGGTGCTCAGAATATATAAATCTATTGATCAATTAGGTTATTGATAATTGATTCTGTGGTCTCGTTTATTAAAGGTATCCATACTGTGTATCGTGTTAGCCGGCCTTGAAGACTTAATATGTATTTGTTTCCTTGAGTAGTTTGTGGTAAAGGTCCGAAGATATCGAGTGCGTTTTTTTCATTGGGTTTGGTAAGGATGTCGGGTATTATACTACTAGATTGCTTTGTGATCCTAGTAGTTCTTTGTAGTTTATTTGACGTATTTTATTACATCATTGTCCATTTCTATCCAATACCCTAATTTATTGGTCCAATCTATTGAGTTCTTTTCCCCTCAATATGTCGAATGGGCTTCAATTATTATTTTTCTTCTTTAGTAAGTTTCCTAGTATTTGAGAAACACAAGTGGAAACTGGATTCGGGATAAATGTTAGAGAGATATTGTATCATTTCTTGAATTGTTTCCTTTTCTATTGGTATGAATAAGGGGTTTCCAAAGGCTAGTCTGATAAAAGTAACTTTTCTAGCTTTAATTTCGTCAATTATCCAACCTAGTTTTCTTAACCATTCTTCCTCATTAAAAGGTGGCATTTCTTCTTTCTTTGTATAGGTCCAAAGTTTTCCTACAGCGTTAGGTTTAATTTTAACTGTACCTTAAATTGGGTTTAATCTACATTCTAAGAAGTCTTGATACAGTCTATTTTCTGTGAGTTCTTCTTTCTGTTCTTCTGACATTGGCTCTGAGCCTTCAAATGTTGGTTCTGAGGCTTCTGTCGAGGGTTCTCTCATACTTCTGTGAGGTATTTTGATTCCCTTTTCTTATTCTAGCTTAACATCACTAATTTTAGTAGGTTTGTGAGTTATTATCGGTTCGGGTGTATTGAAATCTTAGCCGATGGGAGTATCAAACAATTCTATATCGGAGAGTTCGTTCTCGATAGTTTCATCGAGATTGATAACCTGTAAAGCTTGTTCTAGAAGATCCTTCTGTTCAATTGGATATAATCTATATAAGCAATCGGCTGCTGCATTTTCTTTACATTTTACATATTGGATCTCGTATTTGTATTCTTCTACTTTGATTCTCCATCTTAATAGTTTTGAACAAGGGTCTTTACAATTGTGTAACCAAACTAGTGCTTCATGATCAGTTTGTATTTTAAATGTGTTTCCTGGGAGGTATTGTCTTAGGCGTTTATCAGCCCAAATTATTGCTAAAAGTTCTTTCTCAGATGTACTGTAATTTTGTTCGGCAGGGTTTAATGTTCGAGATATAAATGAACACGGATGTCCATTCTGGGATAAAACGGCCCTTATCCTTGGTTTGAGGCATCCCTTGTGAGTGTGAATTGTTCTTTGAAGTTTGGAAATCTTAGGACAGGTGCTGTGCAAAGGGCATGTCTAAGTTTATTGAATGCTTTTTCACATTCTATTTTCCATTTGAAAGGAATATTTTTTCTAGTTAATAGTATGATTTACAGTAGATTATGTACCTAGGCAGTAGAGAATACGATACTTTATCTGATAAGTCCAAAATCAACTTCGTAGTTTAACGTAGTTTCAAAATGAATTCTTCTCACTCTTTTCTTTCACTTTGCTTTCACTTCTCACTCACTGCTTTCTCCTTGCTGTCACTTTACGTGCCGCTCGTCGCGGTACAATAAAGTGCTATTTTACTGCCGCTCCGCGGGCAGGAAAAGAGGGCTTATTCTGCCTATTTCAGATAAAATTAATTGTTAATTAATTGTTAGACAATTAATAATTCGACTGGTTGTGGTATTTGCTAATTCAGTAGTGGAAAGCAACCAATTACTTGATGCAAATAAATAAATTCACTTAGGACTGTATATAATAATTTGGAAAATCTTATGAAACTGGAAAACGTGAAAAATAGAAAATTTTAGTAAAATAACGCGATGGTATTACTTCCTTAACTCTATTAAGATAATAAGGTCATATTGTGACATCCTACAAGTCACGTAGTCTGCCTTGATTTGAAAACATTTGGTCTTCTAATTATTTAACAAAGTTATGAAAAATGAGTATTTAAAAAAAATTAATTAAAATTGATCAATGGGTTCGAAATTAATTACACCTATTCCGTTTCTTCATGAACTACTTTTCCATAGAGTTCTGTTTTTGATTTTCAAAATTTTTTTCGATTGTATATTTTCCTTTTTTTCCGTAGAAAATTGCAATTATTTAGCAAGCTTTGTGAACATTATTTTCAACTTTTTGTTCACTTTTCTCTTCGAATGAGTTCAAAAATTAACTAAAGTTAACTAAATTATCTGTTTAAAAAATTTATTATTAATAATATTCAATTTGAATAATGCTAGAAAGTTGCGGTTTTTTCTGAAATTTAAAACTATTTGTCTGCTTTTCGCATAGAATGAGGTAATAATTAATTCAATTTAATTTAATTTAATTTAGCAAAAATAATTATTTAAACAATTTATTATTGTTTATAACTATCTTCTTCTTTATCAATGCAATATATTTGCGGTTTCTGCTAAAATGTTTAAATTTTTACCCACTTTTTACTCAGTAAGGTAATAAATAATGTAAATTAATGTATTTTTACTTTTCCTAAAATATGAGCCATTTTTATAGAAGATCTGTAAAAATCCGTTTACACAGAATCCTCAAAAAATAGAAAAAAAATTTTGTTTTACACTTTAAAATATATGTACATATTTCATTAGTATATTAAAAAGAGCATCAAAAATAAACAAACAGAAACTTTTTTTCTTCAAAATTTAGGTTAAATTTTTTGTCAAAAATTTTTTAGCAAAAAAGAAACAACAAATTTTTAATAAAATAATTAAATTTTCGAAAAGAAAAATGAATCATTGACCAGATAGAATAATTTTAACCGAAATAGTCAAATTTTTAACATAATACATGAATTTTCTACAAAACAGTTGAATTTTAAACCTGAAAATTTGAATTTTTAGCTAAAATCATGAATCTTCAACCAAAAAAAAAGTAGTTCAACTATATATTTATATAGTTCAATCAAGAATGATTTAATTTAAATAGAAGACAGTTAAATTCAACCAATAATACTAATTTTCAACAAAATAGTTGAATGCTTAAAAAAATTAATTTTCAACGAAGGAAAAAATTAAAACGGATACATTTTCAACGAAGAAGATGCATTTTCTACCAAAAAAGACAGATTTTTATCAAAATACATGGATTTTCAACCAAATATTTGATTTCTCAACTAAAAACAAAATTTTGAATAAAAAATATGAATTTTCAACCAAAAGTAAAATATTTACTTTTGCAGATAAAAAATTCAATTAAAAAAAAAAAGAATTCTCAACCAAACGTTTAAATATTTAAACTTTCTAACAAAGATATTAATTTTTGACTAAAATTATGTATCTTCAACAAAAAAAATGGATTTTTAACAAAACAGTACTATTTTCAACCAAAAAAGATTTAAACTAAAATAAAAAACAGTTGAATTTAACCAAAAAATACAAATTAAAAAAAAAAGTTGAAACTATAACCAAAGCAGATTTATTTTCCATCAAGCATTTGCATTTTTAATTTAAAAAAAATCACATTTATACCAAAATAGTTAAATTTTCTACAAAAAATGACGAACTTTCAAACAAAATACTTGATGTCTCAACTACAAATGTTATGATATAATTTGTATAAAAAAATTAATTTAGTAGGAAAATAAAAGATTTTCTAAGAAAATAGTTTAAGTTTCAAAATTAATTTTCTACCAAAAAAGTCAAATCTTCAGCAAAATATGTGCATATATTTTTTACCAAGTAGTTGAATTTTCAACTGACTTTACACTATTGTGTTGAAAATTTATTTTGTTCTATTTAAAGATTCATAATTTCAGTTGATAATTAAACTATTTTATTGCAAATTAAATTTTTGTTACAAATTCCACTATGTTGTAGAAAATTCAACTATTTGGTAGAAATATTAGACTATTTTTTTGGAAATTAACTTTTTTTAAATTCATATTTTTGGTTGAAAATTGATGTTTTTAATTTAAAATTGATCTTTTTTAGTTTTTTTGTCTGTAAATTTAAGTATTCTATTTTTGGTGGAAAATTCATGTATTTTTATTTAAATTCTTCTTTATGGATGAAGAGATACTGTTATTTGTTATAAAGTCTTAAAAAAACAAAAAAACTATGTTTTTCAAAAAAATAATTAAACTTTCAACCAAAGATTTGAATTTTCTACCAATTTTCTTCGGAAGATTTTGATTTTCAACTAAGAAGATTTTTCAGTCAAGAAAGAATAAAAGTTACAACCAAATCGTTGAATTTTCAAACAAAAAAGACAAAATTTCCACATATCAGTTGAGTTTTCAAACTGAAAATATGAATTTTCAACAAAAAAATTCATTTTCCACGAGAAAGATGAATTTTCCACAAAACAGTTAAATTTGGAAGAAGAGGAATGAATCTTTAAACAAAAAGAATAATTCTGTATCAAAGCAAAATTTAATTTTCGACCAAATACACGAATTTTCATCTTATAAAATACATTTCCAATCAAAAATAAAATAGTTAGATTTTAAGGTGAAGAAAAAATTTAATTAATTTACTACCAAAAGGGACGAATTTTCAGCAAGACAATTTTCGAAGCTTTGATTTTCAGAAAAATAAACCAACGCTGATATTTTTATTGCTCAAAATTGAAGAATTTCCAACGGAAAATCTATCAAATTAAATATATTTCAACAATTATAAGTTAAAATTTAAGAATTTTCATTTGTAAATCTTCAAAATTTAACTGTTAAAAAAACATTCTAAATTAGATATCTTTGAAATATAAATTTTGAAAATTGAATAATTTTTCATTCTAAATTTTATACATTTAAGAATTTTTCATCGTAATTCTTCAAAACTGTAAAATTTTCAATTTTAAATCATTAAAATTTTCAATTCTAAATTTTCGAAATTGAACTTTTCAAAATTGTAGAATTTTGATCTGCAAATCTTTAAAATTGAAAATTTACAATAAAGAAATGCAAATTTTAAGTTTTTGAATTAAAAATTATGTTAGCGTAAGGTTTTACAATTTAAAATTCTGTAATTTGGAAGATTTAGGATTAAAAAATCTACACTTTTGATTTCCAAAATTATCTAAATTTAAGAATTTGTATTTATACATCTTTAAAATTAAACTACATATTGCAAAAGAAAACGTTTTAAATTACATAATATTAAACCATATACGTTGGAAATTAATGAATCTTCAATTGTAAATTCTTGAAATTGAAGATTTTTCAATTTTGAATATTTCAAAATTCTGCAATTTGAATGATATACATTTTTAATCAAATATTTAGATTCTTAACCAAAAAGATAAATTTCTTTCCAAGAAGAACAATTTTCTTCCAAAAGAAATGAATTTTTAACAAATTTGATAAATTTTGAAGTCGAAAAGAAGATTTAGCTACAAAACAGTTAATTTTTAAATCTGAAAATATGAGTTTTGAACAAAAAAATAAATTTTTACTAAAAAAATTAAACATCTACCAAGAATATTAATTTTATACCAAAACACAAAATTCGTCAAAAAGATGGTTGAATTTTCTACCAAAATATTTAATATTTAAACCAAAAAGGCTTTTAATTTCAAATCGAAAACAGTTTAGTTGATACGAAAATATGAATTTTCAACCAAATAGTGGAATTTTTAACAATAAAAGATACATTTTTAACTAAATATGTAAAATTTTAAACAAAAAGATGAATTTTTCACCAAGAAGAAAAATTTTCTACCAAATAGTTCAATTTTCGAAAAATATTTTAATTTTTAACCAAATAGTTTAATTTTCCACCAAACTATTGAATTTTTAAGCCAAAAAGAAATTTAATTTTAAAGCAAAAACAGATGAATTCATCCTCAAAGACAAATTTTTAAACAAATAGTTGAACTTTTAACCAAAGCAGATGAGTTTTGAACCAAATATTTGAATTTTCCATCAAGAAGATGAATTTTCCATCAGGAGGAATAACGACCTATCAGAAAAGACGAATTTTCAACAAAATTGTTGAATTTTGAAGTCAAAAAGAAGAATTATCTACAAAAAAATTGATTTTTTAATCAGAAAATATGTTTCTTTTAACAAAAAATTTCATTTTCCATCAAATAGTTCAATTTTCAAACAAAAATATAAATTTTCAACAAGAAAGTAAATTTTCAACCTAACAGTTTAATAATTTTTCACGAAAAAATATGAATTCTCAACAAAAATCTTAATTTTCAAACAAAAAATTTAATAGTCTACCTAATATTAATTTTCTACTAAAACAGACAAATTTTCAACAAAATAGTTAAATTTCTTTTTTAATTTTGATGCTTATCTGTCAAAATTTGTTCTACTCTAGAGAAAAAAAAATTCTAAATAAAACTACATATTTTTAAACCAATTAGTTGAATTTTCAACTAAAAAGGATGAATTTTCAAACAAATATTTAAATTTCACACCAAAAAGATGAATTTTCTACTAAGGAAAGAATTTTTGGTGAAAACTTATCCCTTTTAGTTGAAAGATGATTTTAATTGAAAAATTCAATTATTTTCTTAAAAATTCATGTATTTTGTTCAAAATTCGTTTTTTTTTAGATTGAAAATTCCTCTTCTTGGTTGAAAATGTATCGTTTGGGTTGAAAGTTTAAATATTTAGTTGAAAATTTGTTTTCCTTTGTTGTTAAATATTAATTTTTTAAACGTAAAATTTTACTATTCCATTTTTTGTTGAAAATTGATATTTTTAAATTAAGAATACAATTATATGGTTAAAAGTTGATCTTTTTTAGAAGAAAATTCAACTATTCGATTGAAAATTGATGTACGCACTTAGCTGAAAATTTGTCATTTTCGGTAGAAAATTAATCTTCTTGGTTGAAAATTTAAAAATAACCACTCGATTGAAAGTTGAACTCTTTTGTTACAAATTCATGTTTTCTTTTTGATGATTAATCATTTTAGTATAAAATTTATCTCTTTAGTTGAAAATTTAACTATTTTCTTAAAAATCCATTTTTTTAGGTGAAAATATATTTTTGCATCTGAAAACGTAACTATTCAAATTTTTGTTGAAAATTTATCTTCTTTAAATGAAAATACAATTTTTTTAACTGAAAGTTTATTGATTCTATTATTGGTTGAAAATTCAACTACTTTGTGAAAAGTTACTCTTTTTTAAACAATTTATCATTCCGTGAAAATGCATCAGCTTGGGCTTTTTGTTGGTTAAACTTTAATTTCTTCGACGTAACATTTAAATATTCTCTTTTTTAAACATTTATCTTTGTTGGTTGAAAATTCAATTATTTTGTTGAATATTCGTTTTATTTTGTTAAACATCAATTATTTAAATATAGAATTTAAGGTTTCCATTTGTGGTTTGAAATTTATATTTCTAAATTGAAAATACAATTATATTGTTGAAAATTTCTCGTTTTTAGATGAATATTCAACTTTTCGGTTGAAAATTCATTTTTTTTTAAATTTATCTTTTTGGTAGAAAATTAATTTTCTTAGTTAAAAATTCATCTCACTCTTTGAAAATAACCACCTGGTTGAAAGCTGATTTTTTTTGTTGAAAATTAATTTTTTTATAATGAATCATTTTAGTGGCAAATTTTCTATGTAGTTGAAAGTTTAACTATTTTTTTGAAAATTCATATTTACTATCAGAAAATTTATTTTTGCACCTGAATTATAATTTTGATTTTGGTTTAGAACAGAGAATTTTCTAAAAACAATAATAAGTTCAGAACTAAAACAAGGAATTTTTCTAAAGAATTACAATAATTTGGTCTCTGAACGGTGGATTTTTGAAAAGAATGATCATTTCGATTTGGAACAGGAATTTTTCAAGAAGATTTATAATTTTGACTTGCAACAGGGAATTTGAAAAAAAAATATAATTGTGATCTGAAATAATGAATTTTTCAATGCATGAAAAATTTTGACTTTGACAATCTTGAGTTGGAACAGGAAATTTTCGAAAAAAAATTCTAATTCTAATCCGAAACAGGGAATTTTCAAGAAAGAACTATAATTCTGATCTGAAACAAAGAATTTTCCAAAAAAATTATTCTTCTGATTTAAAAGAGATAATGTTTCAAAATAATCACAATTGACATCCGATCCAATCCGAAAAAACAATTTTATATGATGCTAAATTTATCAAACGATATCTTTGATTAATGTAAGATTTTACTTGAAGGTAAAGTTTTTCGAACATGTATCCTGCTTCGTAGATCCTAAAATAATATACCATTAAACCATTTCCCTTTCAGGGTAGGCGTGACACTACCCGATTCGGGTAGTGTTTCTAGGTTTTTCTTGTAGTTATAAATAACTACAAGTGTGGGCTCACCACACCCACGATGTGCCAACAGCACTCATGTCAGTATTCTTGAATGGTCACCCATCCAAGTACTAACCGCGTCCAACGCTGCTTAACTTCAGTGATCTGACGAGAACTGGGTTTTTCAGCGTGGTATGGCCGTTGGCCATAACAGATTCACTAAAGATTTTGTAAAAAGTTTTATTTTCCTAAATATAAGATTTTAGTTTTTGAGACTTTTTGGTTTCCGCATATTTTGGAAAGAAAATAATAAAATTGTTTACTTAGTAAAACTATAATCATTTTTTTAGAGCTATATAATATAAATTAGTTCAAAATTTGTAAAAAAAAATGTGAATAGTGATAAATAGATAAGTTTAATAACAGAAGGCGACTGTGTAAGATTTACAGCTTTATTCAAACAATTAGAAGCTGATTGCGATACTTGTAAAGAGACTACGTCACCTCCAGCGAGGTTTTTTGTCAAGTCATTTTTCTTCAAAATGATGACATTGAATCATTTACACTCTCAATGTATTTTACCTTGCTTTATCCACGTGTCGTGTCTAGATTTGCCGAAAATATTTGCTCAATTTTCAATGAATTTTAATTAACAGCAGATCATTGTATTCCGTAATTTATTCTGAACATATAATTCGTTATGATTATATTCAATATTATTCAGGAGATTGTAAATAAATTAAATTTTAATTTATAAAATGAATATTCAAGAAGAACTTCACTACTTCCTAAATGAAAACTTTTCCATAAGAACGCTGCAGATAGAAGAGAAGGAAATACTTTACATATGTTTAAAGGCTTTCAAATTGAAAATTACTTCCATGAACACGTGCGGAAAAACCAAGTTTCTAATTTTTCGTAAACTCCGTTTTATTTTAGGGATAAGGATGTTTTAAATTTAAAAATATTTAAAAAGTAATTTCAATTCCTGAAATTCATTTTCTTCTTAAAAAAAACCTCTGTTCCCATGATTTAAAACATGGTCGTGGATAGTCCAGCTTTTTAGGACGAATTTGAAACCTATTTATTAAATATAATTTATCAATATCCTCATATCCTCAATAATCCTTATCGAATAAAAGTTAAGCGTGATTGTATGAAAATGTTCATTTTTGTCAACAATTCGAGATTTTATTTTAAAGGAGTGTTATAGAACAGTTTATAATAATACAATATATTTCGTAAACAGGAAAAGGAGAAAGAGCTGGAGGAGGAGTTAGGAAATGTTAAGACAGAAGGGGACGTCTGGAAGATAATAAATAGGTTTAGGAAGCGTAGAGTAAAGATAAGCGTGAAGATAGGGAGTGCGGAGTGCAGGGAGTTTTTTAAAGAATCATTTCGGGGCTGAGATTCAAGGAAGAGAGATGAGGGGAGTAGAAGAACGGGGGAGGCATATATGGAGGAGTTGAATGACGAGGAGATAGAGAAACAGATAAGGAAGTTAAGAAGGTCACAATCAGTAGGGCTGGATGGGGTAGCGAACGAAGCATGGCTGTTTCGTACACAAGAGGTTAGGGAGAGGCTGAAGGAGGTAGTGAAGAAAGTGTGGAGGGGGGAGGGATTCCCAATAGGGTGGAGAGAAGGTTAATAGTACCTCTGTATAAGAAAGGAGATAGGGATAGGCAGGAAAATTATAAAGGAATTACGCTAATGAATACGGCGTATAAAGTATACGCGATGGTGGTGGCGGAGAGGCTATGGAAGGATGTCGAGGGGAAAGGAATATTGCCGGAGACGCAGGCGGGCTTTAGGGCAGGTAGGAGTACTATCGAAAATATCTACGTTAGCAGCACGTGGTGGATAGAGAATTAGCGAAGAAGGGGTCGAGAGTGTACGCGTTTTTTGTGGATCTAAAAGGCGCGTTTCCGTCGGTGGATAGGGGGAGGTTGTGGGAGGCGATGGAGGATAGGGGAGTGGAGAGAGGCCTGATCGAGAGGGTAAGGGAGATTACCCATAAGGTAAGGAAGGAAAGAGATAAGGAACAGACCAAAGATAATGTAAGAGGAGGACAGGGAATTTCGGAGGGAGTCTGAATGGATAGGGGGTTAAGACAAGGGTGTCCGCTTAGCCAAACGCTTTTTACGATTTTAATTGCGGATGTGGAAAGTAAGCTGGAGGCCGGAGTGGTAGGAGGAGTCAGGATAGGAGAGGTTAGAATTTGGTCGCTAGCGTATGCAGATGACATAGTGTTGTTGGCAAAAAGCGAGGAGGCCTTAAAGGAAATGATGAAGAGGTTGAGAAGATACCTGGATAAGAACAGGTTAGAACTGAATGCGGAAAAGTCCAAGGTTATGGTTTTCAGAAAGGGAGGTGGAAGGGATAAGGAAGGGGAGTGGAAGTGGAAGGGAAAGGCGATGCAGGAGGTGAAAGAGTTTGAGTACCTGGGCTTCTTGTTTCGGAGGAATGGCGGAGTGGATGGTCACATGAAAGAGAGAGTGAGGAGGGCAAATGTGGTGATGAGGCAGGTGTGGGGGTTGGGAAAGAAGTTATTCGCAGATGATAGTGGAAGGAGAATGAAATTGTTTGACTCACTAGTGATGAGCGTGCTATTGTATGGAGTAGAGGTGTGGGGGTGAAAGGAAAGCGAAGAGGTAAATAGGACAAAGGAGAGGTATGTATATGAGTTGGTTAAGAAAAACAGCTTGGAGAGAGAGAAGACAGCAGGGGAAGAGAGAATAAGAGAGACAAGGTTTAATGGGAACTATATGTGGATTATGCCAAGGGCGAGAGCGTAATATTTGTGTGAGAAAGGAGAGAAAGGAAGTCAGGAGCTTATAGTGAGGATGATATGTGGGTGCATGGAGGGTTATAATAGGTTCTGGCTCGCTAGTGAAAAGAGGATGTGTGAACTATGTGGGAAGGGGGAGGTATTGATGCATAAAAGGGTGGACAAAAGGGCAGTAGCATGGGTGAAGGGAGTCTTGGGTAAGATGGAGAAGAAGAGAAGGAAGGAGGAAGAGGAATGGAGAAGGAAAGATTGTAAATAGAGGAGGAAGTAAATATAAGTAAATGTAAATATTGTAAATAGTAGATAAGTATTAGGGATTAGCCGCGGAGGCAGAGTTTGGTAATGCGAGGCAAAGCAAGAAAGTAGGGACATGCGTGGGAGGCGAGGCGAAGCGAGGAAGGCAATGCGATAAGAGCGAACGGCAAGTGAATTTTTTAAGGCCAGCAGGCCAAAAAATAAACGTTTATCAATATATTTCGTAGAATTTAGTTTTGTCATACTTGTAAATATATTACGTCACAACTACCAAGGTAACGTATTCACAAGTAATCGTTTGAAAGTACATTTTTTAAAACCAGCATAAACTTTAAAAAACCAAATTGCGCAACAAAATTGCACAAGAAGGCTTGAACTAGCTGCGAATTCGATCTCGAATGTTTCCACTTTGTTTGTATTTATAATTATATGGTGCTCATTTCACGAGCACTTTGCTTCCCATTAGCAAATGTATTCGCTTCTACGTAGAAGAAGCATTAGTTATTTTTTTCAATAGAAGATAAACCAAAGTCTTCATTTTGCTCAATTTAAAAATGGAAATTTACAAAACATACAAAATTACAAAATAATACAACAAATTTTTAAATACAAAGACAAATCAGACAAATAAAATTTTGTTTTCGAAATGATAATTTTTCGAGCTTGAAAAAGGAAGGGAAAAGTTCTGTATCCTCAAATAAAATGTCTGAATTAATATCTAGTCTGTTGTGTCTGAAACATAAAACGGCATACCTTGATCTATGTATATTCTCGTAATTTTGCTATTATAATTTGTGATCAAGTTGTTATTTAGTAGTTGTAGTATTGTGCCCGGGCCTGTCCAACTAGGATCCAATTTGTTCAACATGTTGTTATTTTTCCATTTAACCAGGTCTCCAATTCGATAGATCGGATGGGTTCGCGTTATATTTTTATCCAATGTTCTTTTAGACTTCTCTTGTTGTATTTGGATCCTCTCCTTAGCCTTTTGTATGTATTTCTCATGTTTGGATTTCCATTGCCGTATCAGGTGGCTGTAGGTGAGTGTGGGTGATCGGGCTAGTGTCGAGGGAAGATCTGGGTCTCTTCCAAGGGTCATCTCGAAGGGTGAGAGTCCCGTTGTCTCGGTTCTGGTAGTATTTATCGCGAAATTTATGAACTTAATGTTTTCATCCTACTCGTTATTATTTTCTGCCATTGAAGTTTTAATCATATTTTTTAATATCGAATGCATTCGTTCTATATTTCCGTTTGCCTGAGGATGAAATGCAGTAGTTTTAATGTGTTTAATTATGAACATTTCTTCAAACTGCTGCACTGGTTCTGACAAGAAGTTCTGTCCTTCATCAGTCAGAATGACCTGTGGTGCCCCAAACACGTAGATGTAATGTTCCATTAAATTATCCAGAATGCTTTTAGAAGTTTCATTTTTCATTGGTAGTAATAATGTGTATCGCGTGAACGTATCCTGGATACTCAAAATATACTTACTTCCACTTCTTGTCTCTGGCAACGGGCCGATCATGTCCATGGCTACTTTCTCGTGCGGGTTTAGGGGAATATCGGGGATAATACCTGTAGCCTCGTTTGTTATCCTAACTGCCTTCTGTAGTTGGCAAATAGGGCAGTATTTGATGTACCTTTTTATTCCTTCGTGCATTCCTGACCATTCTGCGTTTGCTCTTGCTTTGCTAATGGTATTGTTTTCTCCCAAGTGATCACCATGAGCTTCTCTCATGACTTTTTCCTTTTCTTGTTTTGTTAGATTGCGAGTTTTATTGAAACACAAGGTAAAAACTGGAGTTTACGTAGTAGTTGGACAAATAGTTGATCATTTCTACTATTTCTTCCTTTTCGACAGGTGTAAACATAGAGTCTCCGAAGTGTAGTCGTATTATAGTTAATTTCCTGTTCTTGAAATCTTCTATCATCCAACCTAGGTATCTTGGCCTTTATCCTCATTGCAATTTGGCATATTATCCCTTTCAATTATTTTTCATGATTTTCCGGCTGCATTTGGTTTAACTGTTACCCTTTCATTTGTCACCGGGTTTGCTTTCCACTCTAAGTAATTATCGAATAGACTGGAATTCTGCTTGATTCCTCAGAGGACTCGCTCATTCTTCTTTCAGGTAATTTAATTTTTATCTTGCTGTCGACTATCTTATTGCCAGTGATTGTGGACTTAGGTTTATTGTACTTGGAGGTATTTAACTCCTCCTTAATGGGCGTGTCGAGTATTTTTATGTTGGGCGATTTGTTCTCTGGTGTGATTCCTTTTCCTTATATTTCTATGTCCTTTACAGCTCTACTGAGTACCTCTGGACTGGCAATCAGGAATAGTCTAGATAAGCAGTCAGCAGCTTCATTTTCTTTACCTTTAACGTACTGGACTTCATACTTGTATTGTTCTAATCTGAGTCTCCATCTCAGTAGGCGTGAGCTTGGGTCTTTCACGTTATGGAGCCAAATCAAAGCCTTGTGATCCGTCTGAATTGTAAATTTTTTCCTAGAAGGTATTGACGGAGACGTTTTACCGCCCACACAATTGCTAACAATTCCTTTTCACTAGCGGTATAATTTTCTTCTGCCTTGTTCAATGTTCTTGATATAAACAAGCATAGGTGACCGTTCTGTGATAGTACTGCACCTAATCCAAGGTTGGATGCTTCGGTGGTGAGCACAAAAGTTTCCTTGAAGTTCGGGAATTGTAGTACTGACGCTGGGCATAGAGTGTCCTTTAGTTGTTCAAAACTTTCAGTGCATTTCCTGTCAATCCCAAGAATTGCTGAATTTCCCTCACTGTGGTAGAGATTTCAAAGTTCTTGACCGCTTGAGTTTTTTATGGATTAGGTTTGACTCCATCCTTGGTGGTTAGATGGGCTAAATACTCAAATTCCGGTCGTAAATACTCGCATTTGGTTGGTTCTAATTTGAGACCCAATGCCTTTATCCTTTCGAACACTTCAACCAAGTTTTGGTTGTGGTCCTCTGGGGTTTTTCCTATGATTACTATGTCGTCTATATACACAAAGCATTCTCTGCTAATTAGACCCCTACATGCGTTGTCCATCATTCTTTTGAATGTGGCTGGTGCATTTTTTAGACCGAAAGGCAGACGATTGTATTCGTAGTGGCCTCGAGATGTTGAAAATGCAGTATATTTTTTTGATGCCTCGTTCCCCAATTGTATCCCAATTGCTCCCAATTGTTCAAGAATATCATCGATAACAGGTAAGGGATACGCAGCTTGGTCGGTATCCTAATTAATGTGTCTGTAGTCGATGAACATTCCCAGTTTGTTTCCTTTTTTGGGTACTACCCAAAGTGGAGAGTTAAACGGAGTTCGGGAATGTCTTATGAGTCCTTTATCTAAAAGTTCCAGCGTGTGTTCCAAGGTGAATTGTCTGTGGGCATCTGGTAACCTATGTGATCTCAGATTCACTATCTTTCCTGAATTCAGGGTAATTTCGTGCTCTGTTAGTTGTATACATGGTAATGGATCTCCATGTAGTGTAAAGACCTCTTTATATGTTGTAACAATTTTGTTACTTTGTTCTTGAATTGAAGGTTCTATGTGGTTCAATTGCATAATTTTCTGAAGTGCTAAAATTCTATCAGTGCCTTCAAAGGCTGTGGTACATCCCATCCCTCCTTTTGTGTGAGTCCCGCCTGGAGACTGTATATTGAGGATTTTCTCGTAGTTTAATATTTATCTACATTATCCTCGTAAGTTGTAAAGTGGTACACGAGAATTACGAGGGCTTTATATAATTGGCGATTTTAAACCTCCAGTAAGACAAAAGATTGAGGATCCTAGTACCATTGAACTAAACCGACTAAAAAGTAATCGTCAATTGACTTTGTCGTTTAATAATCTAAGCAGTTCTGAAGGTGAAAGCATAATTTTTTTAAATACTAGATCATTCAAAAAACATGCAAGCAAAATTGCAAATGACCAGTGGTATCAAAAAGGAGATATTTTGATATTTTCTGAGACACGATTAAGTCCAAATGATATTGTAGAAATACCCCATTTTGAGGAAATATTTAGATCAGAAAATTTAGAAAATGTTCAAGTCAGAGGAATTATTTTTTTTGTTAAAAAAGGTATAAAAGTTGAAATATTAAAGCATGCTATAAAATTTGAAAACGAAAAAAATCACACATTTTGGTCAGATTGATTTAATATGTTTAAAGCTTGAGAAAACATCTACAGTTGCAGGGTATAAGTCTCCAAAAATTAAATATGTTACTTTCATAGAAACTTTGACAACTGCTCTAAAGTTAGTTTCACAAAATCATTCAGCAATTGTTGTTATTGGCGACTTTAATATTGATTTGAATGATGCTGAACGGGCATTGCAGTTTAAAACGTTTAAATTTTAAAACTCAGATTGTGGAACGTACGAAACATATTTTTCGGATCATAAACCAATATTTATTGGAATTACATGTGAGGAGTATATCACTTTAAACAATGAAATTTCTTTCCCAAACATTAACAAACTCCTCAGCTTACTCAAGGATTTATATTATCAACAATGATAATGAATTGTTTTCACAATTATGTTCGTTACAATAATGAAATATTACCTTTCTCTAATTGAAAATTGGACAAAAAGTTGAAAATTCTTGAAAAAACTGAGACTTTCTATCTCCAATCTGAGAGAAAATTGCTAAAAACAATAAAAAATTAGATATTTCAAAACAAAATAAGTGCCTCTTCCTATTTAGAAAAACTTTAAAACACAAATTTCCTCCCTTCCAGTTCTATAAGTGTAGTTGTCAATTGTTTGCAACATTTTTATCCAACTTCAGATAAAAGTAATATCTCTGAGATTTACTGTGAAGTGATAAATTCACAAAGCTTCAGATGTAGATTATTGGGGAGATAAAATCCAGTAAATGTTAGTGTTATTTGACGAATAATGAAATAATAAAAAAAATTTCATAACAAAAATGAGGAAGCTCATTTTTCTTTCAGGCTAAAGAAGGTTGCAGTCCAATATGTCAAAGGCATTTTTCGTTCAAAGTTGGATTTTTTTAAGTAGTAATTATAATTTTCCAAAAAGCTATAAAGTTACTTTCATAAATTAGGGAACATCATTATTTGATTTTACATATAAAAATTATACCGTTCCTACACAGTTATATATATATATATATATATATATTGTCACGTACTACGTCGTGACCATATATATATAATTAATTGTGAACCATTTAAACTCAAGGGAATTGAAAAATAAAACTATGTAACACAGAAGTGGCTCTATCATAAGATATTAGGGAAGAGAGATATAAACAGAGAGAGAGGGAAGGACCAAGGAAAGGAACTTCAACCCCTTTTTCATCGCTAACCAGAAGGGAGGATGGAACTTACATGCATTTGCAAGATATTGATTAGTGGATGAGGGAAACTATTGGACACACACACACATTCATCGAATTCAGGAGAAGAAGCTACCCTTGGATCAACGGAAGTCTGTGGTCATTAACTTTATGACTTTTGGAGCAATGAACTCATTACACGTGGAAGAGCGTGAAAATAACTGCACCCACTATCGATTACACGTGGACCTTTTTCTGAAGCAGAAACTTCTAGAACAGGGGTCTCCACAATCCACAGGTGCAGCTTGACCCAGGATCGCACGACCTTTTTCAAGATCTACCATTTTTGTTTCGAAAGGAAACTGAGAGAAAATGTATGACCTCTCGGGAAAAAATCCCAGTTGGAAGGGCTCGTTTCTGAAATTTGAACATGGAGGACCCTTTATTTTCAAAGGGTTCCAAGCGGTTCGAATCAGGTAAAGGATTTTGACAGTTCTGGGTCAAAGCTGAGTAGATCCGACCTACTGGCCTGGGATCCCAAGTAGATACAGGATCTACGTTTGGAGACATTTCGAGTGGAGCAGAAGCTTCTAGAAGAACACATGAAGGTGGGTGGTACTAATTTTCACCCACCCGAGTATAAAAGACGTATCTTGCACCCTTTTGCCGTCTCTTGTCTGTCGGCTTCTTTCGTCCGTTGGTCTTCAGTCTTCAAGTGGGAAGTCTGCTCAAATTTCGAACTCCAGTCAAAAATAGATCAAGTTAAAGGGTCTTAGTCTTGATCTAAATGCAACTCCAGATCTCCAAGTTGTTCGAATCCTGAGATCTCCTTTCGTCTTGTTTCCCGAAGTACAGCTCGAGTCCAATTTATTCCACTCAACGGTTATCTCCAGTACAACGCAATTTCTGAGTGAAGAGGCATTTCACTCCATTAATTATTGGATCACCATCAACTTGACGTCAAGGTAACGAGAATTCTGCATCTACGATTCTATAATCTCTCTCTCATCTAAATCGTGCTTGTCATCACCCTTACATTTTCCTCTAGCAGTTTTATTACCTTTTTCCTCCAGAGCCGTTTCTCCCGTTAAAATCTTGTAAGTCGTTCCCTATTTGCTTTATTGATCTTTTAATAAATGTATAATTGCATTCATCTCGTAGCCCTTAACAAAATTCATTTGACCCTGAACCTGTCCCCTTAGTCCAGAGTTTCGTACTCTGTAGATAAATTCAGGAATTATACTGACCACTTATGTTTATTTCCTAAATACCATCCTAGGACGTAACAATATATTCATAAGGACAGAGGAAAAGATTATTCATAATTAACTCGCGTGATTGCTGTATACTTATTATAGTGGTATAGAAAACATCCTTATTTCTTCTCCTAAAATGGCTCGATCCCCTAAAAATTGTTCCTTTTCGTTTCAAAATGTCCCCTGAATATTGGCAGAATTAAAATAAAATATTCAGGTACCTTTGAATCCCACTATTTGCCAAAAATTTCTTATGTTATTTTAGTTTCCGCTATTAAAGGATTTTGTTCTTTAGAATACAAAAGAATAAAATGCATGCCGAAATAAAATAATCCATTAATAGTGACAATTAAAAAAGCACTTTTATGAAAAAATTGATTTGAGAGATCCCTAAATATATATTTTTCAATAATGCCAATATTCAAGGGATATTTTGGACCAAAAGGAACAATTTTCAGGGCAGCTATTTCGGGGGGGAAATAAAGCCCTTTTTGGACCACGCTTTATTTATTCCTATTTTTCACCACTTTAAATAAACTCAGGTAATTACAATTCAAACATCCACAGATATGGGGTTTTTTTTTAATATCATGTAATACTTTGAAGGGATGTCGGATCAGAATTGCTCTAAAAAATACGATTCTTAATACTTGAGTGGCTCCTTATTCAGGAAAATTATACATTGGAAAAATCTATAGATACTTGGAAAAAAACTGGAATTGTCAAGGAATTTTTTTACAGAATTTGAGTAGACGCCCTGAGATAATTCTAAAGATCATATTTTGTAATAGATAGATAGATAAAGTTTATTTTTTAGCCTGCTGGCCTTAAAAAATTGACTTGCTTACACT